>JARFIW010000072.1:3000000-3347500 GCA_036346225.1 Platerodrilus igneus | reverse complement strand
ATTCATTAAATTCATTTAATTTTATTGTTTCAAATTCATAGTTTCTAATGGTACATTTGTTTCTTTGTTTACCTTGGTTACCTTAAATTTAAAACTTTTTTCTTTATTTTTATACCTAATATACATTTTGTAAATTACATAAATAATCAATAAAATAGTCAAAATAATTAATACAATTGTCCAAACACTAATGTTATCGTAGTGCACTTTGGGCGTTTTTAATTCGTTTAAATTTTCCTTATAATTTTCCATAAGTTTCATGGCGTGGTTGAGGTTGTCTAGTTCCAGATGTTCGAGTTGCATGGGCTTTTGAAGTATTTCTTCGTCTTCGTTTTGCGTTATCTTGATTTGTAATTCGGGTAAGTTTGCTAATTTCTTGGTTTGTACGGGATCTTGGTAAACTCTGGATTACTTCATTTTTCAGTTTTAAATAACAATCTTTCTTGAGCGTGATTAATTTACTTCCGGTTAATGTTAAGTTGTTTTCGTCTTAATTGCAGTGGACTGTTGCTATTACTTTTGTGGGGAAAATGGCTATCCATTTATTTTCCGTTACTTTTGAATTTTCATATAGGTGATTTGTACGGATTTGGCTTCACAGTTCTCGTAATGATTTGAAAATTTTAATAATTGTACTTTGCAAGGGCTGTCTTCTTGAATGGTTGTCGTTTTCAACGATTGGCATAAATATTAATTTGGTGTGACTTCATCACAATACCAATGCCACCACCATGTTTTTCAGCATACGCAGTTTATATTCTGGGTTTGCCACCGAATCTTTCCGAAATAATAATCCTTCGTATATTACAAACCAATCGAAAAACCAGTCTTTTCCACCAGTCACTTTTCCAACCCGTCCTTAACCTTTTGACACCACTCGTCATTCTCCTGTTCTTGAAAAATATGTTTAAACTGTTTTCTTAGTATATTTTCCCATTCCTCTTTCTTAACTACAAAAATGGGCACTTGCGACTTATCCAAAACTTCAAGAATGTCCTTCTCATTCTCCTCCCCAACCGGAAAACGTGAAAGAGCATCCGCGACAGTTTTCTTAATATAGGCATTTTGCTTCCTTACTTCTGAATAGTGACATTCGATTGTAGCAATTTTAACTTTTTTTCCACGGTTCTGATCGTATCTCCAGTTCATATTCTACTTTAGCGGATGCTTCCCTGTCAGCTTTGAAATTTAAAAATCTTTGCAGTTTTATATAACTTTCTTATCATTTTACCCTGATCAAAATCTAGTGTTATTGAAAATTTATTTAAGAAATCGCAACCCAAAATCATCTCTCTTATCAATTTCGGCACAACAATACACCTAATCTTCCAATTTATTACATCATCTGTAAAATTTAAGTAAACCTGTTTCTTAATTGGTTGACGTTTCTTTTCACACGCACCTACCAGAGTTACTCCATTTACCGGCAATATTGGTATTTTGTCACCCCGTTCCACAATTTTCTTCAACAATTCTGGACTTATACAACTCATCATGGCTCCACTATCTACTAAAACCTCCACTTTTACGTTTTCCACCCCAGCTGAAACAATTGGTACAACATCCACCCTTGTTTACGGTTGAGTTTCATCTAACAGATCTGAATAACTATCATAAAATAAAAATAACGTACATTGTTGTGATATTGTAGCTACGATTCAACGCTCCTGATTCCGGTCTCGACGATCCTCTAAACCATTTCCACCGTCCCCAGGCTGGTGCGCATTTTTGTCATTTATCACCCCCCAATCCCGGTTATCCTTTGTATGATATGAGCCACTTGGTCTTCCTCGATTCTCATTAAAATTAGTGTCCCTATCGTAGTTTCTACTAACCCGTTGAACAGCCCTCGATTTCTCCTATAATCGCGTTCAGTAACTTCAGCATTGTCCATTTTTTTAAAATATATCTCCACCTCCTCTATCGTTTTCAAACCCAAGCTAACAATCCCTCGTCTAACGTTACTATCAAAATGACCTACCAACATTTCAAAATCTCATCCTCACTTAACAAATAGTCTAAGCCTCACATACCTGCCTAAGAAAATAATCTGCCCTTGAGTCGTAATCAAATACCCCATATTCTAATTTTCTTACCCTTTCCCTCTGTTTCGTCTATTCCAGTTCTAAAAACATGCTCTTAAAAGCTGAAAAATTGCTGCAGTATCCCTGCTTAATTTCACCCCAATGAGCCGCCGAATCTCTTAAAGCACTAACGGTTAACGTTAATTGTTTCCCTTCGGGCGCATCCGCCTCCTTGAATATTGACATTAATTAAATTTATAAACATCACGGGATTCATTTCTCCATCCGATCTAAATTGAATCGAACCTCCCGCCAGTTCCTTCCACATAGCTAAATAATGAGGGTTCCCCACATTATTCGATACCACTGGGTTATCTCTTTTGAATTCATTTTCGTATACTTTTTCTGGTTTTGAAGAAAAATTCGCATCTTCCTTACTCACTAAACACCCTTTAACTTCACTGATATTTTGAACTATTTGCGTTCTTTTTTGAGATAAAGCGCCAAAATTCTCCCTCAACACCCTGTTACTTTCTTGTGTGTGGCGGCTCCGTGGCGTAGTGGTATGTGTGTGACTACTACGCCCAAGGTCCCGGGTTCGATTCCCGACACGGTCCGCTTGAAAAATGTTAGGCGAGCATTTTTCACAAAAATACACCCTCGTTCGGATGAGAGGTAAAATGGAGGTCCCGTGTGTGAGTGTTGTCACGCACGTTAAAGATCCCTACCTTGCTTGGAACAGCAAGGGTTCGGCAAAATTCAAAATTTTCCAGGTAACAAAAACTCGCTTCCTGGCCAGTGTAGTACCTTCGGGTGGAGCATTGGAAAATCACATGTAATGTTACTTTCTTGTAAACTACTACTAATTTCTTTCATTAATTTCGTCAAAATCACTAATGAATCATCGCGTTCTTCTTCAGAATCCCCTTTATTTCTTTTATTCATTTTCGTCTTTCCCCCCGACAACTTTATGCAATTTTAATGCCTAATTTAATCATATGTCCTACTCTACTACAACATAAATCTTTTGCATCAATATAATACCACTTCTATTGCAACTCAAAATTTCAAATATTTCCGCTCTACGTTGGGCGCCAGTGAGCACTGCCAATAAATAGCTCTTTCTCATGAGGGGTTCGGGTCGGAGGAGTATTTGAAATCTAAACTACAATAAAAAAGCCTTGAGTACTTAACCAACTTTAATAAATGAACTTAATATTCTTTATACACAATGCAGCAGATCCATTTCAGGAAACGCCAGGAAAATTATGACCAATGCTCTAAAATTCTATAGCAAATCCCTTTTATATAAAGTGGAAATACTAAAAGTAATTAAGATCCTTAAACATAATGTGTAAAAAGAGAAATAACGTCTTTCTAAAACTAATTTACGTGAATAACCTAAATTATATTACCGACGGCAAGTAAAGTAACTGTTAGGTTGGATTATTAAAACGAACCAAAAAAAGTCAATGTACGAATCTCTTCAACGGCGATTATAGATCGGAATGCACGGTAAAACCCAATGTTTCTAACGAGGACAACGCACTACATTTGCTATTGCGACGACGTAGTATAAAATTTATGGTATGATAACCACAGTAGATTTTATTGCACCCTTCACCATTATCAATCGTAATGATATTACGTTATAATAGTTAATAATATGCTGAATGTTCGGATAAATCCTTAAACCAATAACATCAAGCTTGCAAGTATAATTATATTAGATCCTACCTTAAAACATTCATTTAAAGTCAGGCATTTAACAGCATGTTACATCGGAACTGCTAATTTATACGTTTAACTGCAACCAACTCCGAACTACGTCTCCCTTTAACATAACCCCAGTCTATCACGCACCCTACGTTCGTCAACCTCTTGTTACAATTTAAACTGAGCAAGCCATTTTATTTATCACTGAGCTTAAATTTATTTTACGCAAACAAATCCAATTAGTACCTTTAGACGGCGCAACAGGGACGGCACTTAGCGGCCCAACCTAAATTATAATGTTTACTGTATAGGAATACGTAAAAGATACATGAGGGTAAATCGTTGGATCTAGAGTTGTGGTGCTCTAGCCAAAGGGGAATCCTTGGTCAAACGCATTAGATTTTATTAGGAAGTCGGATAAATTTGCATCGGAAAAGCAGGCCAGATGTAGGTAGAGGAACGAAGTGATGAAGATTAGGAGGAATATAAGGGTTATTATAAAGAGCTAATTGAGCTAGTTGCAGGACGTTTTAAGCCCCATCATCTTCTCTTACTAATATTACTGCATTGTAATTACTAATACGAATAAATAATCTCAGTGGAATGTGACAACATATTCAAAAAACTAGTTTATCAGGGACAGAATCATAAAATGTATGCTATTTTAGGGTAGGTTAGTATGTAAAATCCTATTTATTGTTAAATTTAAATTTCTAATACTTAGTGTAACAAACTTAATTCTGCAGGAAGTGAATATTTTAAAGAACTGGCTATAACAAGATTCATATTTTAAACATAAAATACAATGTATCAAATCCAGCAACTTTAATAAATAGGTTTCTTATAGAATTAGTTTTAAAATTTATTGGTCATTAGGATATTGCATACTAATCGAGTAGAAGAATTATTATACAGTTAATTGATATTTGAAAATTGCATTTATTTGAATGGACATACATTGTGTGGTAGATATATTGTTGCGAGCTATTACTAAACAACCCATCAAACACACACAAAACGCCGCAAGCACTGTTTATTCTCTACGGTTCCAGAATTCTTCTAGAAAATACTAGATAATGAGTCATATCTTTAATTCAGGGTATATATAAGGTCGCTTATGAATGTAAGAGTTAGTCTATACTTGAATGTTTAATATAAATTATATCGTGTACAGTAAACGTACTTGAGCTTTTAGGAGTTCAAGAATATATACATAAATGATATATGCTGTGTCTAATGTACATGCAGCTTGTAGTATACATAAATAAATATAAGTGTATAAACAAATAGTTGTGTTAGTGTTGTTAATGGACCTATGGTAAAGAAGTTAGTTTAAGAAGATATTAGTGCTTGTAAATTCATTAGTGTAATAGTGCTTCATTGTTAAGTGGACTGAAAACATCTATAAACAAGTCATATACTGTTAATTAGACTTGTGAACAGTGAGTAATAAAGACGTTTGTATTACTTGTTTTTAAGTTAAAGAAACGCGGTAGCAGTAGCTCGTTTCAATATTATTACGTATAAAAAATGTTCAGGTACGACAAATTAAAACATCAAACGGTTGGATTTTAATTTTCTTGACTTGTCAACAAAATTTTACACACAGTTGTTTTGTTTCTCTCATATGAAGTTCGACTTTTTTAGTAGAAATATGTAAATAGCGAGTTGAGTAAAATGGGACATTGTAAACAAGTGGATGTTGCATCACGACAGCGCCCCATGTCAGACGGCCATTTCCATCACGGAATTTTTAATTTCAAAAGGTCCCCTTTGTTCCGCAGCCCCACTATTTACATGATTTGAGTTCTTGTGACTCCTTTCTTTTCCCGAAATTGAAAAATGTTTTAAAAGGACGTCATTTGGGGACGCTGGAGAACATTCAAAAGAATCTAGCCGACATGTCAAGGGCCCTACCAATTAAAGCTTATCAGCACTGCTATCAAGAATGGGGAACAACGTCTCCGCCGGTAACAACTGCCGAAGGGAACTTGGGAACTTGGGGGACAATATTGTTATTTGAAAAAAATAAACTTTGGTACATAAAAAAACAGCCTCATTACTTTACTCACAGACCTCATATGTACCACTACTTGATTTCGTGTCACGACTTTCAAAGCTTTAAACTAGAACTCATATTTTAATCAAAACTTTAATTAAAACAAAAGTACACAACCCCTTAACGGGCATTTATATCTTATTCAATTGCATTAGTTATTTCAAAAACATCCCTGAAATAATGCAATTAATACCTCGAACGTACCTATTGTAATCTAAATTGCAAAACCTTAGCACCTGTCAATCAATTCCATCTGTAATATGTGGTACCGCTGGAACCCATCAATAACCTTTTGTGTACAAATGCTTCGTTTATGTTCTAATGTAAGAATACTGGTCAGCAGTAGATCAATCGGCGCTACACTGTTCTCTCTTAAAAAAGTTCTATTCCAAAACACTCTGATCCGGACTTTGGGAGTTCCTGTGGCAGTAAGGACTGTCTATACCATTTGTGTAGTTTCCATGTTGATAGAAGTAACAATCAACACTTTCTATAGCAGGTGTCGTACCATTTGGATCGTAACAACACACCAGCAATATAGACCCTGGTTTTCTGGTATAGTTCTTCTAGCATATTTCGAAACACCCTTCAGGCCAGCCAATCGATCCACAACGTATCTTGAGTATGGCCAACTTATCGTCTTCAAATTTGATCATCTGATTTTTGAGGTTCACTAACGCCTTCTTCAGATCCTGGTAATTTGGTTTAACAGAAGGCTGTTGCTTAGTTGCCAGGTAGTAGATACCATGATGTTGTTTCTTGTGTCAGGGAGTATTCTGATAGCACATAGAGTATATCACCTTAAATCTCTTTCATGATCCCAAATTTCGCTTTGTCTGTGCGCTGTACAGAATCATGAACCAATTGTAGCTCGGTCCAGACTTTTGTTCATCTTCACGAGCGTAGCCGTTTGTTCGTCTCACTGTCTGCCATTTCTCGGCATTACCGACGTCATCACTATCATAGGGTGCTAACCGGTTAACGTGCACCACTATTGTTCTATATTTTGGAAGCTTAAGAATTCGATATACCACGTCGTTGATTCTTTTACAACTTTGTATGAACCCTTCCAATGTCTCTGTAACATTGGCAATAGTTCACGCTCCCGTCTGGAATTGTATAGCCAGACGCGACCGCCCTCTTGAAAACTAGATTTCTGCGCCTTGATGTCATATCTGGACTTCTTCCGTCAGACAAACTCACACAGACACATCCATCTGCTTCGCAAAACTGCACTTCCTCGCTTCCTGCTCTCAAAACATTCTTTGTCATATCTACACGGAATTCATCCTTCTTCAGGATATCCATTCCCAAGATAACTTCTTCGACGATGTTCGCTATTACTACTTGATAGTCAAATATTTAGCTTCCAACTCCGATGTTTACATATACCATTTCGTGTGTTTGAATTTCCTCACCATTCATGATTCGAAAACGCACCGTTGCGGGTAACACTTTGCCATGATTGTTTTAACAGATAAGCCGGCGAATATGGCTTGTCTTAGTTTAACTTGTAATAATAAAGAAATATTACTTTATTAAAGGACGATGATTCAATAGTCATTACTTCAGTGCCAACTGTGTTGGTAGTGCCGATGGCCCTGAAGCCAGTGGTTTTAAAATTAATGTGTCAAAGGTCTCCAACTTAACCTCTAGAACATCCCCTCTTTTCATCCCAAGTACTAACGTAATCCTTAAAATAATTAAGTCCTTTCACTTGTTTTCCCGATCTTGTTACACATAACTTCCGTGCAGTGGCGGATCTAGGATTCGGGGGACTTTCCTTTTCAAAACATACGATATCGATATATTCGGTTCTTCGGTTGGTCTTTCTGACTATTATCTTGCAAGTTCCGTAAGATAAATTAGCTAAATTTTAAACATAGAACAGAGCAAAAAATTTATTTTAGAGTTTCTTGACAAATTAGCGTCAGTACTATTAATTTTCATACATCATTCTTTGACCAGTTAAAAATCTGTAGCCTTCGAGGTTTTGGCATACTAAAGTAGTTTCTGACATCTTCCACATATATCTCTCGTTCCTTAACGATGTTAGCAATGGCAAGGCTATTCAGTCATAGTATTACTTAAATACGTTTTTAGTCTACGAAGTGCTGAAAAACTTTCCCCACCAGAGGCTGTTGTAACTGGTAGAGTAGCAAATATTTGTAGAAGTAGTTTAATGTTAGGTAGGAAATTATCATTAAAAAAAACTAAGATGTCAATACACTTTTTTGGTCATTTATTATTTTCTGTAGAGGATGTAGTCCAATTATATGTATACAATAAGATTTCAACTGATAGCTCAGAACTTGTTGTTGTGTTATAGTGATCCGAAGGGTTTCCCAAGTTAAATTCTCTTTGGTTAATAATTATTGCAAATATTATAGTGTATATTTCGATATTTGATGGTATCTTTGAACAGCGCGGTAACCACTTCCAGGTTTCCGAATACACTCTGTTACGTTACAATTTACCGTTGTAGGGGCGATCGATATTGTTTACAAGCTTTAACTAGTTTTCTGCTTCAAATTTCAAAATGGAAGGTCGAAAAGCTTCACTTGACGGTTTTATTAAAGGTAATGTTTCTAATTATATGCTATTTTGAAATTATCTGATTGCCTCGAAGCCTGACTAATTGCTTAATGCTATTTGGTTGTGTTTTAAGATAGTAATTAAATTAATAATCAAATTCATCATCTAGGTTTTCAGCCCTGGAACTGGTTAGACGCGTACCCTCATTGTTTCCTTTTCTGAACTAACTTTCACATTTTCCTGATATTTCCACAGTTTGCATTTATCACTATCAATATGCGAAAGTCTAATCTAGGTCTACTTCTACTTCTTTTTTCCTATCTCCGCTTGTAATATATCCAGTACTATTCACAAAAAATGTCTTAGAACGTATCCTGCCCTTATATGTCTCCTATTTTTTTTGTTTTCTACAGACATCTTTATTCCTCTTCTATCTCTATAACCTATTTGTTATTAAGTTTGTCTGTCCAGGCCACCATCCTCATACATCTGAAGCACAACACTCCAGAAGGTTTTTATCTCTTTCTGTCCGTTTTTCCTACTGCCCCTATTTTATAGACGTACTGTGCTATGCTCCACACATATGCTTTGAACAATTTTCTCCTTCATTCTATGTTCGTTGTCTTTGAACATAGCTGCTGTTCTTTCTTGTTTGATGCAGTTCGGTCACGTTCTATTGTTTTACAATATACACCCCATTTTCCCGATATTTAGTGGTATGTGAAGGGGGCCGGCTCCGTGGCGTAGTTGGTATGCGTGTGACTACTACGTCTAAGGTCCCGGCTTCGAATCCCGACAGGGTCCGCTTGAAAAATGTTAGGCGAGAATTTTTCACAAAAATACGCTCTCGTTCGGATGAAAGGTAAAATGGAGGTCCCGTGTGTGAGTGTTGTCACGCACGTTAAAGATCCCTACCTTGCTTGAAACAGCAAGGGTTCGGCCAAATTCAAAATTTCCAGTTAAAAAAAACTCGCTTTCTGGCCAATGTATTACCTTCAGGTGGAGCATTGAAAAATCAAATGTAGGGTATGTGAAGGGGGTTAAGCAGTCTGTGGCTGCCGAGGATCCCCCAACACTTAGACATTTGCCGTATTAATAGTTTTCCAGTAAATCCTTTTGCACAATTAACATTAGTTGAGAATATTGCAAGACCAATACCTGCAGTTGTTTATAATAATCATCATGTTTAAGTACAGTTATTTTTTTCGTCATTAATTTTTCCATCTTGGGACTGGTTGGATGCGTACCTCCATTGATTTCTATTCTGACTAGCCTACCCATTACCCTGAAATTCCTACAGCCTACATCTTTCACTATCTGTGTGCAATTGTCTAACCTAGGTCTACCTCTACTTCTCTTTTTTCCTATATCTGCTTCTAATATACTTTGCACTATTCCCTTATGTCTTATTATGTGATCTATCATCCTATCTCTTCTATTTTTTATTGTTTTCCACATATTTCTTTCTTCCCCTACCATTTCTAGTACTTCTTTGTTTTCAACTCTGTTTGTCATGATATCTTCATCATACGTTCCTGTTCTAATGCTATTAGTTCTTCTCCTGCATATAAGTTACCTATATATTCTTCCCATCTAACCACCTTCTCTACATTTTCTGTAATGAGGTTTAATTCCGCGTCCCTTATATTGTTGCTATATGATTTTATATCCCTAAAATTCATTCTAATTAGTTTGTATGCTTCGTCTGTCTTTCCTATTTCCATCTTAGTTTGTACCACTTTGCACTTTTCATCAATCCATTGTTCTATAGCTCTCCTGCATTTGCAAATAATTTCCCGTTTTATGGCTTTGTATCTTTGTCCTCCGGTTTTGTCTGTTCTATTTTTGTATTTTCGTCTTTTATTAAATTCAGGATATCCTTTGTTATCCATAGCCGCCATGTCTAAGCTGGATTTAATGATATTCCATTCTGTTTGTACGTCCTTAGCATAAGAAATTTTTCCGAAATCTGTCAGCAATTCATTTGGCTGTTTTTCAAATCTTTCGTGGATATTTTTATTTTTTAATTTCTCGAAGTCAAAGTACCTTTTTCCGTTTCTTTTTTCTAAATTTTGTGAACCATATCGCCATACTGTTAATGGTTTGTATGGTGAGAGTATCTTTGAACCTTTGTTGAATTTACTAACATTTTATGGCCGTGCGGGGTGGAACATCAGAAATCAAGGTCCTTGTCTCCCGGTGTTTTGCCTCTTCTACTTTAGTCAGTTTAGTCAGGTAGTAATGGCACAGCCGTCCCTGGTACCTTCTAGAAAGGATTAGCTAGATTACACTAACATTTCTTCAGTCTCATACGTAGAATGTCTGAATAACAGTTGACATCCCGTAACAGTTAAGGTGCACAGGGTGCTTGTTTGCCGCCCCATCTTTGGAGAGGTGTATTTATGCAGTTAGAAGCGCGATATTGTTGAGGTTTTGTCCGCAGATACTCTTTCCTCAGCGCTAACCCAGGGAGTCCGGCACTGTTTACTCTTGTAATTCATGTATAATTGAAAGTAACCTAATTTTGAAGTTATTATAAAATAATGACAGTAGGGTCATTAACAATTGATTTTTTATTTCAAACCTTCCCGCCTTAACACCATCTTAGTGTGTATATTTGGGATAAGTTTCGGTTACACAACATAGGTATCACTAGACGTCTCGATCACAGCCAGGTACTGTCAAGAGAGGGCGTTTGTTCGTTCGCAGATAGGTTAGAGTATAGATTTGTTGCAGCGATCAGGTGTGTTACATTACAGTATAATTTGACTCAGAGGCTTCTGCTGCTTTAATAATATATTCTACTGAGAACTTAGCAAAATTATGGAAATGACCGGGGGAGAAGTATGATGTGTCCACACAGAAGAAGATTTTAGTGTTTGTTTAAAACGGCAAGTGTGCAAGAAAACAAATTTAATTTTTTTATTTGGCATTGTTTTGAAGAGAGTAGCCGACTACGAAGCAGACAAAAGGCGGTTTTCTGAAGACGAACATTGCGTGGACGGCGATTACGCAATACGTGAGTACTCTGCTTTGGTGTTTGTTTTTATAAAATGATATTTACATTGGTATTGTCGTAACTTGCGCACCTCTGATAGTTGATAGTTTGTTTAGAGGTGCAAGATAGGTTTTGGGCCTTTGGGAGCTTCTTTTAAAAAACATTTATTTCCAAAAATACCTATCAAATTGTTTTTTATTATAAAAAGTGACTTATTTTGTTTACAAGACTTGAACGTTAATCATTAAGTAATTGAAAGTGACAAATAAATTAATATTTTAATAAATCAATAATCAATAATTATAATGAGTAGCTTGAACAACCAACAATGTTAAAGTTATGAAGTTAGAAGACTGACTGACTAGCAGGGGCTCCTTACAGTATTTATGAAGCCTATGACCTCACTTCATGCTGTGAGAAAGTGCAGATCTTGCTGTCTGCAGTTTCTCGATGTTCATACAATGTATTATTCTACGTAATTTTAATTAAGACTGCTTTTTTGCAGTTTATTGTTTCTGCATCTGCAGTATCAGGTTGCGTCTGGAATACAAAGTAGTCGTTTCCTTTCTTATTTCTGATATGCACTCTGTTAAACTTTAATTATAACCTTCATTTTATACAATGTATCATTCTATTACTAAGACATAATAATTACATTTATTCTTATATGTATTTTAATATGGGGGACATGTAACTCGAGTAGTAAATATATGAAAATGATAGCTATAATTTTTTATATAAGTTGTAACATGCGGGGAATTTTGAAAGCTCAATTTAGTAGAGATGAATGGACTGTATATTTTTTATAGGTGTGAACAACAAACAAATAATTAAATGTCTTTTACACAAAAATCAAACAATCAAAGCAGTTACGATAGCACTCACCTGTGGTTGTTTACGATGCGATTCAAATGCAAAGAAACGATGCAGCATCTAACTAATTCCACGTAAAACGTGTGAAGTCAAGCAGCGTCGTGGAAACTCAGCATGTAGAATGTTGAAAAAAGCTATAAGCGGGTTAATTCATTGCGGTTCCAACACCCATAACATAACGAACTGTTTTCACTACGAAACGAAAAGTTTCTTGCGGGATGTGCACGATCGATACCGTCAATGCGAAAATCGAAACGAAAACTCTGTTTGCAGGCCGTTCACGATCGATCGATGTTATCAATTCAAGCGACGAAAACTAACTTGTGTAGAACGTGGACTTTCCAAATCGATATCCAGTTGTTGGAAGGATGCGCGCTAGCTAGAGCGCTCCGACACTCGCGGCACTGGCTGTATGCTATCGGAAACTCAAGGATTTTCTACTCTAAACAGATTTAAATGCGCGCATCGGATTTAACAATAAGCAACAAACTCAATGCGATAAAATTTAGGTTTTAATTAATTTACATAAAGATGGAGCATACCGCCCACCAAAATGCAAGGCATTTTAAAGGAAAAATAATTATATGGCGGGGTGGGGGGGGGAGGAATGACCAAGCGAAAAGAAAAAACGAACAAGAAAAAAAGAATGTATAAAAAACAAAGAAAAAAGAAGAATTCTTTTTCTACATTGCGGGCAATGGACAGAGCTTTACCACAGGACGTTTCAGCTCGCCATTAGCGGTTTTAAGCGTGACCACCCTAACAACACCATCTGTCCCAGGATGGACAACCATAACTCGGCCGAGGGACCAACGAAGTGGAGGAACATTAGCGACCTTAATTAGGACTAAGGTGCCTAACTCAATTTGAGGAGACGGAGTGTGCCACTTGGAACGTTGTTGTAGCGAGTGTAGATATTCTTTGGACCAACAGGACTAAAAATCTTGGTGAATACGCTGGAGCAGTTGCCAGCGAGAGAGGCGGTTAAGCAATAGATGCGAAAGTGCGGGCTCCGGAATGGCGGTTAAGGGAACCAAAGTTAAAAAATGACCGGGCGTAAGACAGCTCAAATCATTAGGGTCAGTGCTCAAAGGTGTGAGAAGACGTGAATTCAAGATGGCCTCAATTTGGATAAAACAGTGGCTAATTCTTCAAAAGTTAACGCCTGCTAGCCTATAGTGCGTAGTAGCAGGGTCTTAACGGATTTTACTCCCGCTTCCCATAAGCCACCAAAATGAGGTGAAGCCGGCGGTATAAAATGCCACGATATATGGTCCTTGGAAGCAGCAAGCTTGGCGAGATGAATCAACTGTTTATGAGCACCCACAAAATTTGTGCCACAATCACTATAGAGGTGATCACAACGGCCACGCCTGGCGATAAATCGGCGCAGAGCCGCAAGAAAGGCGTTAGTTGACAAATCAGATACGACTTCAAGGTGCAGCGCCTTGGTAGCCATACAAATAAAAAGACATAAATAAGATTTGAAAACTTTAGCGCACCGTAGTCGAGACATAGTGGTAGAAAAGGGACCAAAATCGACGCCCGACCACAAAAAAGGTTTGACTTGAGTAACTCGACATGAAAGCAGGTTGCCCATGGGTGGTTGTAATGCGACAGGATTGGTCCTCCAGCACGTTAGACAGCGACTCAAAATACGACGGATAGATCGTCTGCCAGAAATAATCCAGAAGTGCTGACTGACGAGAAAATGGACCATTTGAGCACCCGCATGGAAGTATTTCAAATGAACGTAGGTAACATACAGATCGGTGAATCGACTTTTGCTAGGTAACAAAGCGGGAAATTTACGGTCCGAGGACAGAGGCGCATGAGCCAGACGAACGCGCAAAATTCCATCACGAATAAAGGGGGACAATTTGCGAAAACTCTTTTTTAAGGGAGAATCAGAATGAATGGATTCAAGTTCGATAGCGAAATAAGATTGTTGAGTATACACAAGCAAAGGGGTTAAAGCATTGTGCAACTCAGAAGATGACAAATGTCCGGAGTACCTTTCGAGTGGATGACGTAAATTATGACGAAAGCGGTGAATCCAAGCAACAATGCGAATAATAAAAAGAAAGGAAGAGTGATTTTCTAGAATTGATTGAATCCAAGAGGATGTTACGACAGAGGATAAAACAATAGAGCGTTGTTCAGTGAGAACTTCAGGAGTATCTGAAGGCGGAATATATGGGATGTAGTTTTCGAAAGACCCATATAAGGTTGGTGAAGCCGCCCACCATAGAGAATATTGGCACAAGTCGGACGTGACCCGACGTCGGCAGGATTCTCGGTGGAGGGGATGTGATGCCAAGAGGCGCGAGACGTGTTGTCCTGAATGTAAGCAACACGATTGGCGACGAAAGTCTTCCAACGCTGCGGCGGGGAACGAGTCCAGGAAAGGACTACCATGGAATCAGACCAACAACAAATTTTATGAAAAGTAAGGTTTGAATCAAAAGTTTTGAGGACAAAGATTAATAATTTTAATGCCAAAGTGGCGGCCAACAATTTGAGACGAGGCAAAGAGATTGTACGAAGGGGTGCGACTTTAGACTTAGCGCACACTAAGCAAACCTCAACTGCGGAGGAAGTAACAAAGCGAAAATAAACGACAGCACAGTAACCACGTTCGGAGGCGTCAGCAAAGCAATGAACTTCGCACGTAGTAAACTGTGGTGGGATAAGCAAGCGGGGTAAAGCAAAATTCGAAAGAAGCGGCAACTCATGCAAGTATCTCTCCCACAAACGGAGAAGGTCAGGGGGAGGGGGAGAGTTTCAATCTAATTTTAATGACCACAAACGTTGAATTAAGTGTTTTACCAAAAAAGTAAGAGGGGATAAAAGTCCCATGGAGTCAAAAATGCAGGCTAAGTTAGAAAGTAGGTTGCGTTTGGTACAGGAGGTACTTAGTGGCTGAACTAGAAAACAAAAATTATCTAAAGCGGGATTCCATTGAAGACCTAAAACTTTTAAGGGTTGAGTATCAGGATCCTCAAAGGAGCGGGGTTGCGCGAATTGCTGCGTAGCGGAAATATCTTTTAATAATGCGGGATGGTTACTTGACCATTTATGGAGTTCGAAACCACTGAGTTTTAAAAGAGCAATTACTTGGTTACGAAGAGCGAAGGTTGATTCAATAGAATCAGCACCAGAAGCGATGTCATCAATATAAGTATGGTGGCGAAGTGCGAAAGCGGCTAACGGATAAGAATTTCCTTCGTCCACGGCCAACTGCTGAAGCGTTCGTATAGCAAGAAAGGGAGCACAATTGATTCCATACGTAACTGTATTTAATTTAAAATCCTGAATGGTCTCCTCAGGGGAGAAGCGCCAAACAATTCGTTGATAGTCACACTGAGCGGGATTGACAAGAATTTGTCTGTACATCTGATGAATATCGGCAGTGACGACATAAGGATGTAAACGAAAGTGTAACAAAATGGCGGTAATATCGGGTTGCAACTTCGGCCCAACAAACAAGTGATCGTTCAAGGACGATCGAGACAGAGTTTTAGCGGATGCGTTGAAAACCACTCGTAATTTCGTACTTACGCTGTCGGGTTTCACAACGCAATGATGCGGGATGTAATAAGAAAAGTCTGAATGAAACCCAATAACAACAGATTTCATAAGTTGAGACTCAAGATAATCCCGCATAAACAAAACGTATTGTTCGTAAACACGAGGTTGTTTGAGTAGACGATTTTCTAAAGCGGCAAACCGTTGTAAGGCAAGATCACGACTACCTGGAAAAAGTGGTTCATGATCTCTAAACGGCAATGAGACGATATAACGACCTTGTTAATTGCGGCGAAATGTATCGACAAAATGTTTTTCCACAAGAGTTTCTTCAGGTGTGAAAGGTTGAGCGGCGGGGACAGCTTCGACTTCCCAGAATATAACGACGATATCTTCCAATGGGGAAGTAGAATCTGTCATGCAAAACAAACTAGTTATTTCAGAAGCGGGCGAGAAAGGTATGTTTCCCATTAGAACATAGCCAAAGATGGTATTAATAGCAACAGGTGTATCACTGTCACCCTGGATGCGACCGTCTAATAAAACTTGAGGGAAAATATCCGCGCCAAGTAAGAAATCAATGGGACCAGATTGAGCAAAAAGCGGATCAGCTAGCTTGAGGTTAGCCAGATGATTGAAATGTTCCAAAGAAATATTAGAAGTAGGTAAATTTTCACAAATTTTGGGAAGTACTACAGCTTGAAAATTAATAATCGGTGAAGAAACACCTATTGGTTTGATCGAAACGGCGACAGTGCCATGCTGAGCAGCAGAGCGCATGGAACCTAAACCACTAAGAGTAAGCGAATGTGGAGTAGTACGAAAACCTAAACATTTCACACTACTGTGCGAAATAAAAGAAGTCATACTTCCCGAATCGAGTAAACCGCGAAATTGCTGGTAAGAACCAGAGCAATCAGTAATTTCCACTTGAACGGTGGAAAGTAAAACGACAGAAGGTTTAGCTAAAGAATTAAACAAAACGACGTTCGAAGTTGACGGACCACTACAGCTGAACGAAGTCGAAGATTCATCAAAAACACGAGGGACGGAAGGCTTGTAGCGGTCTTGAGTTGCGGGAATACTACGAGGTGATATCTTAGAGGCGGCGGTGTCCGGGCTCAAGCGAGCTGGTTATTAGCAGCGAAAACGGGTTTAGAGGAAACGCGATCAAAATGCAATAACGAATGATGACGTTGATTACATTTGCGGCAAGAAAAAGTAGATTGACATTTATTTAAATTGTGAGAATTATTAAGGCAATTAATTCACAGATGTTGGTTTTTTACAAAGTTGTAGCGTTCTTGCGACGAAAGCTTAACGAAATCAGTACAACGATAAAGATTGTGGTCTTGTTTACAAAGCGGACATTTATTAGAGTTAGTGTTCGTTTAACTAACATAGAAACTGCGGTTCGAGGTTTAGACGGATTGCTAAAATGAATAACTTTATTTAAATCAGTTTTATGATTTACCGACAAATTAGATAAGGATTTACAGGTATTTTCGAGATAAGCAATTAACTTTTTATAAGATGGGATTGCGGTAGGGTCTTGATGTAATTCGAAACTCCGAGCGGTGTGTATATCCAACCTGTTCAATATCATTTGTACAAGAATAAAATCCCAATGTTCGACGGGAAGATCAAAGTTTTTAAGTGCCTGTAAGTTGTCCACAAAAGTATCTACTAACTTTTGTAAACCGGCGGGATTATCAGAGTTTAGTTTAGGAAATTTATCGATATTATTCCAGAGAGTAGCGGTGATACGGCGAATATTACAATATTTGTCACGAAGCTTTGTATATGCAATAGTATAATTAGCTCCGGTTAAATCAAAATTTTTAATCGTTGCAAGTGCGGAATTTTTTAATGATGATTGAAAATACGAAAATTTATCTATGTCAGATAAGTCGGTGTTGAAGTGAAAGAGGCTGTCAAACCGGTCCATGAAGCTCTCAAACAACGTGGTTTCCCCATCAACGACAGCGGCGGTAATAATACCTTTGATCTTGAGGTAGCTAACGGTGGCGAAGAAAGCTCAACCTGAGAAGATTGAGTACTAAACAACTTACAATATAAAGCCTTAATTTGAAAATAATTACTATCAAAACGTTTTCGAGTAAAAATTGTTCCTCTGCGTCCCCAGCGAAAGAAACAGAACCCACGATCCAATTGTGATGCGTAAAAAAGTTGTCTCTAGCGGTTTCCAATGAGTCAAATTTCGTACGAAATACATCTAAAAACGCGGGGTCTTGTGTACATTTCTGAGCAGTATCATACATTTCATCGAACGAGTTAATAGCAATATTACGAAGAATACAAGTGCGTTTTAATTTATCTGCCATGGTTCAATATGAATAAAACAAATGCGGATGATAAGAACGAAAGACCTGACAATATTAATTGCCTCGCGGCGATTACAAAGGTGAAGCTAATTGCACGGTCGAGATAAGAAAGCTCGTAAACAACAAAACGATTCAACTATACTAATTGGCGGTCCTTGCTTTGATGAGCGGTATAATTAATTAGGAGGTTGTTGTTTATTCTAAAATCTGGTGAGAAGGCGCCAAAAAATTGTAACATGCGGGGAATTTCGAAAGCTCAACTTAGTAGAGATGAATGGACTGTATATTTTTTATAGGTGTGAACAACAAACAAATAATTAAATGTCTTTTACACAAAAATCAATCAATCAAAGCAGTTACGATAGCACTCACCTGTGGTTATTTACGATGCGATTCAAATGCGAAGAAACGATGCAGCATCTAATTAATTCTACGTAAAACGTGTAAAGTCAAGCGGCGTCGTGGAAACTCAGCATGTAGAATGTTGAAAAAAGCTATAAGCGGGTTAATTCATTGCGGTTTCAACACCCATAACATAACAAACTGTTTTCACTACGAAACAAAAAGCTTCTTGCGGGATGTGCACGAATGATACCGTCAATGCGAAAATCGAAACGAAAACTCTGTTTGCAGGCCGTACACGATCGATCGATGTTATCAATTCAAGCGACGAAAACTAATTTGTGTAGAACGTGGACTTTCCAAATCGATATCCAGTTGTTGGAAGGATGCGCGCTAGCTAGAGCGCTCCGACACTCGCGGCACTGGCTGTATGCTATCGGAAACTCAAGGATTTTCTACTCTAAACTGATTTAAATGCGCGCATCGGATTTAACAATAAGCAACAAACTCAATGCGATAAAATTTAGGTTTTAATTAATTTACATAAAGACGGAACATAAATAAAGGCGCTAAAGTAAATTTTTAGGCATATGTTTTAGTTTCAAAACTATTGTTCTATGCTTACAATTTAAAGACAATATAGCGATGATATAAAGGCGGCTGTTGCGGTTTTTTTTGTGTAATTTCTTGTTTAAAGTGTAAGCAAATAATTGTCAGTCACACCTCCCATCCAGGGAAACTAATTTTTGAAATTGAATATAGCAGGGGTCAAGCCAAATTGCGTTATACTTCCTATTGTGTAGTGGTGACTTTCTCGTTAGATTGTTAACAAACATCAATTTGTTACCTGAAGTTAAAAACTTTTGTGAAAGTGCAGGTAGCTGGCGATTCTAAGCAATTAAAATATTTGCAATTTGTGGGTTGTTTAATGCAGGACTGTAAATTATAAAAGCACAGTAAAAGCTGAAGGTGTAATACCGTTTCAAGCCTTTCTAATGAAGTCAATTTGTGAACACCATTATAAAAGTGTAATTCTAGATCGCCTATTACGTAATCGAAAAAAAGCAAAAATAAAACGATTTTGAAATAATTTTCAGGATCATCTATCCATACAACCATTCTTTGAGTTTACCTGGCACAAATACGTGGCAAACGGATTTCTTCGCCTATTGAATCAGCCGCTGTATTTGATGCAAGAAATATGTTTTTAAGCTCATCATCCGCATTTTCTCTCATTTTCTCAACATTTTTATTATGGCAGGAATGTAAGACAATGCGGGTGATAAATCTTGCTTAGGGTTTTGTAAAAACTTGCTTCGTTTTACTGTGTGAGCCAAACAATGGACAGCCGTCTCCAAGCCAATCATAAAATTTCTCCTATTCTTAGGTTGACCCGAATAATCTTGTACCGAAACCACCGCTGTAGCTAACAACGTGGTGGTACGGTCTAACGACGTTGATAATAACGAATTAGTAGTGGTTTGTTGTTGAATAACCTGTTGGTTAACCACCGAACTTTCTTCAGTTGAAGATGACGAACTATTAATTGATGTGGTTCTCTGCGGAGAAACTGGTGCCCGACGATTTCCAAAATGTAATAAGGTATTATGATTTTTGGCACATTCTCTACAATTCCACTGGCAACGACAATCTTTCACCGAATGTGCATCACCTAAACAACGAATACACAACTTATGCTTTTTTACCACCTCATAGCGTTCTTGAGGGGATTTATCCAACAATTGCTTGCATTTAAACAATGGATGCAAAGCTTGACACAAAATGCACTTTCTATCAGTAGAAGTAGCGACAAACGAATTTCTAGGCGCCGACGATGCGCTAGCGAATTTTCTAGTATCTGAAGCACCGAATTTTATGCTTTCCCGAGTTTTCGAAGAAGTATCTAATGAAACAATCTCACTAACTTCCAACACCTTACATTGCCTTTCTACAAATGCTCTTAAATCCTTAAATGTAGGAACATCTATCACATTCTCCAACTCAAACCTTTTTAGAGTTTCACTGTCTAATTTTTTGGATAACAAATTAAAAAGTGCGAAATCCCACAAGTCGATTTCTAATTTTTCCAATGCAAACAAATTTTCATCGATGCAATTAATCAAACTTCTTAATTGTTTATGCGAATTTACCGTACTAATTTTCGAACATCTCTCAAGCGAGTTCCAATAAGTGGATGCTAATAACCTTTTGGATTGAAAACGATTTACTAAAATGTCATACGCCCTTTGATACGAATCATTCCCAATTGGAATATGTTTAATCAAAGCCTGTGTACTCGAATCAATGTTATCGAACAAATACATGAACTTCTGAATTGGCAACAATCTATCATTCTCATGAACCAATTTTTCAAAAACTGATCGAAAACTTTCCCAATCGACAATCTTACCGGAAAAGCGAATTATTTTTAACGAAGGGAGGGGGAGGTTACCACTAACGGGAACAACATCATGCGGTCCTGTAGCTGACATACCCATGACCGGTTTAACATCCTTCACGAATTCTACTTTAAATTTAGCAGCGAAAATTTTAATTTCCGTAACTAGATTACCTATCTCTATCCTCAGAGCACGATACTCCTCTAATTCCACCGACTCTTCCAACACGACCGTCTGACACAAAAGTTTAAAATCTGATTCGACTTCTTTCGCAGAATCCAACCAAACGTCTATCACACAACAATTATTTTCCGCTCTACCAATTTCTCTCATATTATCAAGAATACTATTTAATCTACTCCACGCTGTTTTAGCTTCTAAAATAATCGTTTCCAATTTATTACTCATTTTGAATATTAAATAACAAGAATAAATTATCTATGTTATAAAAACGACGAAATTTCAATTATATTAATATTTGAAAGCGACTCCAAGTTTGTAGGTAAGGAATAACGAGATTTTATTGAAGTAAACAAACACAAGTGTTTACAACCTGCACCAAACGACGAATTATTCACGCACCGATCACGTGATTACGAATACAACCGACACCAACGACAGCTGCACCATACCCTAAGGGTACAAAGTTCATTAACTACACCGTTAACGATATACGGCGACGAAGCGAACAAATGGACGTACCTATGAGGTTGTAGCTAGAATATAGCAATGTACATACCTGGAGATACTGTCGAAGGACGAAGTTTGCTGGTCCAACGATTGATAACCAACGACTTTGTGGACTGTATGTTTAAGATGTGTTAGTGCTTCCTCTGCAAACCGAGACGAAATATCCATTGACCGACAAGTTTTGTTATAACTTACAAAGTTCGCACTATTATGGCCATAAATAGCACTTATGTAATTACACCCTTTATTCCGAACACTACGCGACTATTAATGTTTTACATAACGAACCACAAAACGAGCTTCGAAAACATACCGAATTGTATGCTGCTTTAATAACGTCTTCACGTTTCGAACGATTAACTACGACTCCTGTTCTTACACTCTATTTAGGGGTGCAGGCACGTCGAAAACAAGTTTCTACCTGTTCGAACCTGATCGCGCGTAACCTTCGTGATAAAAGGGGTGAGGTATTCAGGATGCATATTTCCAATGTCTACATTAATAGGATACAGGAGCGAGTCGTCTTCAAATTAAACTTAATAAAATAATAAAAAAGACCGAACAATATTCAAGGTAATCTGATTACATCTTGGTAATCAGAGCTTTGTTTTGAATGGTTGTTAATGTTTATTGTAAAACCGTTAGTTAGTTAACCATTGAAGGGGATACTTTTATGATTACCTGTTGCTTTTGTCTCTGAATTTGCCATTTGCTTTACTTATCGGGTGTAATCTATACTTTTCTGTCGATTTACGATTTGTTTAAACGGCCAAAAACTAATATTTATTTATTTGAAATAATGTATATTTAGTATTTAATACGGAGTTGTAACTCCAATAGCATTTCACCTGTTACCGAAATAATAGTCAATGTACCCTTACTGTGATTGTCCGAGCAATTTGTATCAACACCATCTTTCAATATATTAAATCAAATTATTAAGCAGGTTTGAATATGAACAGTATTATATTTCTATGTTATATCTGTTTTGATTTTACGATAGTAATTAAATTTAACCATAACGATGTTGGGTATATAGTTTTTGTTTGTAACTTTACAATGTTACGATGTTGTTTAATTTTTCAAAAGGTATGTTTTAACCGATGCAATCATAATGAATAATTTTTAACGTTTGCTCACTAGATTTCACGTATATTTTAACTAACATGCTTTTATATAACTATTTAACGCCTGAATCTGGACTATAAAATCTTGATATGTTTTACTTCCTACATGTTTGATATTTGTGATGCATTTGACATTTTTATTTTGTGTAATTGTTTTATTTTCAGCATATTAACCATATTTTCAACTGCACTGCTTACATCTAGGTTTAAACTTAATTATATATTTTGTTGTTTTTGTATATCTTATTATCTAGCCGATGTTCCTATATAATTAACTAGTATTTAACGTTTGTGATAATTGTTGTGATGTAATTAACTTGAACCTCTGGTATGACCGACCGACCTTCACGTGCCTTGCGCGTTTGCATTTATGACTATGCTGGAGATAGTCTATTAAATAACCATCGCACTTTAACTATGCGCAATCATACCATAAGTTCATTTCAGCGATCCATGTCGTCTTTGTCAATGTACTTGTAGTTGTACTCTTGCAAATAATAGGGAGTCGGCTAGACTTTGTGAAATATTTTGTAACACAGGCTGGAAACGGTTAATGTATGTATGTGGACGCGTGTGATCGAGCCTTGTTGAATATTACTAACATTTTATGTCCGTGCATGGGGAGAACATTAGTAGTCAAGGCAGATTTTACCTTCCTGGTGTTCCCCCTTTTTCAACTTTAGCTGGGTAGTATTGGCCTAGCCGACCTCAGTACCTACCAGAAAAGACTAGCTGGTTTACACTAACGTTTCTTCAGTTGTCAAGCGTGGTATGACTGGGTGACAGTTGACATTCCGTTAAATTTAATGTTGGTGAACGGTCGAGATGTTTAAAATGCAGTTGGAAGTGTGAGAGCAGTTTGGGGTTTTCTCTACCGTACTGTTTCCCCAATCGCCCAAGTTGAGTACGGCGCTGTTTGCTTTGAATTTCAATTTTCTTAATCCTCATGCCAATGACCTACTAAGGGGTTATTATTTTGATTAAAATTCAGTTAGGAAAATACTGTAGTTTTATTTCAAACCTTCCTGCCTTAACACCATCTTTCCAGTGTGAATTTGGGTTACATTATAACAACACAACGTAGGTGTCGTCCAGCCACTGCCACTAGATGTTAGATCATGGAGCCCGGTTTATAGAGGGCGTTTTGTCAGCCTGCAAGTCGGTTACACTACAAGATGAATTTGAATTAGCATTAAAGGGTCTGAAAAATGGTAAGGCGCCGGGTGCAGATAAGGTTCAAGCAGAAATTCTGAAAGCCGCTGGACAAGCAGTAACAGAACGTCTCTTCCGACTTGAAAGCTATATGTATGAGGCTGGCGAGATACCCAAAGATTTCAAACGTAACATCATAGCAACTATATTAAAAAAGAAAAGCGCGGATAGCTGTAAAAATTTTCGAACAATAAGCACACGTGTCAAAAATATTCACTAGAATTGTATAAAGACGAATGGAAAAACAAGGTGAAGAAATACTAGAAGATCAATTTGTGTTTAGGCGAAGCAGGAGAACACGAGAGCTATTTTAGCTTCGAGAGTGATAATGGAGAAAACAATAGAAAAAGGGGAAAGCGTGTATATGGGATTTGTAAATCTGGAAAAAGTATTCCACAATGTAAAATGGAAAAAAATGTTCGAATCAAAAAGATTGGAATGAGTTATAGGGATAGACGAATAGTACGTAGCTTAAACAAACAGCAGTAATAGAATTATAACAGAAAAGTAGAGAACGAAACATTAAGAAAGGGGTGAGTCAGAGATGTGCCCTATCTCCATCAATTTTTAACTTGTAGATTAAAGGAGCAATGAATACTGTCAAATGCAGAAAGGCATTTGGAATTACTATGCAGGGACAAAAAACTGATATGCTTAGATTTGAAGATGGTATAGCGGTATTAGCATCTAGCAAGGAAGAGTTAGAAGCTGTTCTTAATGAAATGGAAACAACTCTAACAGAGAGATACGGTATGAAAATTTACAAAAATAAAACTAAGGTACTAGTATACAAAGGAGGGGAAAATATACCAAAAACAAGAATACAAATATGTAACAAGAACTTACAAGAGGTTGAGGATTCCTGCTACCTAGGAAGCCAAATAACTTAAGATGAGAAAAGCGCAAAAGATATAAAACAAAGATTATCGCAAGGTCAGGCTACATTTAACAAGAAAAAGCAACTACTGTGCTCAAAGACAACAAACATAGAAACAACAAAAAGATTGCTTAAAACATATGTGTGGAGCACAGCACTGTACAACTGTAAAGCCTGGACAGTAGGAGAAGCGGACAAGAAAAAGTCAGAAACCTTTGAAATGTGGTGCTACAGACGTATGATGAAGATATCATGGACAGACAAAGTTAAGAACAAAGAAGTACTAAAAATGGTAGGGGAAGAAAGAAATATATGGAAAACTGTAAAATAGAAGAGATTGGATCATAGGCCACATACTACGGCATGAGGGAAGAGTGCGGAATATATTAGGAGAAGAGATAGGAAAAAAGAGAAGTAGATGTAGACCTAGGTTAGACTATTGCACACAGATAGTGAAAGATGTAGACTGTAGGAATTTCAGAGAAATGTGTAGGCTAGCTCAGAATAGAAATCAATGGAGGTACGCATCCAACCAGTACCAAAATGGATAAACTAATAACGAAAAACTAACTGTACTTCAACATGATGATTATTATAAGCAACTACAGGTATTGGTTGTGCCATATTCTCGAATAATGTTAATTGTGTGAAAGGGTTTACTGAAAAACTATTAATTCGGCAAATGTCTAAGTGTTGGGGGATCTTGGCAGCCGCAGGCTGCTTAACCATCTTCACATACCACCGAATCTCGGTGATATAGGGCATATAATTAAAAGCAATAGAAGGGGAACCGAGCTGTATATAGGCTGTGTGGGAGGTTCAGGAAACTGTGTCGGCTAGCTCAGAATATAAATAAATAGAGGTACGTGCCCAACCAGGTTTGAGACGGAAAACCTAATGACGAAAAAATAAGTGCAGATAAATCTGATGATTATTATAAACAACTACAGGTGTCGGTTGTGAAATATCTGTAACTAATGTTGACTGTGCAAAAAGATATATTGGAAAAAATATTAAGTCGACAAATGTTCAAGTGCTGGGGGAACTTGGTAGCCACTGGCTACTCCCTTTCTCAAAACCACTGAATGTCGGCGAAGTAGGGTATATAATTGTAAACTAATAGAAGGGGACCGAACTGCATCTATCAAGAAAGAACAGCGCCTATCATCAAAGAGAACAAACAGAAACAAGAAGAAAATTGTTGAAAGCATATATGTGGAGCACAGCGCAGTATGCCTATGAATTACGGGCAGTAGAAAAAACAGACAGAAAAACGGTAGCAGCCGTTTGAAATGTTGTGTTTCAGATGTATGATGATGACAGCATGAACAGACAAAGTTAATAAAAAATAGGTTATAGAAATAGTAGAGGAATAAATATATCTGTGGAGAAAAATAAGAGAAATAGATGGGCAGAATACGTTTGAAGGCATTTTTGAGAAATAGTATGGGATATATTACAAGCAAAGATAAGAAAAAGGAGGTAGATGCAGACCTAGATCAGATAGTGATAGATGCAGAATGTGCAAATTTCAGGGAAATGTGTAGGTTAGTTCATAATAGAGAACAATGAGGTTACGCTTCTAACCAGTTCCAGGACTGAAGACCTAGTGACGATGATGATGAACTATGTTGTTTTCTGAAAGTTTGAAATGCGAACTATTCCGTTTCAATACGTGTCACGTAATTAGATTGGTTACTTTTAAGTTATATAGTTTAAGTTGTCAATGAAAAGAGACCGGCGACGACATTCGAGACATAATGTAATTGTATGGCTGGAGAATAAAGAACCTGAGTTTATGTTGTTAATTCTGGTAATAAATATAGAATCGGATATATAACATGGTGCTGCGAACAGGATTCTTATCGGCTTTCACTAATACAGTTTCTGGTTTCTAATTCGACCTATATTCCATTTCCAGGTTTCTTTTGTACAATATATGATCTTCGTTCCCAGCGAATCTGTTTAATTTTTCCTGGAGTCCATGCTTTGTTTTGACTGTTTTGAATTAATATATTTTTATTTTGTTTAAACGCCGTTCTGAATTTTGCAGATCTATCGTAAAACTGTTTATATTTCGCTTGGTTATTTTCAAGTTTTTTGCTAATGTCATTATATACTTTAGGTTTTAACATGTTTTTAAAACACGGATTTTGTTTTCTTAGTACTCTACTCATTAGCATCTGACCTAGAAAATAGTTCACTTTTGGAATTTGCGTATTCTTATAGCTCAACAACTCTTAGTAAATTACTTTTTTACATTTGTTTAACAAACCTTTAGGTATTCCTACCGCTTTCTCTATTAAACTATTCGATTTAGGGTATATAGGACTTGTATGGTGTTTGTATGTCCCACTTATTGGCAATTTTTTTAAAGCGGAAACTTGCAAAATGAACCAGTTCACCAGAAAGCTCAGAAATTCCAGGAGGTGCGGAAACGAGTGGTTGCCCTTGGAGATGTTGGCCCAGGCTAGCGGCAACCCCTCTCATGTGGTATTTTCGTGATCCTTTAAGTTTTTACCTGTTACAACCTGTAGATATGTAATAATAACTCGTAGATGGATTTATGTAGTAACCAATGTCACAAAATAAAGAAAACAAACACAGCTAAATAAAAAAAATGCAGCACGCACCGTAACTACCATGTGGCCAGCGGCGTTGCCATTTAAAAAAAACAAACAAAGAAACAATACTACAACTATAACTTATCTGTAAAGTACAATCCAACTGATCCTCATTAGCATCAACTATCACTGCCACACTCTTACGAATAAATGTATAATTTATTTGCAAAGCAAAGTTCACAAATTAACTGGGTTCTAGAACAACCGACACGCGTTTTGACCGCGTGCCGCACTCTCTCGCACGCTTAACCCCGACTGACCCTTACCTATCGGACCAACTTAAACATTACGGATACTTCTACCTATTATTATAGGGGGCGGCCTAGTACATCACCCCCCTATAAGTTAAACTTAATTGCTAAACATATTTTTATAATTAACTTGAACTTATACTTAATAATTACAGTGTTAAATTTTGATACGGTACAACATACGGTTTTAAATTCCTAACATTCTGTATACCCAACAAGAGACCCCGAGTGTCGTCCCGTACTTCATAAGAATTTGGCCCGCGCTTAGCCACAATCGTAGCAGGCCCGGAATAAAGCAAAAAGAATTTCTTAATCTCCTTGTCTTCCGCAGAAGATTGGGGATGAGTACGAACCAGTACTTTATCACCAATCTTAAAATCAATACAATTTTTATGGGTCCTTTGATGGCGTAATTTACGTTTTTCAGCCTTAGATTATAATTTATTATAAGCTAGTGTTATAATTTTATCCCTACCAACATCCGGTATGTCACTTGTAGGAAAAATAAGGTTTTTAATATTAGGGTTATCCATATGATCACCAAAATGTAGTTCACGAGGGCTATACCCAGTCGAGTCATTGACTGCCCTATTAATCCATTTCCTTACTCTATCTAGCATCGAAGCTCACCCCCCATGAGCCGAGTAACACAATGATCTCAAAATACGCACAATTTCTTTATTAACCCGTTCCGTCTGGTTTCCTTGCGGAAAGTACACTGACGTGTGAGTTACTTTTACACCTAATAGATTCAACGACTCTTTCCACTCTTTGCTCGTAAACTGGCTACCATTATCGGAAAGAATGATCCCTGGTTTACCAATCTCGAAAAAATATTTCTTGACCAAACAACGAAGAATCGAAGCTGTATTAGCACGTTTAAGAGGGTGCAAAGTAGCCAACTTACTGAAAGCGTCAATAATAACTAATAAGAAAGTCGCCCCCGCCCTTGATACTGGGAGCGGACCAATGAGATCAACACATACGATTTCGTTGGGCGCTTTAGGTAAAACACTATGATATTTGCCATAAATTCTAATCGAACTCTTCGCCTTCTGGCACAAATCGCAGCTTGAAATAACTTTTCGAATGAAATGTTTCATCCTCTGAAAATAATAATCACGACGCAGCATCTGAAAACACTTTTCCGCCCCAAAATGCCCATTATCTACATGTTCTTGTCAAACCAGTATACTTATTTTGGAAGCAGGCACATATACTTTAAACTCTGGCGAACCTTCGTAGCCTCGCCTAAATAAAACTCCCTGATACACCACAAACCAATCAGCGCACCTTTTCGGAACTTCCTCCTTCAATAATCTAGACATTATTTTACAACAGAATTCGTCTTTCCCTTGTTCCTCAACAATATTTTTTATACCTAACTGGACCCCTTTACATAGTTCCGACTTCTTTAATGCACAAATTTCTGTCGGCACCCTCTCAAATTTTTCAAGTTTCTCCTTTCCCTTGATTGGATAACGCGATAGAGCATCCGCAAGGACATTCTCCTTCCCAGCACAATATTTAACATTAAAAGCGTATTCTTGAAAATACAACACCCACCTAGTCAAACGCGAATTTAATAGTCTGCAGGACATTAAAAACGATAGAGATTTATGATCGGTGATCACAGTTAATTCTCGACCTAGCACAAATACCCGCCACTGCTGCAAACAATGTAGTACGGCTAATGCCTCTTTTTCTGTAACAGAATAACCAATTTCAGGGCCACGCAGAGTCCGACTGGTGAATGCTACGATATCCTTTTCTGAAGTTTGCTCATTTATTTGAAATAAACAACCACCTAACCCCACATCAGATGCATCTGTTTGGATAAAAAACGCACGGTCAAAACACGGATGCTTCAACATCGAAATCGATAAAAACCTCGACTTAATTTTCTCAAATGCTTCTTGTCGAGCTGAACCCCAACGCCATTGAACTCCTTTTTTCAAAAGCTGTAATAACGGCCCCATTAAATGAGCAAACTGCTCACAAAACCGACGCTCATAATTAACGACCCCTAAAAAGCCACGTAAATGTTTAATATTCCTCGGTACCGGAAATGAATTGATAGCTTCCACGCGGGCAAGATCAACACACACCCCTTTAACGGAGATAATATGCCCAAGGAACACAACTGTATTTCTGGCAAAATGTGATTTTTTTAATTTTATAGTAATGCCAGCAGCTTCAAACCTTTCGAATATTTTGTTTAAGTGAATCAAATGTTCTTCAGCCCCTTCCGAATAAATAAGGAGATCATCTACGTACGCAATCACATATGATTCTAAGTCTGGTCCTAAAATTATACCCAATGCTCTTATAAAGGATCCTACCGACGTACTTAGACCGAACGGTAAAACCTTAAAACGTAAGTATTCCCTCGTACAAAAACCCAGTAAATTTTTGGTGTTCAGGCTTAATTTTAATCTGCCAGTAACTCGCCGTTAAATCGAGCGTACTCAGTCGTTGGCCACTAGAAAAACTATACCACAATTCTGTAGCATTCGGAGGCATAACTCGATCTTTCACTATTCGCTTATTTAAAAAACGAGCGTCCAAACAAACCCTTATAGCCCCATCCTTTTTTTTAACTACTACCAACGGACTGATATATTCAGTTTGCTTCGCCTCAATTACGTCCCACGCCACCATCTCCTCTATCTGCCACCTAACCTCGTCTTTATATGCATACGGAATTGGGTATGATCTGATAAAAAATGGAGACTCATCCCACAACTCAATTTCATGAAAGTAAACATTCGTTCGTCCTGGTTGGTTCGAAAATATCGACCTATGTGACAACAGCAGCTCGTACAATTTATTTTTTTCTTCTTGAGAAAAGTTTTCTGCGCGATCCAATACCTCTTTAATCTCAGACACCTTACACGGCACTATCTCCTTTTTTAATTGAACTTCCTCATCTTTCTCTTCCGACACTTGGCAAACAGTCAACCGACCATCAGGTTTTGGTTCCATACTAAACCCTACGCTTATCGCTCTTCCTTCAAAAATACCCGATAAACAATTTTTTGAAAAATCGATTTTAATTTGATGATCAGCAAAAAAATCGCATCCGAAGATGACATCACGAATTAAATTCGGAACTACTAGACAAGGGTAAGCCAATTCGAAATCATTAAATTTAAAATTCAAATAAAATTGATCCTTAACAATAGAATTCTTGCCCGTCGCACTCACCAAAATAGTTGATGTAAACGGCAAACGTAAAATATCGCTATTAATTTGCGTTATCTTCAATAAAAAGTCTTTTGAAATGCAGGTAACTTGACTACCCGAATCTACTAATATTTTTACCAAAACTGTCTCAACCGTCGCTTCAATGGTCGGTGCCAACGCAACTGATTTTATATTCTTTATGTCTTCTAGTAAAAGGTCATCCCCGTTTTTATTAAATAACGCGGCCACAGCCGATGGTCGATTTCCCCCTGGACTACTAACAGTTTGAGATTCGCGACGCCCTTCATCCCTATCACCATTATTGTAATCACTATTAGTATTATTTTCCCTATTTTCAGAGCGGGCACTATTACCGCCTCCAGAATTTGACGTATTTGATCTAAAATTGTAACGAGCGCTCCCGTTTTGATCATTATTCGTACCTCTACCACGCCAATTCGTGTAGGAACCGTTATTATTATTATTGGAGTTCCGATTATAAGTTTCATCAATTTCCCTTAAGTAAGCTTCTACTTCATCAAAAGTTCTGGGCATGCAATTTACAATACCTCGTTGAATTTCACTCGGAAAATGATTTTTTAATAAAGAAATAATCGCACCTTCCTCAAGAGGAGTAGTTAAGAAATTTGCTTTTCTCACCAACTTTAAAAAAAAATCAGCCCTTGACCCCCTTTCGTAACACCCAAATTTAATTTTTTGAAAAAGTTTCCTCTCTTCGTCAACCCCCCAATACCGACTTAAAAATAGCTCTTTAAATTCTTGGAAATCCCTTACTTTTTCTTCCTTTAATACACCCCAATCCTGAGCTGAATTACGTAAATTACTAACGGTCAAAGGAACTTTTCTACTTTCAGGAACTCCAGCTTCCAAAAATATTGTTTCCTGTTTTTTAATGAAAGTTACCGGATGCACAGATCCCTCCGGCACAAAGCACAAATTCGTACCCCCCAGATTCTTATATAAACTCATATAATTATGATACCCAAAAGCCTCGGACGTGACGCCCCTGGTCCCTGGTTGGTGTACATGCACCCTACCTTCATCCCTAACATATTCAACATCGCTAGCTTCTACCTGTTCTTTAACCGATTCAGAAACACGATTTACATCACAACTTAATTTGCTAATATTTGCAGCAATATTCACGTTCATTTGTTCAATTGATTACTTTAGGATGGCATTGTTACAATTCATACTATTAACAGCTGCAACTAGTTGTTTCAAAGCATCTGCGATATCAGGCTCGCTCATTTTATCAGATTTTTCTAAATTACTTTGATCTTTACTACGCGTATTATACTTATGTGACATTACATTTCAAAAACAATCAAAAACATATTTCACGTTGAGGTGCGATCATTAACTCTTAAGCTCTAAATTACTCTATTTATTTTTGTTCCAAACTAACACAATAAACCCAATAAATTTCTCTGAATTGTCCACTCAAACTTAATGCAACTTGGAATGTTATACCTCAATATCCAAACACCTAAGAATTAAACTTTTTCCAGTTCAGTCTCATTAACATTCCTAATACCAACTATTGTCCGTAAATACAATTAATATGGACCTGGTTGTTGAATAACCGTTAACACTTATTAGTAATTAAAATGTACTGTTCGTTTCAAAGATGTCATTCAATGTTATCTAAATACCAATAGCAGTAATTATTTACTAATGACCTTAGGTACCTGAACCTTTTCAAATTCTACGTAAACAACTCGAATCATTTACAGTTCCAGGTATTTGTGTAACAAGAAAACGCCTCACGTTGGGCGCCAAAATAAACCAGTTCCCCCAAAAAGCTCAGAAATTCCAGGAGATGCAGAAACGAGTGGTTGCCCTTGCAGATGTTGGCCCAGGCTAGCGGCAACCCCTCTCATGTGGTATTTTCGTGATCCTTTAAGTTTTTACCTGTTACAACCTGTAGATATGTAATAATAACTCGTAGATGGATTTATGTAGTAACCAATGTCACAAAATAAAGAAAACAAACACAGCTAAATTAAAAAATGCAGCACGCACCGTAACTACCATGTGGCCAGCGGCGTTGCCATTAAAAAAAAACAAACAAAGAAACAATACTACAACTATAACTTATCTGTAAAGTACAATCCAACTGATCCTCATTAGCATCAACTATCACTGCCACACTTTTACGGATAAATGTATAATTTATTTGCAACGCAAAGTTCACAAATTAACTGGGTTCTAGAACAACCGACACGTGTTTCGACCGCGTGCCGCACTCTCTCGCACGCTTAACTCCGACTGACCCTTACCTATCGGACCAACTTAAACATTACGGATACTTCTACCTATTATTATAGGGGGCGGCCTAGTACATCAAGACATGTTATCAGTAACAATTGTCCTAGTTATCCCATGAACTGAAAGGCACAGATTACAATATAGACTGCTTTAGATTACAGCATCTTGCTACGTACGTCGACGTAGCTGGACGGACAATACAAGAATGACGGGCTCAATCGGCGAGTAGGCAGGGTTTTATAATTACCAAAAATAAGGGAGAGGCCTGAAATAAAAATACACACACTCATTTATAACTCATAATAAAACATAAAAAACCTCTAATTAAAAAAACATAATACAAAAGAACAGTAGTACCAACAAAAAATTGAACACAAATATAATTATTACTTATAACTATTATACATGACATTTTAAAGAGACATAAAACGCAGTATAACCAAACACAAAAAAATCAATAACCCTAACATACGTATATCAGGAAAGAAATCATCACTTAAAATGGCGAGCTGCAGGTTTTAGGTCACTACAAATCTTAAATAACTAAAAAAACAATTCAACACTAAAAACAGCTGCTCTAAATCATCATGGTAAGCATAAAGTTACACACAGCCCATTGGCACTACGATGTCTTAACTAACAAAAAAAGATTTGTAATCCCCAAAAAAAAAGAAAACCAACAGTTCTAAATCACCCTCGTGGGCCTACAATTTAATATGTAGAATGGTCACAATAAATACCATTCTAATAATAGATATCATTTCACATAAAGATAAGGATAATTATATTAAAGCTACAAAATTCAGGCATCCAATAGAACCTTATAAACATATTGTTTCGACCATTTCACAAGATCTGTACAAAAAAATCGTGGATAAACACTCACTTGCGTGTCCAAGGTCTAGGTATGGTCACACCCTCCCTAATGACAGGACGGAACAGATGGAATCGAGATCACGCAGTGCGAATGTCCTCCCATACCAAAAGGAGCGGTCATTCAACGGGTAGTTATGTTCCCCGAAGGAAGCTATAATAATTACGAGTAACAATTAGACTCTTTACGAAGAAAAGTACATGTTTTTAACAATAAAAGTACTTATCACACAGTGGTGTGTGCTAGAAATTTTATCAAGTAACGAAAAATAAAAAAAGTAATAACGAATAATCGTTGTCGTATGCAGAAAGGATGGAATAATGAACTCGTTTCTAGCAACGACTACATTCAATACCGGCGTTATTAAATATGTCAAAAAGTGATTAGAAACTTGAACCACGCTTTATCAAATAGAGTATGATTCATTATTTCAACGAATCTCTATATTGAAGTAGTATACGAAGTAATTACACGCTATAAGAATATGGGCCAAACTAACTGACACCTAAAACAGGGTGCCGACTATTCGATTGTAGAAGAGCTTTTTGTTTTAAAATAAATAGATTTAAATGCAAATTATTAGGAAGCGTACTTATTGTAGGAAGGTCTAATATTCCGGGTGTTGTTGGAGGATTGAAGCAGAATTTACGTAATCGAATAATAAAAGACAAAAAAGGTACGTTTTAATTTTACCGTTGGAAAGTGAACGTAACAATGTATATCTCTATCTGTTATTATAGTTAGCAGAACAAAATAATCTGTATTTCCATAATAACCAATATCTACTCCTACTTTGCTAAATGGAATTTTTGGAATGCTGTGTGCGATTAGAGGCATTTTAAATTTTTTACAGATCCTATATTTACTAACCAATTTTTCTATTTCATTAGCTATACCTGGCGAGTAAATAATTAACTTGCTCTAGACTTACACTTGGACATCCCAAAGTAAGCTACACGAAGTTCCTTTGGTACAACTATTTTGTTACCAAGATAAAGTTTACTGTCTCGAACCGTACTGTTATTTCACAATTTATATGACTTTAGTTCTCTATTTTGAATATTTTTTTGTATTCACCGGAAACGCGGTGTACCTGTTTAAAAAATTACGTAACTGCTCATCCTTTAAGTTTCATCCTTCAACCGATTTAACCATTTTCCAGAGATCGGCATGTTCACAGACAAGCATTGAACAACATCTGAAAGGGTTTTACCTTCCTCTGAATTTGTTTTATTGAAATTTCTTGATAAAAAATCAACAATGTACATTTTATTGTCCGGAATGTAGATAAATTCTAAGTTGTACTTTAATAGCTTTAATATCATTCTTTGAAGTATAGTGCTAACTTTTTTAATATTTTTTTAACTATAAAGATTACCGGTTTATGGTCTATTTTAACAATGACTTTATGGCCGTAAATAATTGGTGAAACTTTTCTACTGCGCAGCCGACCTCAAATAGTCCTTTTTCTATAGGCGCCCACTTTACCTGCGTATCAGTTAGAATGACACCGGTTGCCTTTGTTGCCTTAAATACTCGCCCGTTCCTTCTTTAGAACTATCGGTTTGCAGTGTGATTGGCAACTTAGTATCTATTATTCGCTAAGTTGGAGTGCTAATTAATTCTTTTAAATTTTTGAATGCACGTGAATGTACACTATTTCACTGCCATGGAACTTCTTTTTGCAACAGTTTTCTTAGGTAAGCTGTGTTTGTGCTATAATGAGGTGTGTACTCACTTAAGTAATTACACATACCTAGAAACTTCTGTGAGGTTTTTATATTTATACGTTCCTCGACGCTTCAAACTGACTCTACTTGTAAAGGACCACACATTCTACTTGATTTGGTAATAATTAGATATACATACTTAAGTTTATTAGTCCGATATTGAATTTTGTTACGATTAAACTTGATATTATATTCGGGTGCCCTTATTACTGATTCTAAAATTAAGTAGTGTTCGCTAACACTGTAGTCTGCTATGATAAAATCGTCAAAATATATTTCGACACCCTGTATATCTCCAAATATTTTCAAATTAAGCTTCTTCAGCATCTCTGGTGCGGAGGATATACCAAACTTAAGAAAAATAAATTAATCAAAGAAATTCAAAGTTCAAAAATGTTTCAAAAATTTGAAAGAAAATTAATATGAATTAATTGAAATTTATGCAACCATTAGAAAATCATTTCAAATTCATGCTCCAGAACATGTCTAAATAAACTAATTATTAGAACAGAACTAAACAAAATACTGACTTAGTTAAACCGAGATTATATAATACACCTGTTCAAATTGGAAGTTAAAAGCAAAACAATACCAAAACAGACGTCAAATCCTTATAGGCAGCTTCGCATGCGTGAAAATGTCCATCTAGCGGCTACGTCAGTAATTAAAAAGTTCATAGACAACATTGGAATTTCAAAAATCACAACTTTTTAAGGAGTAGTTTTCTAGACCATCCCCTATCGATATATATATATATATATATATATATATATATATATATGCAGTGGATTTACCTAAACTCGATTCTCACCCCACAAATTAGGCACCATAAAAACTGCAGTGATCGTAGGGAATATCGTGCCCCATGTTTGGGCCAACATAAAAATTTGCTGAAAAAAATTCATAAAAAAAATATTAAAAAATTACCTCTGGAACGCCTCCTTATTTCTGCACACTCCAGCTAGCTCTAAAATCTGCTTCTTCCTAAATATTTACCATCCTAAATTCATTCTTTCTCACATATACAGTCAAATAAAATTACCACTCAAATAATGCAACAAGACATACAACCTTTTTATTTATACATATGCAAAAGTTTCCATTATCAAAAAAATATTTACACATTTGTATATACAGTTTCATAAATAGTTATAATCTCAATCCTTAAACATTTTAAAATTTCATGATTTCTATTTATTTCAACAGTTTTATTTTATACGAGTAGATGGGTTCGTCGTGAAACTTTTATTCAGGTTTATGGTGAGCTCAGTATAAACCCAGTTACTTTAAATGCCTAAAAACGTCGCATTTTTGTTTAAAACAAATTTAAAGACCCGTTTACTCCTTACATCAAACATTTTTGTCATTTAGTAACACTTATAAATGATAAAAACCAATTGTCCTTTACATATACCCCTTTAAATGAGTTTTAATAGTAATAAAATACACCCCCAATGTGTCAAATCACTCAAGCACAAAATAACTGCACAAATGTTCAAGCAAAAGCACGAGAAATTAATTTCGTTACCTGGAGTAAGCTTTTTTTCATCATCGCCTCTAAAGATGTTGTCCATACACTTCGCCGTTATACATAGATCCAACCCATTTTCATTCGCTGTCCAAATCTCTGCAGCCACCTTCAGTGTTTCTACCTCCATACTTTACTAGACGGAGCTAATCACCTTCCGTAATCACTAAACCTCACGCATTTTTGTTTCAAGCACTTCTCAACTCGCTTACCCTAGCACCATCCTTCTATCTGTTTGTTGAGTGTAGTAACAGCACCGTCAATTAACCAGCACTCACTTTTGCAAGACACACGTTTAAAAAAACTACCGATGTGCTGTGCTAACACCGCTTTATACTTTTAAATTAGGACGTTGCTTTAGCAAAGAAAAAGTCAAACGAATAAGCGACGTACAATAATAAGCCAAAATAAGAGAAAGTAAAAGAGAGCTTTACTACCACTCCTAGTGTATTTATATTTTCTCATCCACCCCTCTCGGACTCTATTTCAGTCGAAAAGCTTATTTTATCTTAATTGATTTTAAAAATTTTACGCGTAACCGACTAGTACTACCGAAAAATTCTCTTTCCACCGTGCTTTTCACCTGAAATCTGTTCAACAACATATAACCGTTTCGAGCTTCTTTTAAAATCCCACTCAAGCAACAGAAAATTGATATTGTGGTTGACCTCCAAATCTACCTCGTACTTTAAACGAGTATTTTAACCAACTCTTGTTATACATGCTCTCTGTCTGATTTACACTACGGATATTCTATTTCACTTTGCCTTCAAACCATCTGTTGTTTTAGTAGCTTATGCATTGACCGTTAAATATACTTCCACAGAGTTCTGTTCCAACGTACATTCAAGTTTCTTTGAACTTGTTATTTTTAACTGTTAGGTTTTTCTATGAAGCAACCGTCCGTTGAAATTATATTTCCAAGTTTTAGCATTTCTTAGGATTTGTATTTTAACAAACGTTTAGTTTATTTAAATTGAAAATATTCGTTTACCTTACTGATTTATATACCCACAAGCTCTGTTTATTATTTGATGCGTTTGATTTAAAATATTAAAACTAATTATGCGTAGCCTTAAGTTTCCACGTACTCCAAAGCTTCTACACGTTATGCAAATTTAACATTCCCATTTAAAAATACAAAAATATGTTATTTTTTGTCCGTTTTCAATGTCACAACTAATTAATTTGGCGCGTAAATAAATCGTAATCCTATTTCCTATATACACAGTCGTTTAAAATTTATTATCTAGACCTATCTATCCTTTTTAACCTATAATTTCCACGACAATATATATATATATATATATATATATATATATGTTTTTTGATTAACGACCTCCTTTTCGATAATTGATTGTAATTATGTTTGTGGGTATTAGGTCTGCTGGGGTAAAAAAAAACTCTTTTTTATGGCCTAAATTTTCGCATATATTTAATGCTTTGTCAAAGGCAATAACTAAAAAGTAATACAACTATAATAAAGACACTGGTAGTAATAAGCGTTATTTACATTGAGATTAATAAAAATTAGCTTCCATAAATAAATTTAAACTAAGTTCCTTTATATAAGCTTATAAAATTGAATTGAATAAAAAATTTTTAAGTATAAATAAAATATTGGCTTGACATAAATAAAATTTTTGACAGAATGCTAATGAATAGTTGGAAAAGTTGATTTTGCTAAAGAATTAGAATAAAAAAAAAACGTATTTGTGTAAATAAGCGGTGTTATATATACACATGTATATTTGAATATTATATAAATGTATATGAATTAATATACATAAATGTATCCTCTTACACATAAATACATTTTTAAAGATATATATTCATATATGTAAACTAATTTTCTATATAGATGTGCAAACACACACACACAGACACACATAATATATACATACACGCACATACATGTACCAATACATATACATACACATACACATATCTCCTAGGTGATAAGTGTTTTAAAAGAGGAGAGTTGATTTTGAAATTTTTGATGAAAAAGATGTTTTTTTTGCTTTGGAGGTTATAAAATTTAATAAAAAATAATATATCTACTTGACATTTATCTTTTTATTTAATCATTGTGTTACTGGAGCAATATTATAAAGAACTTAATATTGGTGGAAGACTATTAGTACATCATATAAGTAACGAAGGTTTTATACAACCAAGTGCAGTTAAGAAAAGTGATTCCAGTTATAGCAAACAAAGGGTCATCTTTAGTGTCGGCGAAGAATAGCATCAGTACGTTTCGAATAATTTGCAATGATTTCCCAGTCTAACAGGACAACGGTTTTGTGCATATTTGGTCGTGTGTTACACGAATACATATTCATATAGCGGATTCTAAGTATACTGTTCCTGAGTTATTATTTTTATTAGTCCTAGAACATAAAATAGAGTGAATCTAATAGAAACATAAAATTAAAACTTACTTTCTACAGGTAGTAACTGCAAGCGTACGCAAGACGATTTTGTTTTATCTTGTAACGAGGTCCATGTGAACAACTCAAGCACCTTCCGTGAAATTACAGGTATTTGAAATTAATCCTTGTATAAGCACCATTTAAAAATATTTGTTCGTAATTTCAAACGTTTATCTAAATTATACATTTGTGATTATATTTATCAATCTTTGAAAATAATAACACCACATATGCACTGCGAGAGGTTAAGTGATCTTAACTAGACGACGCTTTATACGAAAGTGTTTAATGTGCCTGTAAGACCATCTAAACCCACGTTATCTTACAGAGTAGAAATATCTGGATATAATAATCCCTGAGTGAGTTTCAAAAGCCGTGGCATAAATAAACAAAATTTTTCTTTATTTAATATTACAGAACTACAAAACGTTAGTCGAGTATTTTGCATCGTGGTTAAATATATGCATGTAAGTCAGGTTGCGGTGCTATCAGGAAAGATTGCCGCTGTTTCTAATTATTTGAAAGGCCGACACAACTTTTATCTGTAAAATCATTTGTTCATTAACTCTGTGATTTGAATTATATTCTTCATTCACAATATATGGTCGCCCAAAGGTGGGGCTCGATAGGATTGATTCAGATTTGCAAAGGTTGTGTGGCTTAGTGGGGCACTTCATTGAAGTTTATTTTGAAAATTAAAGGGACATGTCTGACGAGGAGAGAATCGCGAGGTCAGGGAAGGTTTATGGAGTTGAGACTGGTGTGAAAGGGCAACCTGTAGTAAAGACTGTAGCGGCAGGGGATACTAGGAATCAAGCTGGAGGATATGTTGAGCCGGAGGTGATTATTGTGAATTCAGGAGGTACATCGGGAGCAAAAGAAATTGATAAGGAAAAAGAGAATATGCAGATCCAGGATGAGATGATGGTTTTGTTGCCGAAGATGACCTTTCCAACGTGCAGCTGTGCCTAATTAATGATGGTTTAAAATAACAGTTTTCAGAGCTTACGTTTCAAGGTATTTTATATAACCGACGTCTGTTTGTTCGTTAGGAAAGCTTTTTGCCTTGGGCATCCTGTCGACGCGTTTCGCCCTTGTGGCTAATATTGAGTCACTTGCCATTAAATTTCATTCTTTGATATTATTTTAAGACTCATTAAATTTACTTATTCTTTATAATTATAATCTTTGGTTATGGAAAAAGGCAGTTGAGCCGGATCTCCTCCGTGCCGACTGTTGATAAAACCTGCAAAGTCAGGTGAAACAGCACGAAGGCACAAATTGTGAGCTAGGTGATGCTGTACTTCCCATAAGGTGTCTGTATTAAATGTTACAACTTTTTTGTTACTCCTGTCCTGATGAGCCCCAATTAGGGCGAAACGCGTCGACAGGATGCCCTCGTGGCTGAATTTGAGTCACTTGCCATTAATTCTTTTTTATTTATATATATATATATATATATATATATATATATATATATATATATATATGTATCTTCAATGACTGCATCTTGGTTCCATTCCTCTATGTCTGGAGCTGTGTATTTCACCTATATAATTGTAACTTGTATAGCTTCAAGAAGGGTGATTGTCTCTCCTAGAACGGTGTCTGTAACTTTCTTCTTGTTGAGCCGCTGCTGTTGTGATACTGATAGTGGCAAATCTCCTTCATCCACTGGTTCTTGATCCAATTTATGATTATGTCATGCCAATATTTTGTGATAACCTGCGGACTTAACTTTTTTCATGCTATTGCCAAATACAATACCGCATCTTCTAATGTAATTTTCTTTGGGGAAGCAGCAACTACATCATTCCCATTAACAATCGAACTAAGAAGCCCGTTTCTATAGTAAAGTTTGGTAAGTCTCAGTATATTCTGATCCATTGGTTGGATTAGAGGCATGACATTTTTAGGGCATGGACAAAACAAAAATCATTTCATCTCCGATTTTTAGTTCTTCGGCCAATGGATGACACCATGCATTGTTTAGAAGTAGTAACGCCTTTTGTTGAAGGTTTTGAGTCCTAAAAAGGTATTTAACTTGAAATTAACTTGCAACTTGGTGCATACATAAAATCTTAGGTGATAGGTTATATGAGCCTATCTCTGTGACAAATTGCTGGAAAAACCAGTTTTCAAGCAGTTTGGCTGTCATCCATGCGTTTCTAGTGCTCCTATATACAACAGGATTGTTGAAATTCTTAAGATATCTAGGATTTTTAGCTTTTCTAATGACTAATGGTTTGTTTTTGTGTGTGCCTGAAGTATTAGTACAGCCAAGAAATGTGACTCCTTTTAGTCCAGGGGCAGTTTTTCAGCTAAACCGACATAAATTTTATCAAGAAGCAATTGCCAGTAAAACTCCGTTTCATCAGCATTATACAATTTGTGCTCGTTTTAATCGTGTTGTCTAATCACCTTCTGTATTATTTTTTTAATAATAAGCTCTGTCTGGCTTTATAATTTTTCTCCGCTTATCTTTAAAAACCTCAACCTCTTTGAAACATTGCAATCATCCACTGTTAGCATTAAAGTCATCAACACTCAAACTAGCGCTTAAAGCTTTTGCGTTTTGTTTTATCTAGTTGCCAGAAACAGGCATATTTTTTTGCGTTACGTAAGGAACCACTTATAAAGTTGCATTTTCATTTTCGGAAATTCGGGTTTTTTAATGGTGCGTTTTTTGTTTGATTTTATTGTATTATTTACAATTTTTCTTTGTTTGTTTTTAATCGAACAAACTGTAGACTTAGCAATGCCATATTTTTTAGACAGTAACGTAACACTAAATCCTTCATTAGTGTCTTCTATGATTTTTGCTTTTTCAGAAAGAGAAACATATTTCGATTTTTCTTCCACTTTGACCATTTTAAATTGTTTAATGTTTCATATTTACTGCAATACACAATTATACAAGCACCAAACTAAAGTTTACTCTCAACACCATGTGCTCACTGCTCAATTCACTGATTGAATTTGTAGCACAGGATAGTGTGAGTGGGAATACAAATAGAACAAGTTTTAACAAGGTGTTTATACTATGAGACAATATTTATATTATAGGGTAGGAAATGTAAAAACTATTTTGTTCACACTACTGAGTCGTTCACAACAGCGGATGTTCATATTATATTGATTGAATATGTCGACGCGTTTCGCCCTTGTGGCTAATATTGAGTCACTTGCCATTAAATTTCTTTCTTTGATATTATTTTAAGACTCATTAAATTTACTTATTCTTTATAATTATAATCTTTGGTTATGGAAAAAGGCAGTTGAGCAGGATCTCCTCTGTGCCGACTGTTGATAAAACCTGCAAAGTCAGGTGAAACAGCACGAAGGCACAATTTGTAGGCTAGGTGATGCTGTACTTACCATAATGTGTTAGTGTTAAATATTACATCTTCACTACTCCTGACCTGATGAGCCCCAATAAGGGCGAAACGCGTCGACAGGATGCCCTTGTGGCTAATATTGAGTCACTTGCCATTAAATTTCATTCTTTGATATATATATATATATATATATTTTCAATTATTGCAATCTAGTAGTTTAAATCATTTGTTTAAAAACAAAAAATTATTAAGACTACTCTTTTTAAAAAATTATATTATTGAAATACATAAGACTGTGGCTTAACTGCATCAAAACTGTTCCATTAATAATTCAACAACATTGAGCTAAAATTAAAATGTGTCTCTAGACCGGCATCTAAGAAAATATTTTATTTTATAATTTGCAAGGTCGTTACACCACATAATTATTTATATATATTACTCATATTTAGACCAGGGTAGAAAATTAAATAATCACATCAAATAATTTTAATCACCGTGTATAAGGAATTTCATTAAATAATACGCTTTATTAAAACCATAAAACATAAATAAACTCGGTTGTTTCAGTAAAAATAAGAAATTTAAATTATTTATAAGACGCTTTATATCAAAAGAAGCAGTATTGAAAAGCTCTGCGTGTAATGTAATTATTTCTAAACAAAGAGAAATTACGTGCAAAATTTATCTTAATTAACTCTATTTAAGTAACCGGTAGTAAAACAAAGTGTACATATAATAATTAATATTTAAGTTGTATTCGCTAAAAATGAAAAGGATAGAAATCAATTTTAATTGGAGTTAATTAAACCGTTAATAACATATAATACCTATAGAAACTTGTAAAAACCCAAGATTAAAATACCACGGAATAAAGCTCTGAGAATTAATATTATTTTGAACACCTGCGTAGTTTAAATATCACATTCGGCGAAAAGTTTGCAGATAATTAATGGTTCAAAGAATCTTGGGGAAAACGTCGCATAATAGTTACAAAGAATCTTGGAGAAACCGGGGCTTAGTATTCACGAGAATGTGCGATACGGGTTTATTAAACCCAGATAACAGTCCGCGTGGACTGAAATAATCGATAATGAAGAGTGTCAAGTTGCACCAATACGAACAGGTTAGAAAAGGAAAGAGAAATGCGTCAAGCTAAGACACATATAGTAAAAGGCGTGATTTAAACAACGTCACGAGGGTCACAATTGGTTGAAAATAGAATGCAAATATCAGAGGTAGAAACAACAATTTCGGTACAAAATTAATTAGTTTTTCTCGGACAGGTTTGCGTGCTGTGGAAATTTTCTGAGATTTAAATGGGGCGAGTGAAAATTCGTAAAATCGACGTGCGAGCGGCAGACTGGGCACATGGCATGAGAAATTCTTTAGAATTACCCGTTTTAGAGACTCGACCGACAGACAGGCTTTTTGCTATATATACCGAGAGGAATATAAACGAAGCCTCTTAGACTTTTGACGATTCGATGCGTTAAAAGCTCGTACATACGCGACTTGATTGAAGATATTAAACCGTGCATTTTAGTTTGATTAAATAATTTAAAGTTTGCTAGTATAATTTAGTGATTCAACATAGCTTGTTATTTACGTGCTAAACATGAATGTACTTCAGTGCACTTAGATACAAGGTAATAAAATTTAGTTTCACTGTACCAATTAGCAAAATTTACAACGACGAATGTATACACAAAAGTAGGCAGTTTTGGTGTATATTGGTGACAGAAGCTCAGAAGCATGAATTTCTTTGCTATTTTGGGGGTGTTAATAATTAAATGGTTCAAATACGTGTCTGGATCCATGAAACAAGGGTCAGATAAACACAGATGAGTTCCGGAAAGGCCCAGAAACGACTTTGAATGGATGGTGATAGAGAAAATTTAAAAGCGTAGAGAATCAGAAGCCGTAAATATAGTCCTGTTGAATGGTGTGATTAACAAAAGAAACGATACTTTGAAGCTACGAGGACAGTAACCTTCAGGTAAATTATACTATTTTGTTTGACATTTTGTGTGTATTGAATGACTTTATAATTGATTTACTTTAAATGGACATTAGTGAAATTGTTCTAACCATAAAAGTTTAATTTTAAGATGAAATTTGCTTGTTTAAGTAAAAGGGGTATTTTGTTTTGATGTTCGGGAATATGATGAAAATTTGGGTATGTCTTTGAGCTCAATTAGACGAACCTGGTTAATTAACGTAAAGGGTGGTAGATGCTCCTTTATACTCAGACTCCGGTCTGCTTATATTGTTATATTAATTAGTAGGCATCCAACAAGGACTTTAATTCTGGATGCACATTAAAATGATAATAAATTTAATTTTGAAATTTTCGATATTAAAAATTTATGCTGAAATTTAATTTGAAAATTTAATGTATTCTGAATATTGATGTAAATAGAGTTAACGTTGATGTTTGTGGTAGGAATGTGTTGTTTAATTTTTATGAATGAGGAGGTTTATAAAATTAGGTGAGCAGCCGAGGCGAAAAGCGTAGTTCACATGAATGAGGAGGTTTCACAGCAATATATATATATATATATATATATATATATATATATATATATATATATATATATATTATATATATATATATATATGTTTGCTTGTGTATAGATATATTAACTTATATGTTGCAGTAGGTGTCCTGCTAGATACCACCACTCGCCCCCGTATCATTACTACTGTTTTATAACGATACAAGTTTCTGTCTATAGTCATTAATTAAGCTTATTTATCGGTTATACACCGAAAAATTATCATTAAATGAATATTAATTTGCAAATTTGTACTTTAAAACTTAATTTTTTAACAATTGAGAAAATTCATGTAAAGTAGAGTAGGCAACCAACACTACTTCAAACTTTGATATTACGCCAAGATTAGAGCTAATTATGTAAAAGTTAGGATTTCTCAAAGTATCAGAAATGTATCAATATTCACTTCATTATCTAATATAAACATATTTACAATATAAATAGATGCGAAACTAAAGTCATGGGCGATAAAATAGTTGTCGCTTCAACAGCGACCGTGAAGCAATAACGATTTTCAATTATTGCAATCTAGTAGTTTAAATCATTTGTTTAAAAACAAAAAATTATTAAGACTACTCTTTTTAAAAAAACTATATTATTGAAATACATAAGACTGTGGCTTAACTGCATCAAAACTGTTCCATTAATAATTCAACAACATTGAGCTAAAATTAAAATGTGTCTCTAGACCGGCATCTAAGAAAATATCTAACTAGTACCTGTTTAACAATAGGAAGATGCTAACGAATTTTAGTTCGAAAGTGTTACGCGCTATCAATTAATTATGACTAACATTATCATGTTAAAACAATCTGATGAAACGAAATCTGCTAAGGTATAAATAAACTTGTTGCTACATTAATAGTCGTGGATATATCAGTTTTATTCGAACTGAACTGTACTTTACGATGTAGAAAAACGCGAATTTGTAGAACTGGACCTATACAATTCCTCAAATGTACGAGAACAGTGACCTTACGATAGTTTTTAGTGATGAAACGTATACAAACTGGCGTAAAGTACATTAGGTGAGTATGAAAACAACACTCGTCGCGCTAAACCAAAAATAGAAAAATACTGTTGCTCCTTTAGTTTTCTCAATTTATCTCAGAATAATGCAGTTGCAAAATGTTTTGTTTTTGTTTTCCTGAAATTGTGAGGTACGTTCAGTATTGCACGATGTTATTTTAGGATTGTTATTATTACATTCATAAAAATATAAGTGCTTACTTCAAAAACGGTTGTTTACACAATTTTAACACTTGAGAAACTAACTCTTTATTTTTTTAAAGGTAAAATGGCTGAGATTGATGATCCTTCAGCTGTGTTTCGGGAGGAATCTCGGTTTTGGATTCAAAGAGTTGTCGTGCCAATTTTGGTATCTCTAGGAGGAACTGGAAACATCGTTTCGATCATTGTATTAACCAGGTACTAGTAATTTATTAACACCATCATAGATTAATGCGTTAAACGAGCCAGTAGTGCTTTTAAATCCGGGTTTGAAGTGGTATACACTCAAACACTCGAGATAATAATATTCAATTTTGTTGTAAATCACCTTGAAGTTTACAAAAAGCGTAAACCATATATTTGTAATGAAATGCAGAAACGAACCAACCTAAACGAAAAAGAATTAAACGTTAATATTTTATTAGACTAGGATTGTAGTTCCTACAAACTGTCTATTTTTATAAAGAATTCATTTGCATTTAAAGTGTTAATTATTTTTTATAGCTGTAACTGAAACACCAGCTATAAACGTGCTGGCTGCACAGAAAATATTATTCTAAGAGTTTGTCATTGATTTAAATTATTATTAATACACTTGTTTGTAGTCTAGAAGTCAGCCGACATTTTTTTATCTAATTCAATTCTGTCTTTTATACCAGGTGCGAGAAGTTGGCTCCACAATTTATTCTGATTAGAACAGATAGTATATCAAAGAGATAAAGCCCAATTAGTGTTAATTGGAGCTGCAAATTTTGCAATAGTTATTTGTTACAAAGTAATTTCAGATCCAACTTCAACGTTATTTGTTAGATCAAATTATACCAAAATCTTATAATTGCATCTGCACGACGAATTCCGGAAGTAGAGAGATCTTTTCCAATAAATTTTGATTTTAAGTTTTTTTCGTAAGAAAATTTAGTGGCGTCATGTGGTGATGTATAAATAGTTGTTGGTCATCATATTGGCTAGTTACTGTTTGTTTATTATTGACATTCCTAATACGACTTTGCACGCTCTGCAATTCTAGTTTAATAAAACCTTCACCCATTTCGAATAGACCTGCACCTTGTCGAAGTTCTAGATTACTAGAACGGGTGAAATGGCTTGCGTGTTCTAATGAGCTAAAGAGTAAAACTATATGTCCAACCAAAGCAGTAGGGTCGTTAGTGATGAACCAGACTAAGACAGGTCTCCGAAAGAGGGCAGCGGCTCTTTCGGTACTTAGATTGGCAGAGACCATAGGGGTCGGTATGGCAGTCTAAGACACACTACCGCGACTAAAAGATAAACATATTCAAGAAAGATTCGAAAAAAGTCAAATGAATTGCTGAAAGATATCAGGTTATACCTAATACTAAGGAAATAGAAACAGAATGGAATAACATTAAATCCAGCCTAGACATGGCAGCCAGAGATATTCTGGGGTATACACAAAAAGAAAATAAGAAACCATGGAAAACAAAAGATATCCTGAATTTAATAGAAGAAAGACGAAAATACAAAAATAGATCAGAAGAAACAGGAAAGCAGAGATACAAAGCTATAAAATGGGAAATTATTCGCAAATGCAGGAAAGCTAAAGAACATTGGATTGATGAAAAGTGCAAAGAAGTACAAACTAAGATGGAAGTCGGAAAACAGATGAAGCATACAAACTAATTAGAATCAATTTCAGGGATATAAAGCCGTATAGCAAAAATATAAAGGACGCGGGAGAAAACGTCATTATAAAAAATGTAGAAAAAGTGGGTAGATGGCAAGAATATATAGGGAATTTATATGCAGGAGAGAAACTAACAGCATTAGAACAGGAAACAGACATTGAAAATGATGACTTGAAATATGCTATACTTAGAGATGAGTTTGAATTAGCATTAAAGGGTCTGAAAAATGGTAAAGCGCCGGGTATAGATAAGGTGCATGCACAAACTCTAAAAGCCGCTGGACAAGCAGTAACAGAACGTCTCTTCCAACTTGTAAGCTATATGTACGAGACAGGTGAGATACCCACAGATTTCAAACGTAACATCATAGTAACTATACCAAAAAAAAAGGCGAGGATAGATGTCAAAATTTTCGAACAATAGGTTTGACTGCACACGTGTCAAAAATATTAACTAGAACTGTACAAAGACGAATGGAAAAACGAGCTGAAGAAATACTAGGAGAAGATCAATTTAGGTTTAGGCAAATAGGGGAACACGGGAGGCTATTTTAGCTCTGAGAGTGATATTACAGAAAACAATAGAAAAAGGGGAAAGCGTGTATATAGGGTTTGTAGATCTGGCAAAAGCATTCGATAATGTAAAATGGAAAAAAAATGTTCAAAATACTCAAAAAGATTGGAATGAGTTATAGAGATAGACGAATAGTACATAGCTTATACAAAGAACAAACAGCAGTAATAGAATAGAGCAGGAACGTAGAGAAGTAAACATTAAGAAAGGGGTGAGACAGGAATGTGCCCTATACACGTTAATTTTTATCTTGTACATTGAAGAGGCAATGAATACTGTCAAATGCAGGAAAACATTTGGAATTACTATGCAGGGACAAAAAATTGATATGCTTAGATTTACAGATGATATAGCGGTATTAGCATTTAGCAAAGAAGAGTTAGAAACTGCTCTTACTGAAATGGAAACGATTCTAACAGAGGGATACGGTGTGAAAATTAAGAAAAATAAAACTAAAGTACTAGTATGCAAAGTAGGGGAAAATAAATCAAAAACAAGAATACAAATAGGTAACAAAAACTTACAAGATGATAAGGATTTCTTCTACCTAGGAAGCCAAATAACGCAAGATAGGAAAAGCGCAAAAGATATAAAACAAAGATTAGCTACATTTAACAAGAAAAAGCAACTACTGTGTTCAAAAACAACAAACATAGAAACAAGGAAAGGCTTGCTTAAAACATATGTGTTAAGCACACCACTGTACGGCTGTGAAGCCTGGACAGTAGGAGAAGCGAACAAAAAAGGTAGAAGCCTTTGAAATGTAGTACTACGGACGTACGATGAAGATATCATGGGCAGACAAAGTTAAGAACGAAGATGAACTAAAAATGGCAGGGGAAGAAAGAAATATGTGGAAAACGGTAAAAAATAGACGAGATAGGAATATAGGCCACATATTACGGCATGAGGTAATAGTGCGGTATATATTAGAAGCAGAGATAGGAAAAATAGAAGTAGGTTAGAAGTAGGTTAAACTACTGCACACAGATAGTAAAAGATGTAGGCTGTAAGAATTTCAGGGAAATGTGTAGGCTAGCTCAGAATAGAAATCAATGTAGGTACACGTCCAACCAGTCCCAAGATGGATAAACTAACGACGAAAAAAGTAACTGTACTTAAACATGATGATTATTATAAGCAACTACAAGTATTGATTGGGCAATAATCTCGAATAATGTTAATTGCGTGAAAGGATTTACTGGAAAACTATTAATTCGGGAAATGTCTAAGTGTTGGGGATCTTGGCAGCCACGGGCTGCTTAACCCTCTTCACTGAATGCCGTTGAAATAGGGCATCAAATTATAAAACAATAGAAGGGGAACCCAGTTGGATATAGGCTGTGAGAATTTCAGGGCACTGTGTAGGCCAGCTCAGAATATAAATAAGTGCAGGTACGTGTCCAGCCAGTTTTGAGACGGAAAACGTAACGACAAAAAAATAAGCGCAAATAAATCTGATGTTTGTTATTAACAACTACAGGTGTGATTGTGAAATACCTGCAACTAATGTTGACTGTGCGAAAAGATATATTGGAAAAAATATTAAATCGGCAAATGTTCAAGTGCTGGGGGAACTTGGCAGCGACAGACTGCTTACCCCCTTTCACAACCTTACATGTGATTTTCCAATGCTCCACCCGAAGGTACTACATTGGCCAGGAAGTGAGTTTTTTTTTACCTGGAAAATTTGGAATTTTGCCGAACCCTTGCTGTTTCAAGCAAGGTAGGAATCTTTAACATGCGTCACAACACTCACACGGAACCTCCATTTTACCTGTCATCTGAATAAGGGTGTATTTTTGGAAAAATGCTCGCCTAACATCTTTCAAGCGGACCGTGTCGGGATTCGAACCCCCTTCACAACCATTGAATGTCGGAGAAATAGAGTATATAATTGTAAAACAATAGAAAGGGACCGAACTGCATCCAACAAGAAAGAACAACGCCTATGATGAGAGACAACAAAACGTAGAAACAAGAAGAAAATTGTTGAAAGCATATGTGTGGAGCACAGCACAGTATGCGTATAAAATACGGGCAGTAGAAAAAGCAGACAAAAAAACCGTAGCAGCCTTTTGGAATGCTGTGCTTCAGATGTATGAGGATGATAGCATGGACAAACAAATTTAATAACAAATAGGTTATAGAAATAGTAGGGGAACTAGGATATCTATGGAAAAAAATAGGAGAAATAAAACGGCAGAATACGTTCTAAAGCATTTTTGGGGAATAGTATGGGATATATTACAAGCAGAGATAGGAAACAATGAGGGTACGCGTCTAACCAGTTCAAGGGCTGAAGACCTAATGATGATGATGAAAACCTTCCCACAGCTAGTTTTGAAATATATAACAATTTATTAAACTAAAACTACAGAGCATAAAAAGTCCTACTAGGAATGTAAATAATAAAACAGTACTAGCCAATGTGATGATAAACAACTATTTATACATCACCATATTCTTCTCTCCTTATTGTCGAAGACACTGTCAATAAGGTACCGATCAGTCTATCAAATCTAAACTTCTTCTAGGTAACGGCTGCTCATACAAGTCCACATCACTAACGGGCGTTGATACAGTTCTGGAGTCAGAACTACTTCATCTGTTTCCACATCAATGCCATCAACTTGGGAATCAGAAATTTCCTCCTCTCCATGAGAGTCCAGCTTGTCAAATGTGCCTACAGGAGTTGTATGTCGTGAGATAGGTTTTGGGCTTTTGGGAGCTTCTTTTAAAAAAGTCTTTATTTCCAAAAAAACACTTCTATCAAGTGTATTTTATTTATACAGGAATTATAATAATGGTTTGACATCTTGGACGTTATGTTCATTAACGTTTTAATTAATAAATATTTAAAATTACTAATTACTTATGAGTAGCTGAACAACCAACAATGATAAAGTTATGAAATTTGAGACTGACTGGCCATCATGGGTTCCTCAGGGTATTTGTGCTATCCCTGCTCTTGTATCATCTTGTAGGAAGTGCAGATCTCATGTCTGCTACTTCTTGATAAAATACATTGTATTACTTCTTAGTAATCTTAATTCTAACAATTGCTTTCTTATAGTCTATTGTGACTCGTATCTGCAGTATCATGTTACGTCTGGAATATAAAGTAGTTGCTTCCTTTCTCACGTCTAATTATGAACTTTCATTAACCTTTTATAAAGTGTCCTTCAATTATACAATGTAACAATCTATTTCTTAAGATTTAATAGTTGCATTTGAATATACATATATTTTAATTTGGGGGATATGTAACTCCTCCCGACTTAGATGAAAATTAAGTTGTACTTAATTTTTAAAACTCATTGTCCCTAAAGGTTCATTTATGATCTTTTTGTTCACCTTTGTTTCTTTGTTCTTATAACTAAAATTTGTTTCTTTGCTCCTATATCTAAGATACATTTTATACAATAAATATACAGTTAATAAAGTTATAACAGTGATCAATAAACTTGTACAAACACTGATATTGTCGTAATATAATTTTGTCAATTTTGACTCACTTAAATGTTCTTTGTAATTGTCCATTAATTTCACGGAGTGGTTAAGATCGTCTAGATCTAGGTGTTCTAGTTGCATCGGTTTCTTGATGATTTTGTTGTTTTCGGTTTGAGGAATCTTGAACTGTAGTTCGGGTAGATTTGCAAATTTCTTCGTCGCTGTGGGTTTTGATATACTCGAATAATTTCACTTTTTAATTTTAAATAACAATCTTCTTTTATGGGATCACTTTACTTTCAATTAGGGTTAAACTGTTTTCGTCTTGGCTGCACTTGGAGGTTGCTATTACTTCTTGAGGAAATACAATAATCCATTTACTGTCTGTAACTTTCTGAATCTTTATGTCCGTAATTGGTACTGGTATTGACACGCAATTCTCATAGTGATTGGAGAATCGTAGTAATTGTACTTCACAAGGGCTATTTGTTTGAATAGCTGTTGTTATTGATTGACATAAATATTGGCTGCGTGCCACTTCTTTGCATTTTTCATTGGTGAATCCATACCTAAGTTCATTTAGGGAAATGAACTTGGTTTTGGGTATAATAATTTGGTATTGTATAGTAACTTTCATGGGGAAAGCAAACAAATGATAATAATTGTAATTGTTAATTTCTACTATGGGGATTTCTATTAAAAATGTAATTTCATGATTCTATACATAGCCTTTTACTATGGCTATTTCTTCAAATATGAGTATGTTAAATTCTGTACTTCTAAGGGTAGTTTACTATGAGTTATAAGTGATCTAATTCCTAATAATTAATTTAACAAATCAAGCGTGTAAAGTATTTAATTTAGCAAATGTTACAGAATTTTCTAATGCAGTTAAAATTTGTTGAATATTGACTGAATATCGTATTAAATCTTATTAAATCTCGCATTCCTAGCAGTGTGGTTTGCATGTTACTTTCAAGAGTTAGTATTCTATTTGTTATACTGTCTTGGTTCTTAACTAATTTTCTTAGTGTATCGTTAAATTTTATTATGGTTGGTCGAGTTAAAGATATTTGGTTTTTGACAATAGTTTTTATGTCGTTCTGATTGTCAATCAATTGTTGTATTGCGTTGACGTATCCTTCAGCATCTTGATTGTCTAAATTACCTGTGATAGCTTTTATAATATTACCTAATCCACTAATAATTCCTCGTTTCTGTCTTGTGGTTTGGTCTGTTGGTATTAATCGATAGAATTTATCATTTGTATTCTTTAGGATGTTTTCCATTATGTTTTTGTAATTGAGCAGTTTTATCGCATACTCTTTTCCGAATGTGGATGTGTCCATTGATTGTTTCAGTCTGTCGTAATTGTCTCTAATTGTATAACATTCTTGTTTTAATTCGGATAAATCGAATTTCTGCGAGAAAGTTTAATAATTTACTGTGTTTTGCATTCTTCCCAATTTTACTAGTAGTATACCGGGGTTGTTTTTTATATCTTCCACTATTATGTCGTTGTCGTCTATTCTACCTGGGTGGAGGTTGACGGCAAGGGTGATGGCTGTCCATCTGAAATTGCAAGGTGTCTTAAATTTTTTAAATGTATGTATTTTATGGTTTTTCCGTTGTGTACTACAGCTACATTTCTGTCGGAGATCTTTTTGATTTTAGACGGACCTAAATTTCTGGGGGCCATTTTATGTCTCTTGCTTTTAAAATTCCTATTTATATTGGCGTTCTCATTGCAGGTTTTTGTGGTGCGTTCTTTATCGTTATCTAATTTATTTTTGACGGTATTATAAATAATTTTTAATTTTTCCTTGTGGTCTTTGGCGTACTGTTGATATACTTCTTTATTGTGGTGTATATCATAAGGGTTGCGGGAATCTGAGTGTCCTAATGTTAATTCGAAGGGTGTAAAGTTAGTTGAAGAATGAATTGTGTTGTTGTAAGCAATTAGTGCGTATGACATTAAATTAGTTATATGCTCTTTCTTATAGGTTAATCTTAACAGTCTAATTTGTTCTAATAGTGTCAAATCTAATCTTTCGGTTAATCCATTTGATTCCGGGTGATTTTCTATTATAATATGAATATTTATTTTATGGAGTTCTAGGGTATTTTGTATGGTTTTGTTCCTAAATTCGCTTCCATTGTCTAAAGTTATTGATTCGGGTGTACCATAAAATGTAAAGTATTGTAGAAATTCTTGGGTTATATTGATACTATTTTTTGAAGTAATGGGTATCGTTTGGCCTACTTTGGTGAATGCGTTTACGATTAACAAAAGGTTTTGAGCTTCAGTAGTACGAATAAGCCGACTTTGCTATACAACTTTCCTCCCATTTAAGCCAATGTGTAAGAGAAGGAACTGCCTCTCATAAGAAATACATTGGGGTCTTCTCTATATTGACTATATGTGAGTGCGTGAGAGATAGACATACATTAATCTAATTACATAGAGAAATATACATACCTGATTACGGTAGCTTGTCTTCCCGAACTACTTTTATCCGAAAAATTCGTACTTCAGGTAACAAAATCTGCGCAATAGTTTTCTTCAACTAAGCATTTTTTAGCTCCAGGCATGGATATTTTAATTAAATTATAATTTGCCTTTATCTTACAGTATACCCTTCCACCATATTAGCAAATATTCGCACATCTAGTAACAGTAATAAATAACATTGTCATCATAAATCTGCACAATAGTCTACTTCATATAGGTAAAATCACCACTTTGCTATGCTTTCGGCTACCTAGTTTCGGCTACTTTTCCAAGGTCGTAGTGACGTCATAGTCTTTTATAAATAAAAAGCAATGTAATACTATTCTAAAATTTTTATTCTGACATTAAACACAACAAAATTTAAAAATATTTAATGCCAAGCATGGAGCCAATTAAACTTAATTTTAATACAAAGTTATACACAGAAAACAGTCCTTTATTTATGTTTGTTTGGAGTTTGATACACACAGACCTTCTGGGTTTTCGAATTGTAAAATGTACCGAAGTTTGTCTCTATATATAAGGTCTTTGATTTCACCGACAACGCGTAAATATTGGCAGGAAACTCTATCCGTTTACGCTAAAGGAAATTGCCCCATTATGCACGCCATACGCTGTAAGTGAAGAATTAGAATTAGAATTAGAATTAGAGGAAATGGATGCAAAAAAGCGAAGGTTGGACTACATGGAAAACACTGCGACAATACGCGAACAATAGAAAGATGTGTTAGACAAAGAACATCTTATTAGAGAAAATGAGGAAGAATTAAAAAATTATTTTATGTGCCGATGGACTGACTTAGATACATCCGGGTTCTACAAGCTGTATGCATTTGTGGTTAGTAAGAAAGACTCTTTTAGTTATGTAGGCGTCCTTGCGGGAAAAGATGGTACTAAATCCGTATACTTTTTAAAAGGTTATTCTAAAAACGTATTTATCAAAATGGTAGATAACATAGACGAACTAAGGAATGCGGGTTTCGTAAGTTTGGCGTACACCACACGCAAAGGGGTTCCGCTAAACATTGCATATTTGCCTAGAAAAAAACCTATGGGATCATTTAAAACCGAGGATTTTACAACCTATAACAACCATATATTCCCAAAAGTGGTAGACATGCAACTACGCAACAGTGAGTGAGAGAATAAGGATTCCCGCAACAGTGAGTGGGAGAATAAGAATTCCTCCAATACCGACAAGAAGAAGTCGATCAAGCTAACAAAATACGTATGCAGAATATAGTGGGAAAGCCACGATTAAAAAATCGTCACAAGCAGCAAGAATTACACGAAGGAATGGATCTGGTTGCCGGTGGAATCAGACTTTATATATAGAGACAAACTTCGGTACATTTTACAATTCGAAAACCTAGACGGTCTCTATGTATCATACTATTAGCTAGGAAAGGAAATAGAGGACTTGGGTGTTGATTTAAATTTTAAGTTGCGTATAAAATTAGATAAAATTGCGACGGTCGTGAGTGTTGCGACAAAATGAGATCACGATTGGGACTATAGTCCCGATGCAGCGATAGTATGGCAGTGCGGTGGCTAGACTTAGCCGCAGGAGGGGGTGGGCGGCTGGCTTCCGGAAAGGAAGGGGCGTTATGGTTTACGGAAGCAGGAATGGGTGCCAGGGTCGGAGCCGCTACTAAAAACCTAGAACCTTGACCCAAGGGTTCCAAGCAAGCACAAGGCAAAGCAATAGCCTCTCAGAGTCCCAAAACCTCAATTCCCTTACCACAATAACAAATCTCATAAAGTTATAAACTCAGAGGGATTAAATACACAATTTAATACTAGCGGCAAAATTACATGGATTACAATGCTGAAATAATCACAAAATAACCTGTAAAGTAATATAATGTTAAAGCATAAACTATTTGCAGTAAATGAAATAATAAATGATGAAAATAAACTTATTTGCAATTGGCAAAATAATAGATAGCACAAACGGTTACTAAAATAAACAACATGCATAAGTAAATGCCTTAACTATGTAAAACTATTGCATAGGGCGGGTCCCAATCCGCTAAAATTTGTGTTGATTTAGATGTCACCCTCTATCGGGCACTACACGTAGCATGTAGCGCTGCAGCTAAATATTAAAGGGAGGGGGGTATGTAATAGTTGTTATGATATACCAACACTGACCTGGTTTCAATAAATAAAATACCATAATAATAGAAGATGGTTGCATGGAATCATAGCGGAAAGGGTTCCGTACCCGTTCAATAACATACGGACTGTATTGAGGGAAATATAGCCAAACAAAAAATGTCGGTGGGAGAGGTAAACTACACTGTACATTTACAAAAGCTAGTATAAATCGTAAAAATAAATAGTTGAGTAAAGTACGAGTGCAACCCTATTTAAACACTGGTGGTGAATGAAAGAAGGATCTAACTCACCCTGTATAGCTGTTTAATAGTACCTTAACCAAGTTGAGGCGGGTCCAAGCACACCTGGCCTTTGATGTCTACGGCGAGTAGCGTCAACGACCACGACAAGGGTATGTCCATCAAGGTCAATTTGCAACAGGTTCCGCACGGACAAAGCGTAAGATCATTCCATAACCATCAGGCTCAACGGCAAAACGCAGCAATCACAACAGGGGGAAGACAAACCAATACGGCAGAGCTAAGAACTAATCAGAAGAAAAGAGGAAAGAAAAGCCGCTGCAAAATATAAAAGATAAATTAATATAACCGCAGGATTGGCTACTTACGTTCTTCACTTAATAATTAGATGATAATATTGACTAAATCAGGTGTAAACAAGAAACACCTTTTTAACAATGAGTTAAATAACTTCAACGCTAAATGCATGCAAATCCACCAATTTAGGCGATTCTTAAATTAAACAACTCAAAACAGAATATACAACTACACTTAGCGTAATCAAATCGTAAAATGCTATGATCGAAGTAAGTTAACGTTCGTCTGCCGGTTCAAACAGGGATCGAGATAACAAAACTAGTCGCACGGGCAAGGTCGTGCGTAATTAAATAACAGGAGATTTTCAATACTGTACTAAGCGTTATAAAACATAAGGCTAATACATTGGAATATTTAAATTATAAAGGACGTTAATTTGAACGTTACAAAATTAAAACCACTTCAAACAAACATAAAGAAAGGACTGTTTTCTGTGTATAACTTTGTATTAAAATTAGGTTTAATTGGCTCCATGCGTGTCATTAAATATTTTTAAATTTTGTTATGTACAATGTCAGAATAAAAATTTTTAGAATGGTATTACATTGCTCTTTATTTATAAAAAGCTATGACGTCACCATGACCTTGGAAAAGTAGCCTAAACTAGGTAGCCGAAAGCATAGCAAAGTGGTGATTTTACCTATATGATGATTGAGTTTATTACTGTTTCTGCGGATGTGAGCATTAAATTTCTTGCTAATTAGGTTTATTTATTTTTCTGCAGACGTCAGCATTCAATTTCTTGATGACTGGATTTATTACTTTTTCTGTGGATTTCAGCATTAAATTTTTTCATAATTAGATTTATTAAATTTTCTGCAGATTTCATATTTCTAAAATTGTTATCTAAGCACTATTCTTGATCATGATTTAGTAGTAATAGAAATGAACAAATTAGAAACTTCTAAATACTGACATCACAGGGGGCTTGTCCTTATATAACCTAGTCAATGTCGAGTTCAGGTCAGTTGCTGTTCAAACGTCACCATGCTAATCTGATAATATGTAGTATTTAGTAGTGGAAGATATGATAGCAAACTGGTGATTTTATTGACGACGTTGAAAATTCATTGCTACTCAGAAGGGAGTAGATTATTTGCAGTAATTACAATGATTTTAAAAATGGAAACTAGAGATGAAAATTAATGAAAAATGTCGTAAGCGTCTTCTTAAATGGAATGGTTTGTAATAATTTATATGAAGCAATTTGCATGGAAAAGCATACTTGGTACAACAATTTGAGCGATTCTGGAGCTTTAATTGAGAAATACGGTCTTGAAGAGAACAATAGCAAACAGACTTTTTACGGCAAAATAAAATTATACTGTCTACAAATTTTTTAAAAAGACATCTCTATTAATTAGTTAAGCTATATGATAAAATGTTTTAGTTTTGTGTGCAAATCTTTGTGTGATAGTTGTATGTACAAGTCGATAATTTGATTTGAAGGGTGGCAATATATAAAGAAATAATTAAACCTAACTGAATCTCGGTGAAATAGGGCATAAAATTAGAAAACAAAAGAAGGGGAACGAGCTGTATACACATGCTGTGTGAGAATTTCAGGGAACTATGTAGGCTAGCTCAGAATATAAATAAGTGCAGGTACGTGTCCAACCAGTTTTGAGACGGAAAACCTAATGACGAAAAAATAAGCGCAGATAAATTTGATGATTAGTATAAACAACTAGTTGTTGGTTGCAAAATATCTGCAACTAATGTTGACTGTGCGAAAAGATATATTGGAAAATATATTAAATCGGTAAATGGTTAAGTGTTGGGGGAACTTGGCAGCCACAGGCTGTTTACCTCCCTTCACAACCTTACATGTAATTTTCGAATGCTCCACCATAAGGTACTACATTGGCCAGGAAGCGAGTTTTTTTTACCTGGAAAATTTGGAATTTTGCCGAACCCTTGCTGTTCCAAGCAAGGTAGGGATCTTTAACGTGCGTGACAACACTCACACACGGGACCTCCATTTAACCTCTCATCCGAACGAGGGTGTATTTTTGTGAAAAATGCTCGCCTAACATTTTTCAAGCGGACCGTGTCGGGATTCGAACCCAAGACTCCCTTCACAACCACTGAAGGTCGGAGAAATAGGGTATATAACTGTAAAACGATAGAAGGTGACCGAACTGCATCTAACAAGAAAGAACAGCGCCTATGAGGAAAGACAACAAACATAGAACAAGAAGAAAATTGTTGAAAGCATATGTGTGGAGCACAGCACAGTATGCTTATGAAATACGGGCAGTCTGAAACGCAGACAGAAAAACGGTAGCAGCCTTTTGAAATGCTGTGTTTCCGATGTATAAGGACGATAGACAAAGATAATAACAAATAGGTTATATAAATAGTAGGGGAACAAGGATATCTGGGAAAAAAAAGAAATAGAAGGGCGGAATACGTTTTAAGGCATTTTTGGGGAATAGTATGGGATATACTACAAGCAGAGATAGGAAAAAAGAGGTAGATGTAGACCTAGATCAGATAGTGATAGATGCAGACTGTGCAAATTTCAGAGAAATCTGTAGGCTAGTTCAGAATAGGAAACAATGATGGTACGCGTCTAACCAGTTCCAGGACTGAAGATCTAATGATGATGAACTGATCAAATATGTTTAAATCCGATTTTAAAGGGTTGGATATTGAAATATCTGATTTTTTTTGATAAATTTTGAACATAATAAGATTTAATTAGGGAGTCATTTGTGAATGAAAATTAAGAGATTTAAATTTGTGTGATTAAGATGAGCGCCCATCCTAACTATAAAAAAGGAAATTTTTTTGAACACTATTTTTAGTACAAGTGAGTGATCATCCAGGAGTCATATTTGTTTTTTGATGTTAGATTTAAGATTTTGTTTGTAAAGTAAAGCTGTTGTGGCAGTTTTGGACTCTATTATTAATATTTAAAGCTTGTTTTGAGAAAAAGTTGTTTTTCTTTTCTAAATAAGATTTTCATTCACAAGTCATTCCCTATTTAAATCTTATTATGTACAAAATTTTATAAAATAAGGTGAATAATTTTAATAATCTTCTCTTAAAATCGAATTTAAACGTATCTGATCAGTTATGTTTAATAATTTTTCATATTATTCACTCTCACATAAGGACTTGCACACAAAATCTGACGTAACTCAACTTAACTAACAGCTATGTACTTTTTAAAATTTTAAAACAATTTATTATTTTTTGGTAATACCTAGTCAGTATGATGCTAGGAAATTACGTTTTTTTTAGGGAGGATTATTTGTATTCATATGATAATTAGGTAATCTTAGTAAAAGTTAAATTCAGGTTGAATTCTATTTGAACTTATTTATGAACTATGTATACAAACAATTGTGAAAGTAATGGATTTGTGTTTACGAGAAACATTTTATTTTAGAATTTTATTTAATTTAATCAAAATTTGATGAGTGTTTTACGGGATTCTAAAAAGAGGTAACGTACAACGTGATAAATTTAGGAAACCAAAAGCAATGGAGACCTATTCGGAACAACCGTCTTCCGTGTAGAGAAAATATCAAATGGATTGCTGAGACAAGACGGTTTGACGCCCTTTAAGGTTAAGTGAATATTGTAACAGAAAATCGTGTAAATGTTCAGAAAAAGGCGCTTAATTTAAACAAAGTTATAATTAAAATAACCTACTAAAATTAATTTGATACGCGTCAAAATATTCGTAACAAAATGTGATATAGAAACTAGATAAAAGTTATGAAAGCAACTGCTGTTGATTTGATAAAAGGTGACATACTCACAAACATAAAAAATGTTGAACTTGTTGCAACCTTTATTACTTTTGAGGAAGTTGACAGTAAAGATATAGGTCTATAATTATTTGAAGAATCTTATTAGTAAAATAAGCTTATATTAAATCTAACAGATTTCTGACATTTTAAATCGAAATGACCAAAATCCCAGAATCCTAAATTCTCCTTCACCTATCGTTTAAGGAAAAAGTGGACAATTAATTAGTATATAATGCCATTTGTGCCCAACAAAAACATTCTGTAACTAAAACAATTATGCGTTTGTCATTTTGATGGATGGGAGTATTTATTACTTCAGATGTACATCTTTGCCCTCGAAAAATAATTCTCAAGTCATTTCCTGGGTTTTTGTAGGTGATTAATGAGTTCAAACAAAATGGACATCCTAAAGTCACTTATTTTCATCTAACCTAAACAGGATTTTATCTAGATCTACTGCTAAATAGAGCAGCTTGTCTCCTTTTCTTACAATCAATAATTAATGTATAGCTTTTTTCGTAATTACGAAGTCTAGGAATTAATTTTATGTAAATTAATAGTTGTTGAACTCTTGAAATAAAATTCTTATAAGGACGTATTACCAGAGTTAAATGCCATTATGGTAAACGATTTAACGCTGTGCCCTCTACATTTCCTAATTTTTAAAATTTTTTACAAATAATTTTTAATTCATTTTACTAACTAAATGTTACAAGCACGTGAACGTTTGCTAAATGCAAAGTTATCAATAATGTATTTTAAAAATCACTATTTTTACTGGTTAGTCAAGCATGATATCAGGTTTGGAAAATATGGTGTCAATATGATTAGCATTGAGGTTCTAAACCTATTTTAACAGTAATTAGGAAGTATATCGAATGCTCTGGCATTTACGTTTACTCGGATTTTACAAAAGCGGTCTCATATGTGTTAAACGATAACAAAGGATGATTCATAGGTATCTTAGTACAAATATATCTGTCTAGCGATAAGAAAGATGATTAATAGGTATCGTAATACAATATGTTTGTTAACTCGCATTCTAGATATTTTCTGGATTATTCTGTATAAACGCAAGTCCCGTTGCGATAGGGCGGTATTAATTTTACCTCGGTCTTAAAAAACTTCGATGAACCAAAATCAAAGTCGCTTACATGATATAAATATGTTAGATACATAAATTACCAGTAAGATTAGTGCTCTAATAGTGTTTAATTCGTAGATGTAGAAGATTAAATTAGTGCCTGCAAAAACTGATTAACCAAATACTAATGTAAACAAGACTGTAAATATTATGCGATTGTAAAAAATAATTATTAACTTTGTATTTATTGGAAATAAAAAGCAAAAGGATCATTACATAATTTGTTACACCGGTGTCAGTGTGTGGTAATAGTAAAAAGATATTTGAATTATTTTCTTCTGAATAACGATATTACTTCCTTTTTGAAGAACTCAAATCAGGCCTGGAAGAAAACTCTACGAACCTGACAGCGAAATTAGAAGAAAATTTCAAGAAATTAAATGAAAATGCAAAAAAAAACTAAATCGGACCGCAACCAAATTAGCAAAAAGTAACACAAACTTTACAGAACAATTAGATCAAAATGCGAATTCCGTTGAACAGTTGAAGGAGTTTATAAAAGAAAGTGCTAAATCCGCAGAGAGCCTGCCAACACTAGAAACGAAATTTTCCGGAGGTTAGCAGAAATTAGAAACGAAGTTGTTAGATGCTTTATTCGAAAGCCCGCATAAGCTGCAAGCGAGATTTTCAGAAAAGTTGTTAAAAACTCGCGAAAAATAGAAGAAAAGGTGCTGCACATGGAAAAACGGATTAATGGCATAGCAGTACAAGCACCATCCCGGGTGATCAACAGTACGCTTCCGAATTTAAGAGTGCCGAGGAAAACTAACCGCAGTTATAGAAGTTTAAAGTATAAAACCACCTTTGTTGGAAAGTCGCCTTGAGCGACGTATTTCGAACAATATGAGGCTGCTGCGACAGCTAGCGGTTGGAATGACCGTGAGCATGAAACTACATTGATTGTCGCACTACGGGACGAAGCTTTAAGTATTCTACTAATTATACTAAACCATAATGATAAAAACTTCGAGGCCTTAACATCAAGGCTAGAAATGGGGTACGGGGATTCCCATTTGCAACAAGTGTTACGCTCAAGAAAAGAATCGTAACCAGAAGGCCAACGAAAATTTACAAGAGTTCTAAGCAGATATTGCTTACTTGGTGAGACTTGTTTATCCAATGGCATTGGAGAGTTTTTTGGAACAGCTGGCAGTACAGACCTTTGTCGATGGAATAGGGGTTAGAGAGGTCTAGCAAGTATTACAACTGATCAGGACTATAAGCACGGATGATGCGTTGGTTCATGCTTTGGAGTTTGAAGCGGCAAAACAAGCATTGCATCGTAGCAGTGTCAAAAAATTAGATGCTTTGTAAAAGAATAGGCAAAGGAAAGCATGGAAGAAACGACTCGATGGGTTCTTTGTGACCAGCGACCATAGGGGAAATGACCGGAATGCTGGAATTGTGTAAAATTTAAGCATATCCAACTGCAGTACAAGCAACCCAAGAACAGAACAATAGAAGTCGGAAAGCTAGAGAGGACCGATGATGAGGGGCACGGATTCCGCGTAGGAAAATATTATTCGTATCGCACGAATTTAATGTAAGGACAGTATTTATCTGTTTGGAAAGTATAACGGTACGATTATTACGCTTTTAGTTGATACCGGTTCCACTAGGACAATTGCGAACTCTGCCGCAGTGCGCAACCATGATAAAGTGATGCCTATGACGGCGTTCTCGGACAGTGGCCGGCGAAGATATTCGGACGCACGGAATTTCAAACATAAAAATCGGAATTGATAGCAAGATATTTGACCACCAAGTAATAATAGCGGACATCACCGAGGAAGCTATTTCAGGAAACGAACATCTTGAAAAAGTACAGTCTTTCTTTAGATACAAAAGAAGATGTCCCTAAAGTAGGGAATAAAGGGATACCGTATTATGAGGTATACGACAAATCCCTGCGGGTTTGTTTGACGTATGACGTTCTCATACCGGAAAGGACAGAAAGTGTTGTGATGGGGGGATTGATGGTGCAGTCGGGGGATCTGCGCTCGCTATCGATTCTGTTTGTGATGAAACTTTTGGATAGGGCGTACTCGCGGAAAAAGTGTTGATAAAAGTGTTACACGTGGTACCTGTTAAGACCTTATACGCCAATACTCAAAGCTATTAGATCAGTTAATAAAACCATGTCAGAATCTCAAACAACTGCGACTGGTTGAACTTAAAAACCTGACTCAATAAAATCAGATGTGCTTGTGATTGACGAAAATCAATTGAGAAAAACTGCGGTGGCGAAACACAAAATCAATACCGGGGATGCCCGGTCACTAAGACAACGGCTGAAAAAGTTAGCATTGGCCAAGTGTGAAGAAGCCGAGAAGTCTTAAAACATGTCCTATCATTCTATCTCTCCTATTTTTTTGTTTTCCACATATTCCTTTCTAGTACGCCTGTGTTTATCATATTTTCATTATACGCCTGTAGGACCACATTTCAAAGCCACCGTTTTCTGTCCTCTTCTAATATTGCCCACGTTTCACAGCTGTACAATGCTGTGCTCCAACCGTATGCTTTCAGCAGTCTTTTCCTTGTTCCGTGTTTGTTACCTTCGAACAGAGCAGTTGCTTTTTCTTGTTAAACGCAGCACGGCCTTGTGCTAATCTTTGTTTTATATCTTTTGCAATTTTTCCATTTTGCGTTATTTGACTTAGCAGAAATCCTTAACCACTTACAAATCTGGTTTCCTATTATTATTCTTTTTTCTTTACTTATTTTCTCCTCCCTGCTAGTACCTTAGTCTTACTTTTGTCGATATTCATACCGTATTTCTCTGTTAGTATTGATTCTATTTCATTAAGAGCTGCTTCTAACTGTTCCTCGCCAGATGCTAATACCGCTTTATCATCTGTGAATCTGAGCATATTAATCGTTATCCTTGCATAATAATTCCAAATGTCTTTTTGCATGCCTCACCTTTGTCCTAATAATTACTTCTCTACGTTCCTGCTCTAATTCTATTACCGCTGTTTGCTCTTTGTATAAACCATGTATCATCCATCTATTCCTATAACTGATTCCTATTTTTTTAGTACTTAGAAAATTTTTCCCATTTTACATATCGAACGCTTTTTCCAGATCTACAAACCCTATTAATATGCTTTCTCCTCTTCTATTGTTTGCTTCAGTATCACCCTTTTTCTGTATTATCTTCCCCATTATCACCCTCAGAGCTAAAATAGCCTCCCGTGTTCTCCCGTTTTTCCTAAACTCAAATTGATCTTCTCCTAGTATTTCTTCAGGCCGTTTTCCATCCGTCTTTGTACAATTCTAGTTCATATTGTTGACAGGTGTGCTGTTAAACTTATTAATTGAAAATATTCACATCTACCCGCGCCTCTCATTTTAGGTGCAGCGATTATTTTGGTACGTTTAAAATCTTTGGGTATCTCGCCTGTCCCATACATATAGCTGACAAGTGGAAAGAGACGTTCTGTTACTACTTGCCAAGCAGTTTTTAGAGTTTCTGATTGCACTTTAACTGTACCCGACACCTTATTATTTTTCAGATTCTTTAATACTAGTTCGAAATCGTCTCTGAATATAGGATATCCCAAGTCATTCTGTTTAATGTCTGCTTCCTGTTCTATATCCTCTAGTTCTGGTCCTGCAACTATCCTATTTCCATCTTAATTTGTACGTATTTACACCTTTCCTCGATCCATTTGTAACGGGCATTTTTATATCTTAACCTTTTTACGCTCCCTTTCTGTTAGAGTACTTAAAAATACATCGTTTCTTTGGGATGGCTGTTTGTATAAAGAAAATACTTCAGAATAATTCATATTGTATGCAATTTAACTCGCGTGTATTAATTAAAGATAGATAAATTGAAGCTTGATTCTCATTAATAAATAAATTCCAACTTATCGGAAACGATAAACAGCCTGTAATTAATTATTAGATACGATTGTTACATTCACGTTTTAGATGTTCCTTATGTTATTAGCGAGGCAGTGAATAGTCGATAAGCGGTTATAATAGCGACGAGTTGTAGAGTTTTGTTCTGTGTTTCGATATGTGAAGTAAACGTTGATGATTAACTGTAGGTAGTTCGTTGTAATAGCAAGCAGTTTGTGTTTGGTTCCGATATATTACGTTCAAGATGCTGTTTCCTTGTTGCTTTACTGATTGTGTTTTGAGTTGTAGTTTGTTCCTCGTTTCTATAGATTGTTTTACGTTGAGAAGACTGTTTACTGTTTGCTTTTGCTTTGAAGAGAGTGTGGAAAAATGCGATGTTGTTCGTTGAACCCAAGCTCGTTTTTCACTAAATAAACTGTGATAAAATACAAAGAACGGTATATAATTTGTTATAAAGTGCTTATAATGTGTATTTAAAGTGGTTTTGTGTATTAGTAATATTTACTCGTTCGGGGTACCCAATGTGAAATTTGCAAAATCGCTCTTTTTATTGTGAACCTATCTTCGTTTTTACGAGGTCGTTCTAAATGTCTATGTGGTTGGCGCGAAGTTTGAATTGGTAATCATAACCTATTCAATTATATTCCTAGGTGTTTAATTCTTGTATAATGTTGGACGAAGAACATTTGACGGACTTGCTTAGTGTTTGCACGTGCTTTACTAATGGTGTTTTTTGTTGATTTATCTTTTTATAATGGAACTGTTTGTGCGAGTTTCGTTGTTCAGGGGCATTGGATTTTTCTTTGTTACCATGGGTGGCGGGTGAGACGCCTCACGTTCCTGTTAGTTTGGTGCAGTGCGTCGTGCCTTGAAGGCCCGTGATTCTAAATTTTTATTACCATTTTTTTTTTATTTGTGTTGCAAAGTATTTCGAAGTTGTTGTCTCAGGAAGTGGAATTGACGGGAGGTTTGTCGGTGCTGCATGGTTTCATCAGCATGATGATGTCTGCTGCTGAAGCCATTGAAGTGCGTGGGTGTGGTTGGTGTGAAGTGTGGGGAATTCCATCGGCACCCTCACAGTCGGGGGTGAAGTGCTTTGCTAGTGCGGGACCTCGTGAGTCCCACACTTCGGTTGCAGGGAGGCGTTGCGGAGGGACTTTTTATGAGTTGAACTATTTCTTACTTGTTGTTGCTTTAAATATCTATCCGTTTGTTTTGCCATATCTTCGTCGTTCTGATACCTTTCCCAATGGACTTGCCTGCGATTAAGAAAAAAAAAGAAAGAAAAAAAAATCAATACTGCTGAATTACTCATATCGATTGTGTCTTGTCTATTTATCTTTTGTTGATATTTTGTCTGATTTATGTTTAATTGGTGTGTGAGGAAACGTTTCTGCTACTCCCCAATATTACCTCACTTTGTACTAAAAATTTTTGTATTGCTTTTACAGTTGTTATATTATATAGATTATCTAAACAGTTTTTTTTTACATTCTACAAAGTACTGAATAACTTAGACTTTTCATTACTGCTATGCTTTTTCTTTATTTCAGGTTTGCAGGACTAATCTTTTTTTATTGCAGGTTTACTATTCTAATTTCTTTTATTGCAGGTACTGTTACTAACTCCTTACCGCCGCATACATCATAGGTCAGTCTGCTTTCTACAACCCCCCCTACTCTCCGATTGAGCCGGGTCATTGCTTTAACTTTCTTTGTGTTACGTAGCATAAATTTGGCGCCCAACGTGGCTGCCACGAGAAAAAAAACGTAACAGAGATTTTGGCGCCCAACGTGGCAGCCGCTAATTAACGTAACACATTGTTCTTTAGCTTTCCCATTTTATGGCTTTGTATCTGTTTCATGGCTTCGTCTGGTCTGTTTTTGTATTTTCACCTTTCTTCTATTGACTTCAAAATATCTTTTGTTTCCCAAGGTTGCGTATTTTCTTTTTCGTTATATCCTAGAATACCTCTGACCGCAATGTCTAAGCGGAATTTAATGTTATTCCGTTCTGCTGCTTCTTCGTTAGTATCAGAAATTTTTCTTATGTATTTCAACAATTTGTATGCCTTTTTCTCAGACTTTTATCATTTAGTTTCTCAAGGTCTAAGTACTTTTTTCCATCTCTTTTTTTTTGAAATTTGTAATTTTAAACATGACCTTTTACTTGATTTCTATTCCGGTATTTAACAAGAATGTAATCTATTTTATATCTCTTTATGTTTCTTGGCTTCTTCCGCGTGTATCGTCTTCTAGTATGATACTAAAACAATATATTTGTGATGGTTAAATTGTTTTTGACGCAAAATTCTGCCAGCCTATTCCACCTATCGTTTCTCGTTTGTAAACCAAATAAATTTACTAAAGCTCCTTCCCTACCGTCACTTACCACTGCATTAAAATTTCCCATAATTATTAAATTTGCACGCCCTTTTACGAATCGTAGTATGTCTTTGTTACCCTTGTAGATCAATTCTATCTCTTTATCGCTGTAGCTAGAGGTGAGCATGTAAACTTGTATTATTACCGCATTTACTGGTTTAGATTCTAATCTAAACGTGAGTACTCTTTCGTTCTTTTATACCTACCTTTTTCCGCATAGCTATCCCACATCTGCATTTCGTTCCACAGATTCTGTATGATTTACCATAAAGTATCCGTTTCAAAAATCTCCCGCTTCTGGCCACCCAACTTCGCTAATACCCACTATGTCTAATGCTAACCTATTGATTTCAATTTACAAATTTTCTAGCTTACCTACTTGTTTTATGCATCTAACATTCCCGCACCGACTCGCAAACTGTTCCCGGTTCTTCTTTTAAACTTTCCATTCAAATCTTCCGAAGCAGTCCACTTTCTGAGATCCAAATGGGAGATTATTTTAACTCCAGAATTTTTTTACCCCAGAGGACGCCATCATTTAACAAAACATTTTTGGTATGCTGTGTACTCGGGAGGTAATGTCGTGGTTTCCCGTTGTCTTACACATCGCAATAGTATATCTTAGAATGCCATAAGGACTCTTACGGTCTCTGCCACTTTAAGTACCGAACGAGCTGCTGTCTCTTTTAGGGAGTCTTAGTATGGTTCCTAACTGAAGATCCCACTAATTTGGTTAAACCTACAGTTCGGCTCTTCAACTCACTGTAATACCCACGTCATTCTGAATGTTCTAGTATTCCAGAACATCTTCAAAGAACAGATCCGTTTCGAACGGTAGTATCTAAATACGCTTTAAAAATTTTGACCAGTTCTGAATGTTATTCAAGGGTTGAATATATAATTATATCTTTATTATATTTTTTAACAAAAGTACGCGCACCGCAGGTCATCCACCCTGTGTCAACTAGCTAACCTCCAGACAATAAAGAAAAATATTTGTATTGGCGTGAAAAAATAATCCATTTTGTTATATTTTTGTCTTGGAAATTTTAGTATGTACCAGTAATCCTTTGAACTCCCAAATGATAATGCGCCCTGAAGCAACGCTTACTTCTCTGCCGCTTAGGGGCTAAGGTTATTCAATACATGCATGCATTTGATGTACCTGGAATTTGATAGTTGCTTTGCCAAAACACTAGTGAGGAGTTTACAGACAATTAATTCATAGTGTGACTAGTTAACAATCTTACATGATACAGAAATACCATAGCCTTGTAAAAAAGAATTAATTTTTTATACAAGTTTATTTTTGCAGGCGCCGAATGAGAAGTTCTACGAATGTCTACTTAACTGGTTTAGCAGTAGCGGATGTAATATATCTACTGTTTATTCTACTTCTATCGTTCAAACATTATCCAAATATACACGACCGAAAATATGAACTTTATTGGAGATTTTATGGCATAAGCCATTGGTTCGCGGATGCTGCAAGTAAGTATATTTTTAAGTTCAAATGTATGTATACCTTGCTATGACTAAACTTGTCTAAATTTATATAACTTTCCTCTTAATTTGTTGTACAAAACGTAAAACGTAAGAGCACTTTGCCAAAACACAAACAAATATTGCCAAAAAATTAACGTTACTTACCTATACATCTAAAACTGTAGAATGTCGGTGTGTGAAAATTGGAAAACGTCCAAATTTTTAACAAAGGAACTGTTATTGTTAGCGTTAATTACATTTCTCAATAAATAAAATAAAATTAAGCTACTATAAATACATAAGACTAACAAAGTGCTGTCATTATTAGCACATCCTATTTTGAAAAATTTTGAACAGAATTTGGAAACGCCACTAATTCGTTTTTAACATTACGCAAGTGTCAGTTCAAAAATCTTATACTGGACGTTCCAATTTTAAACCTCTTCATTGAGTTTTCACAAACTGCAAGAGATATAGTTTTGATTAAATTATGACAATGTGGTGGATCTAAGAGCCATACAAGATGCCGCAAAAAAATGACAAGTTCTGATTGTTCCCAATGGCATCCGTAAAAAACAAGCATATGCAATTTTCCTTAGGTTATTTGAAACGCATAAAAACCATTTTCATATTCGTACATGTACACTAAGTAAATTATAGGAATAAAGTGTATAAAATTTTATCCGCCCAAAGTCACGCCGATGACAAGTAAATAAGTGTCCTTGTCTATGAATTGAAATCACAAAGAAATGTACAAGTCATGGTGTATTGGGCACCTGTACCAAACGTGAATAGCGGTAACCATCTTCTTATATAAAAACTCTATTTTTAGCATAATAAAGCAATTATTTGAAAATCGTGCTGATAGGTTTAATACAAAATAATTTTAGATGCATCTGAATAATATTAAAAATTCCTATTCATTAGATTTAATTAAATAAACATCATAAAACGGATAATAAAACGTAACTGGATACACAAAAGCATAGGTCATGAAAAACACGTCTCATTACATAAGGGTACATTCTACTTATCCCTCAAAGCAGAAATATACTTTAGCAAACGTTTAAGGGTTATTTTCCTTGTTAAATTATATGGAGTGAGACGATAGTTAGCAATTCTAAGTCATTAAACCCATCTGCTAGTACTCAAAGATATTTGGAAGATATATATATATATATATATATATATATATATATATATATATATATATATATATATATATATATATAATGCGGTGATGGGTAAGGCTAACCATGTGTAAATAAGTCAAGCATGTAGTTATGTAAGTATTGGAAATTACTAGACGTTCCCAAGGTAGGACATACACACTTTTTATAATAAAGAGTCGAAGTTTCAGCAACCTTTGTCGTTTGTTATAAAGTTCCTACAACGAAACATTTAATAAATATTATAAAACAATTTGTCTAGGTCTTACAATGTGTTCTCACACGGGTTTTTTGGCCTCTAAATATGAACTCTTAATCAATACCAATATTTTAATAAGTCAAAGTTTTCTCTCGTAACTAACAACAAATTTGGCATAAATCGTACATTTACCTACTTTAAAATAATGGCAACGGAGACGCGTGCACGATCAACATTACAAATTTATACAACAAATGCAAGACAATGAAATAAGTCTTTCTAACATTCTCCCCCCTGGTAAGGAAACCGTCGAATAGGGGCACCTTACCACCTTGTTTACGATTTCACGTCGAGGACGGCCACTTTAGCTGCTGCCCGTGTATAAATACCGGTTGCAGTTTGAACAATAACTTGTCGAACCTGCTTGCCTGTTCCATCACTCTTAACTTCTATAACGCGTCCTTTTTTCCACGATTGTCTCTCTTTTTCGTCTATAATAACAACGATATCACCCTTTTCAACTGCTTTAACATTTTCATACCATTTTGTAGTTCGATTCATTTCAGGCATATATTCCCTGATCCATCTGCCCCAAAATTAATCTGCCAACGCTTGAGAAAACTCCCAGCTCCTTATAAGTGTATCAGAACTATGGTCAAAGGGTCTGAATGGCTTGGAAGCTCCCGAGTTGCCAAGTAAAAAATGATTTGGCGTTATAGCCTCTTCTGCTTCGGGGTCTGTAGGTATGTAGGTTAATGGACGTGAATTCACAATTGATTTTGCTTCCATAAGAAAACATCGTAAGACTTCGTCATTGGGATTCCTGGTTGGCATGGAGAAAAATAAGCACTTCTTAATGGACCTTACCAGCCGTTCGCAACAGCCTCCTGTATGAGGAACTAAGGGCGGATTAAATACCCAATGTATTCGATCAAATTCATTTTGATAATCATTTATATCGACAGTTTTGTAAAGTCGACGTAGTTCATTGTCCACTCCTCGAAAATTACTCCCATTATCACTGCGAATCTCAAGTGGCATACCCCTTCTCGCAATAAAATTTCCTATTGCCATTATGCACGATTTCTTGTCTAGACTGTATACAATTTCCAAATGAACAGCTCTGACTGTTAGGCAAGTAAAAAGCGCTACTCACCTTTTTTCTGAGCGACGACCAACCGCTACCATTAAGGGGCCGAAGTAATCCAGCCCAACATATGAGAACGGCGCAAGATAGGACGCTACTCTAGCATAAGGATGGTCGCCCATTTTTGGTGCTTGAGGTCGGGCACGTTCATTTTTACACTTCTGACAGTAGGATCTAAATTTTTTTAGTACAGCGCGAAGTTGATATATGACAAATTTTTGTCTGATCTCGTTGACAGTTGTTTCATGATGATAGTGATGAAATCTGCAGTGGTAATGTTGCACGATCAAGCGGGTTACGTAGTGATCTGTAGGCATTATGATTGGATTTACAGCATCATAAGTAGTGCCAAGTATAAGGTTTGCGCGCCCACGCATTCTCAGTACTTTATTGTCATCTAAAAACGGCGTAAGGCGGTACAAATTACTGTTTTTGTCGAGCGGTCGTTCAGCATCTCTAGATAAACTTGCAATTTCAGATGAGTACACTTCATGCTGTACTTGTCGATACAATTCGTCTTCGGACCGTCGTATCTCAACCACTGTAAGGGCGCCTTTAATTCGTGGATTTCGTTTTATCCAAGCAAAGAAACGTAACGTATAAGCTACTGTACGAACCAATTTCCGCCATTTGGAAAATCTTCTGTAATCAGGCACTAGTTTTGAGTTCAAACAACTTTCATATGATGTATCATACGTCATCATTGGCGTTAATTCCTCATCGGTACAGTTAGAAGTAGTAGAAATTTGCGATACTGGCCAGCTACTCTCCGCCTGATAAAGGAATTCTGGACCATCAAACCATCTACTTGCAGTGGAAATTCTGGGTTGCGTTTTCCATTTAGTCGCTTAATCGGCCACATTCGAGCTTGAAGGTACCCAACGCCATTCAGATAGAGCTGTCGTCTCTAGGATTTCGCTCACGCGAAATGCAACAAACTGCTTATAACGCTTGTGATCTGATGACAGTGTTACAGGCGGAAAAGCTACTAAGTGTATCTTTTCCAGTCAAATTATAAAATGGGGGCGGCCTGTAAAACAAAAATTAAAGGGGGGTCACCGGCACTAGCTAGCGGAAGGTCGTGGATCATATAGAGGGTTAAAATTTTGAAAAAAGGGTTAAATTAATTTATAATCTACTACAAAAATGTGGCACTTACCTTTCATAAAATATTGTGGCTTAATGACAATTGCCAAGGGCGCCAGACAAGTCGAGAATGTCCAAATGTTCGTACAAAATCTTGAGAGACTTGTCATCCCAAGGAGGACAATTGTTTCTTTTAATCAATTCCTCACTTTTTTACTACTTATATAAAAAATAAGAAAAACTATTGACTTAATCAACGGCAAACAAAACTATTTAATTCACAGAGCAATAAACGTGAACCTCTTACATGCATTGATTTTAGTTTATAAATTTAAGTGAATAGGTGACTATGGAATTTATGAAAATTTTGTGTACATAAGTAGTTATCAAACACTTGTATATGAAAGAAACTTATATTATAAATCGTACACTAATTTAATCCTACGGTTTATGGCCAAAACGTCCTAACAAATAAACTAACTAAAAATTGGTCATGCTACTTAACTATAAAGACTTACTTACTAATAATTGTCCATTATTTGAGGGTTTGTTTTCCAACGTAGAACAGTTCTTAATTTTGGGAAGAGAATCTCGCTTGTTGCTTCTGTTTGTAATGTTTAAGAAAATTGACTGGCACACGAACTCGGCAGAATTTTGACAATATCACTTACTTGTGCGTCACACGCCTACAAGCTTTTAATATTTATCTTGCATCACTATAAATCCGCGAACATATGGGCATAACCCTCGCGAAACTGGAAGAGTAACACTTTTTTCCAATTTTTTTACTAACGTGATACGAAGTGGAATATTCTATGTCATGCCAGAGAACGCTACCCGCAAAACTACGTTTCTCTCTACTTCTTGACCACGGACGGCCCCATTGGAAAAAACTCCCTGTCTTTTGGCTAAGCCTTGAGTTATATAGATTAAATCCTACCCTAATAATCACGTACGGCATTTTCTGTTATCCAATGACTGAACTGAACCTCCCACAAAACAAGATTTCAGAAACCAAATCCAACCCCTTTTTAGATGAGAATCACGGATGCAATCACTTTCCCAAGGGTTTAAATAGTTTGTATCTTCTTGGAATTTCTTAAATATGGCAATGTGGAATCTACCTATGGCGGCCGTAGTCTGGAATTAACAAAGACCGGCTAACCTACTTGAGCCGAAATGGATTTTAAATACAATGGATGTCTCCAGACTACTTAAAATTACTTGTAATATTTGAACAAATCGAATTGGAAATAGTTTTGCGCTATTTATAATGTTTTGTTTCGTCTAACCCGCTGTCAATCAACGAAGTATTAAGAAGGTTAAGCTTTTCAAACTGAAATTTGTTTTCCTTTATTTACGCTAAAAGCTACTATACATTTTAAAAGGTTTATTGTATTTGACTTACGATGGGGTCTAGAGCTTTAAATGATGACCTGCCGCTGGAATTTAGTAGCCTGAAGTTATCGGTATAAATGTGGTCTTTTATTACAAGGGAGCCTGACTGAATGTAAAGTAATTTACTGTGGGAATTTTTGTCTATACTTTATTCAAGTTACTGAATTTTAATTAATTAATCTGTTTAATTGTTAACATTACAAAATAATGTTACAACAGCCAGTGTAACACATCTGTAGAATCACTCCAGAATATCCGGCGATTAATGTTAATACTATGGGCATGTTCAATTGAAGTAGCCAAGCGAGATCCAATAACGGCTGCTTGTAATTCAAGCCGCGGGATCGTAACGCACCTTTCTGGCGCAACCCTAGTTTTTGCGCCAACTAGTCGACATCTAACGCCACTATTCGTTGAAATTCGAAAGTACGCTGCGGCTGCAAACGCATTTTCGCTAGCGTCAACAAAGACATGCAGTTCGACAGATTCGTACCCCACAAGCGAATAGCACCTTGGGATTCGTATTTGTTGCAAGTCTGGTAAGAGACTTGTCCACTTTAACCACCGCCTATAAAGATCGTCAGGAATAACTTCATCCCAAGACACATTTGCTTTCCAAATATCTCTAAGTAGAATTTTAGCATAGGCAATGTAGAACGCAACTAATCCATGTGGATCAAATATCATCATGACTATTCTTAACACTTGTCGTTTTGTGGGTCGGACCCCGTCAATTATAATTCCTTTACCTAGTCTTTCTACATCAACATGAAAATAAAAACAATCATCGCTTGTAGACCACCACATACCGAGAACTTTGGCGCCATCAGTATCACTGCTTAAATTCAAATTCTTTGACTGGTTATGGCTTTCACAAATCATTGCTTTTAAAAATGCTGGTGAGTTGGATACCCAGTTTCGAATTTCAAATCCGCCGGCAGTATGAATACGAATAACGTCGTTGGCAACAGTTATTGCCTCACCACTATTCGGAAATCCATCTAACCAATCATCTACGTAGTGGTTGTCACAAATAGCACGGACTGCTCTGGGATATTCGTTTATATAAAGTGCTGCATTTTTATTCTTCACGAATTGAGCACAACTAGGTGAGCAAGTTGCTCCGAAGGTCATTACCTGCATAACATACACCTCCGGAGTTTTTGCTTTGTTTGAACGCCATAAAAATCTTTGAGATGCTTGATCAGAGCTACGTATACCAATTTGATGGAACATTTCTTTTATGTCTGCGGCTACATCAACTGGATGTTCTCGGAATCGGTGCAGAATATCTGAGAGAGGCTGCAATAAATCCGGACCTTTCAGCAGGACGGATTTGAGCGAGACACCATTGACTTCCGCAGCTGCGTCCCATACCAAACGTATTTTTGTCGGCTTATTAGGATTAGTCACTGCAAATATAGGTAAGTACCATGTTCGCGGACAGACAGTTTTAATTTCTTTGGAGCTAAGTTTTCTAGCGTATCCCTTCTGGACGTAGCTCTCAATTTGTGCTTGTAGGTTTTGCGCCAAGGCAGGTTCCCGATTCATTTTCTGCTCCAAACTTAAAAGCCGACGCATGGCAAGTGGGTAACTGTTTGAAAGTTCAATCTCGTCATATCGCCACAATAAACCGGTGACGTAGCGATTCCCATTTTTGATAGTAGATTTTTCCATAATTTCTTTGGCTCTACGGTCTTCCTTTGATTGTATAGGTTCTGTGGGACACGACACCGAAATTTTCCGTTAGGAAAAACTGCAGCACTTGTACATGTAATTTATCGTCTTCGTGTTTGCTAGTAATATGGAAAATAGGATTTAGTGTCTCCCGACCGTTTGATTCAACGTGCACTGAACCGAATATTGTCCAGCCCAAACGAGTCTGTGCGGATACTGGCTCTCCCCAACCACCTTCACGTATTCTTAGTGGGACACCAAGCTTCCAGTGTTTCAAACCTATTAAGATCCTGGGCTTAGCGTTGTGATATTGCTGAAACGGAATGCCCTTCAAATGGCGAAAAGCAATATTCGCATTATCGATGGTTAGAGATTGAATAGGTAGATCGAGTGTTTCTACGGTATTTACGTCACTGATTCGAAATTTTTGACAATTAAAACCTACATCTGAAATGTCTAAGGAAACTACTTTACTCCGTTTCTCCACTCTTGTAGTATTACGCGTCCATTTTAGACAAAGATCAGTTTCAGGTCCATTGAGGTTTATATCATTGGCAATCTCTCGGTCAAGTAATGTAAGCGACGACCCTTCATCAAGAAATGCGTAAGAGCAGATACTTTTTGTGGGTCCGTGCAGAATTACGGGTACAATTCGAAAAAGTAACTTTCTAGATGCTATCTCCATGTTGACGGTAGTAGCCACAACACCTAAAACAGGAGTCGTGATTACAGCTGGTTCATGTATATTTGGATCGTGTAATAACGGATGATGCTTGTATGTGCAACCATTTTCACCGCAATCCCTGTATACACGACAGCGTCTTACATCATGACGTCCTAAACATTTTCTACATAACTTAAATTTGCTTTTTAACTCCAGTCTATTTTTTAAAGGCATTTCTAAAACTTATCACTCTCAGAAGGTGTTTTACATGTGCCCGTACAAATCAGACATAAAACTGTTCTTTGAGCAGTATTGTGTGGCATAGCGTTAGAAGCATGCACGGCGTGAAAGTGCTTTGGATTATTTCTGGATCGGCGGTCAACTTTATCTTCTGTTATGTGACTGTTGAGTTTTGGTGACTTATACGGAACAACTAAACCGGCGGCTTCAGATTTATTGGCTAGTCATGCATTGAATAGGAATAGATTAATTCTTTCCGTAGTGCTTAGCGTGTATTCGGCCCACTGCAGTTTTAATGTGCCACTTAGTTTTTCTACAAGCTCTAAGAGCAGTTGGGGATTATCGCTGTACGTAATCATATCAGCAGCTTTCATAAGCGAACACAAGTGCTGTACTGATAAAGAAAAATCGACAATTGAGTCCATTCGGTCTTCCTTAACACCTGGTTCTTCTCGAAGTTGATCGATTATAATGCGAAGAATCTGCTCTGGGCGACCACAATGTGACCGAAGAATTGCTAGTACATGTGGTACTGATTCTGCAAGCAACAACTTTCCCTCTACTAACTGAGCGGCTCTACCGGTCAGGCAACGTTGTAATCTTCCTAAATTTTCCTCATCTGAAAAATTACACATTTTTGTTGATCGAACATAGCTGGAAATAAACATAGGCCATTGTCTTGGATTGCCGTCGAACTTAGGAAGATCGTGCGAATTTGACTGACGAACGATAATTTGTTTCATTGAGAGATTAATTTCTTCGTCTGGATCAGTAGAGGACACATGAAGACTGGTACTATTTACAAAGTTCTTTTGCGTTCGTGCTGATAGCCAAGGTATGGGTGCGGCTGATTTAACGGGTGCGTAAGGAAATTGCTCGTTTTTGATTGTGCTAGACAACCGTTTTACAGAGGACAGTTGTATTTTAGCAGGCGACTGCCGGACTTTTGTAGAGCTTTGACTGATATCATCGGCGTCGTCGCACTTTTGCATAGTTGTAAGTGATGGGGCACCGTTGCTTGAATTACGAATGTAGGTATTTCTTTCGTGTTTTTCATCAAAGCTCACCCGTTCATCAAAGCTCACCCGAGCTTTCTGCGTGCTGTCTACCCATACTGACGTTCTTTGTTGTGCAACCTCCTTGTCATCACTATTCGTTCCACAGAGACTACCCTCGTGCGCACGTTTTAAAATGTCGTGCTTCTTTCGTAAATATTCTAACTGTAGCAAACGTTCTTCTTCGAGCAAGTACAATTCTAATCTCTGTTTATTTGTAATTTGAGACGATAGTGATCCGGGTTTACAATTTTTTTCGTTGCTGGCGTCGCTTTTCGAACATGAATTGTTTACATGGATGGTGGTGTTTGGTGCGTTTCCAACATCCTCAGACGAACGTAATATATTTGGTAGCTGATTACTTTCACCTGTTAGCAAAACTATGTTCGTATTAGATCCAGAGTTCGCCTGTACTTCTGGAAGTTTATGTCGACAACTACGACAAATCCAATTTTTTGTTGGTGTTTCTGACCGCAACTGTAAACAAGATATGTGATATCGCATGGTGCATAATGAACACGCCACCATGGAGTCACTATCACATGGTTCGCATCGAGGACATCTTCCCTTTTGCAGTGAATTCGATGTATATATTTTAGTTTTCTATTATGTCAATTTCGGATCTGTCACAGTATTAACTCAATATTAATCACTCGTCAATCCTTGACAGTAGATAACTTCAACTGATCTAACACCTTGACTTTTTCAGCACCATTTCGTATAAGATGAAACTAGTCAGTCAATTGAACTTTATAAGCTATTGGAAATTACTAGACGTTCCCAAGGTAGGACATACACACTTTTTATAATAAAGAGTCGAAGTTTCAGCAACCTTTGTCGTTTATTATAAAGTTCCTACAACGAAACATTTAATAAATATTATAAAACAATTTGTCTAGGTCTTACAATGTGTTCTCACACGGGTTTTTGGCCTCTTAATATGAACTCTTAATCAATACCAATATTTTAATAAGTCAAAGTTTTCTCTCGTAACTAACAACAAATTTGGCATAAATCGTACATTTACCTACTTTACCTAAAATAATGGCAACGGAGACGCGTGCATGATCAACATTACAAATTTATACAACAAATGCAAGACAATGAAATAAGTCTTTCTAACATTAAGCACCTTGTATATAAAAAACAAGAATTTATTTATTACGCTTCAAATTAACTAAGTTGGTATAAAAACGGACAGTGCAATATGTAGGTTCAAATCAATAATTTATTTATTACGCATAGAATTAATTAGATTGGAATAAAATGGCATATTTTAATGAAGGTTCAAATCAATAATTTATATACGTTAATTTAATGCTGGTATTAAAGCTCTGCAGGGTAAAAATCAATAATTTAGTAACGTACATTTATTAAATTCGTAGAATGCTACAATGTTTGAGACAGCAAAACAACCAAGGAGTTCAAGGAATAAACGCTTAAGAGAGATAAATTATTCTGGTTGTTACGTCATCATCGAACATTTATTGGAATTGGTGACAATAAATACTTTGTGCGGGTATCCTACAGTTTTTAGTGAAACATTATATACCGACAGTGAAAGTGCGTGAAGACAGTTGCATTCGAACCCTTGCAGAAGACGGTTGTATGAGAGCTTTTGAAAGCGACACCGACACCCAATCGTGCGTGTTATTGGTTGTCCGTGAAAGCTTTTGTGTGTGAACGTTTATTGCCCACAGCGGCACAGGACTTAAGGTATTTATACCCTTCATTAAGTAGTTTGGTGTAGTTGTTTTTAGTTATTACATAACCGCTCCACCGCCATTGGTATTGCTACAAAAAACAATTGGTTTTTCCCTATAATTAGCATATTTATATCACTCCTTTATCATCCCAATAAGCCATTGGTCCTTAATACGATCCAAATTCACCAGTTCTATGGTATACGCATGTCCTAAACTTTGCATTCCAGCGAGCTTTTTAATTAATTAATGATTTAGCTTTAAATTTGTGTTCAAGCTCCATATTTAGCGGGTTAAAATATGTACAATATTAGCTACATACTTTCGTTAGACTAAATTAAGTGATTTTGCCGTAATTAAACCAACAAGCGTTAGTTACAAACAAATACTTTAGCATCAAATGTGTTAGTTTTCAGTCTTAAATTCATTTTAGCGGCATAAAACACAAAGCAACCTGAAAATTATAATTCGCTTTATACTTCTCAAATAAGAAAGGTAAAGGGATGTTCTTTGTGTAAAAGCCATTTCACGTTTTAGTATCACATACAACTTTCAGTCGTTTTACAAGTAAAATATTGAACATCTGCAAAGGGTAATAAACTTGTAAAGCTGAACCCTTTTTGCAAACACGTTAAGCCGCATGTTCCTGTGATCTTTTGATGGTAAAAGCCGCCCGGGTTGTAAGCTGTAAATCTCATCTAAACGCTTTGTTTGACGAACCGTTAGGTTTTCGACGTCTAGCATTAAAGACCCCATTGCAGGCCAATAGTCATAAACGTGATTTATGGATTTATGCGCTATTTTACATTTTTCGTGTCTTAAACAACAACCCATAATATTTTAACATTTCGCAGCACACATCTGAGCGGTACCGTTTTACAGCAGTTATTGTAGGTCTTTCAGAATGGCTCCGAGGAAAATACAGGTAACCGAGCTCGGATTACTGAAAATACGCATTATGGAGATGTGGGAACTTGGTAACGCTATGCAAGGTGACTCAGGTTTAAAGGCGTTGTTCCTTATTCAAACAAGGGGAGTAAATGACCTTTACAGAAGTTTCAATAAAATTTTAGTTGATATCTTAGCGTCCTGTGACGAGGCAGAATTATTAAATTACAACGCTTTACGGAAGGAAGTAGATTCCGCTTATTATTGCATACTGCTGCATCTCGAAACGATGCAAGAAATGAAAGCACCACAAATCATTGAAAATGCTCCAAGCAGCTCGGGATCAAAATTGTTACCGCTAAAGCTCCCAAATTTCAATAATGAGGTAACTGAATTTTCGTCTTTCATCGATTTATTTGACAGTCTGGTTTATAATAACGCGAGTTAAAGTTCGGGCCTTTGGAGCTGGTTTTTTTAAAAAAACGTCGACACTTTAACAATTTTTTATTTAATAAGTTAAACAGAATTTACAAGAAATTTGGAATAGCTGGTTCATAATAACTTTAATAAAAAATAATTAATTGTACTGGTGAGTAGCTCAAACAACGAAGTATGGAGTTTGAAGACTGACTGCCGGGCATTGAGCTCCCGGGCCTTTTATAATAACCTGCCCCTCACACGGCTGTGAGAACTTGCAAATCTCATGTCTGCGTTTCTCTTTAATTGTACAATTTATTACAATGTAACAACTTAATTCTAAGTAATTGCGGTCTGTTGACCGCCTGTGACCTGCCACCTGCAGTATCACTGCCCTCACGGATGCAAAGTTGCATGTCCGTTCACATGAACTGCCGATAACCTCTCTGGGTTATCCTTGTGTTACAATGTTGCATTGAACTTATACTTTTACTTAATAATTTCTAATAATTCCTATTAGATTCAATATATCAATATATATGTAATTGGGGATACATAACTCCTCCCACCGTAAATGAAAAATTAAGGTTTTTCTTAATTTTTAAATACATAAAATACATTATTCAATTTCATTTAAAATTCATTGTTTCTAAGGGTATACTTGTCGTTTCTTTGTTTTCTTTTGTTTTCTTAAATCTAGAACTGTTTCCTTCATTCTTATATCTAAGGTACATTTTGTATAATACATACATGATTACAAAAATTACTAAAATGATCAATACAATTGTCCAAATACTTATATTATTATAATGTAACTTTGGCGTTTTGAGTTCATTTAATTGTTCTTTATAGCTTTCCACTAATTTCACGACGTGGTTGAGGTCGTCTAAGTCTAGATGCTCTAGCTTCATAGGTTTCTTGATTATTTCTTCGTCTTCTTGTTGTATTTTGAATTGTAGTTCCGGTAGGTTTGCAAGTTTCTTTGTTGTTATGGGATCTTGATAAACTCTGATTACTTCTCCTTTCAATTTCACATAACAGTCTTCTTTGAGGGTAATTAGTTTGCTTCCGATTAATGCTTGGTTATTTTCATCTTGGTTGCAGTGGATGGTTGCTATTACTTCTGTTGGGAAAATGGCTATCCATTTGTTATCTGTAACTTTTTGAATTTTCATATTAGTTATTTGCACTTGTTTAGTTTCACAGTTTTCGTAATGATTTGAGAATTTTAATAGTTGTACTTCACAAGGACTGTCTTCTTGAATGGTTGTTGTCGTCATCGATTGACATAAATATTGGTTTGGTGTTACTTCAGTACATTTTTCGTTTGTATAACCATATCTCAGTTCATTTAGGGATAGGAATTTGGTTTTGGGTATGATTACTTGGTATGTGCTAGTAACCTTTGTTGGAAAAGCAAATAAATGATAATATTGATAATTGTTACTTCCTACTATCGGGATTTCTATCAAAAATATTATTTCGTTATTCTTAATGTAGCCTTTTACTATAGCTATCTTTTCAAATATTAGAATGTTCGATTCTGTTACATCAAAAGGTAATTTACTGTTAATTATGAGTGATCTAATTCTTATTAATTCGTTTAATAAATCGGTTGGTTCAATAATGCTTGAGTGTAGGGTATTTAGTTTTGCAAATGTTACTGCGTTTTCTAACGTTGCTAAAATTTGTTGCATTAAAGTAAGGTTGGATATTATTTGAGTAAATATTGTAATTTGTATACTGCCTAGTTTATTGGTAGTATACCGGGGTTGTTTTTTATGTCTTCTATTATTACTTGGTTGTCCGTTCTACCTGGGTGGAGGTTGGCGGTAAGGGTGATGATTGTCCATCTGAAATTACAGGGTGTCTTAGGTTTTTTAAATGAATGTACTTTGTTATTTTACCGTTGTCTACTACTGCTATGTTTTTATCTGATATTTTCTTAATTTTAAATGGTCCTAAATTTCTGGGTGCTGTTTTATGTCGCTTGCTTTGAAAGTTTTTCTCATACACGGTTTGTCCTATTGAAAATTTATTTGAGTCGGTATTTTTGTTTCGGGTTGTGGTGATACGTTCTTTATCGTTCTCTAATTTATCTTTTACCTTGTCGTAAGTTATTTTTAATTTTTCTTTGTGGTCTTTTGCATATTGTTGATATACTTCCTTGTTGTAGTGTATGTCATAGGGATTTCGTGAATCTGAATGTCCTAAGGTTAATTCTAAGGGTGTAAAATTTGTTGATGAGTGAATAGTGTTATTATAGGCGATTAGTGCGTATGACATTAAATTGGTTATATGTTTCTTTTTTATAATTTATTCTTAATAATCGAATTTGTTCTAGCAGGGTTAAATGTAATCGTTCAATTAGTCCGTTTGATTCAGGGTGGTTTTCCGTTATGAAATGAATTTTTATTTTGTGTAGTTCTAAAGTGTTTTGAATTGTCTCATTTTTAAATTCGCTACCATTGTCTAAAGTTATTGATTCGGGTGTTCCGTAAAATGTGAAATATTGCAAAAATCCTTGGGTCACGTCAATGCTATTTTTGGATGTGATTGGTATTGCTTGGCCTATTTTTGTAAATGCGTCTACAATTGTCAGATAGTTTTGAGCTTCTACTACTAGAGTATCGGCATGTAGTTTTTGAAATGGTTTGTCGGGTGTTTTGGTTAACATTAAGGGTATCTTTGGGGGGTTTCCTATCGTATTTCGCTTTGTCACATAATTCGCATTGGTTAATGAAATCTGTGGTCAAGTCCTTCATGTCTTTAAAATAATAACGTCTTACAAGTTGCTTTATAGTTTCGTTAATTCCACGATGGTTGGTTTTTCCTTCGTGTTGATTTCTAATTACATCGTTTATTTTGTCAGGGTCGTCTAGTGTTATTAATTTTCTAGTACATCTGATGAGTTCAGGTCCAGAGTTATTAAATAGTTTAATGTATAATTCTGAAAATCTTTGGTATAAATGTTCGGTGTTGAAATAAAAATAAAATCGTTTTTTCTCGGGGGTGTATTCTTTTAGAATTTTAATAATTTGTTCCTCGTTGTCATCTTTAGTTATTTGAACTTGATATATCTTTTTGTTATCTACTTTTGTATATTTTACTGGATTGGGGTTATTTAAAACTTCGGTTATTATAAATTGGTTGGGTTTCATATCGATTGCCTCGTTTAAAATTTTAATCGCGTTTTTTGGTTCTTCGTTTTGTGTCGAATGTATTGTGTCGATCTCGTCTGGATCTTCCCTTATTTCTGCTTCGTCTACGTTTCCTATAATGGATTCCGTTTCTAATGCATTGAGTTGGATTCGGCTTAAAGCGTCTGCGTTGTTGTTATAAATTCCCTTTTTATATATAATTTCGTAATCATACTCTTCGAGTCTGATTCTCCATCTTTGTAATTTTGAATTTGGTTCTTTCAGTTTGCATAGCCATACTAGTGGTCTATGATCGGTGTATATGTAAAATTTTCTTCCGTATAAATAAGGTCTAAAATATTTTGTTGCCCAAATTATGGCTAATAACTCTTTTTCTATAGTGCTATATTTTTGTTCGGTTTCATTTAGGGTTCTGGATGCGTAGCTGATAGGTTTATCGCTACCTACTTTTCCTTGGCTCAATACTGCGCCTAATGCTACATTCGATGCGTCTGTCGTCAGTATAAATGGTTTTGTAAAGTCTGGGTATTCTAATACAGGGTGATTCGTTAATATGTTTTAACTTTGTCTACGGCTTTAATAAATTCCGGGTGTGTTCAATTTTGTTTCCTTTTTAAACAATTTGTCAGGGGTTTGGTTATCTGAGCGTAACCTTTAATGAATTTGCGGTAGTAACCACTAAGTCCTAGAAATCCTTTAATTTCTTTGGTTGTTTTTGGTAATGGGTAATTTAGAACTGCATTTGTTTTGTCTGGATTTGGCATTACTCCTTGGGGTGTTATTACATGTCCTAAAAATGATACTTTTTTTTGTAAAAATTCACTTTTGTCTAATTGTACTTTAAAATGTGCTTGTCTAAGTCTTTCGAATACGTCTTTCAATCTTTCTATGTGTTCCACCAATGATGTGGAATAAACTATGATGTCGTCAAGGTATACAAGGCATTTCTCATTGTGTATTCCTCGTAGTATATTGTCCATGACTCTCTGGAAAGTAGCGGGTGCGTTCTTTAATCCAAATGGCATTCGTTTGTATTCGTAATGTCCTCTAGGTGTGCTGAAGGCTGTTTTGATATGTCTTTTCTTCCATCTCTACCTGATGGTATCCTGATGCTAGGTCTAATGTTGTAAAATATTGGCATTTGCCTAATTTGTCTAAAATTTCGGTAATATTTGGTAGTGGATATTTGTCATCTACCGTTTTTCATTTAACTTTCTATAATCTATTACCATTCTGTACTTTCTCTTTCCGGTTGCGTCTAATTTCTTAGGTACTATTAACACGGGGCTGCTCCATGGTGAATTGGAGTGCTGGATTATGTCTTGGTCTAATAGGTCTGCTACTTGTCTGTCAGTTTCTTCTTGGCTTGCATGAGGTAGTCTATATGCTTTTGTAAAGATTGGTTTATTGTCTGTTAACTCGATATTATGTTTTACTGTGTTGGTGAATGTTAATGGTATTCCTTCGCTATGGAATATGTCGCGGTATTCGAAACATAAGTTTTTAATTGCTCTTTCTTCTTCTTGATTGATATCGGTGTTAAAGCGGATGTTAGTTAAATTTTCTCTTAACATTTCGTCATGTTCTATTGGGTTGTAATTATTTTCTAAATTCTCGTCTATTTCCATTTCGTTAAAATTTAGTTCTTCCACGTTAATTGGGTCTGTCAATGATAATTCTACGGGATAGTCGTTTGAATTTAATATTGTTGTGGTTGCATAATTATCTTTTATTTGCACTAAGGCGGTTGGGGTTTCTACTCCTTGCTGAAATGTCATATGATTTATTATTCCTAAATTTTGTTAGATTTTACTGGGATTTTTATTTTTCTTTCCGTTCGGGGTTCTATAGTGTATTTTTGTTCAATTTGTGTGTTTTGAAATTTAATTGGGATTTTTCCGTATTTTGTCCTTAATAAGCGATTTTTAATGTCAATGTTGGCTCCTAATTTTCTTAGAAGGTCCATTCCGATTAATCCGTCATATTTGTCGTTAAATTCGAATACACAAAATTTATGTTTCATTTTAACATTAAACGTTCTCGGTAAGGGTATATTTGCTACGAATTGGTGTAGTGTCGTTTGATGGGCTGTTTTAATTTTAAATGGTTCTCTTTCTACATAATCTAAATAATGTTTTTGTACGGTTCTGGGGCTAATTAATGTTTGGATGATCCAGTGTCGATTAATAGTTTGAATTTGGCGTGGGGTATTTCTATGTATGGTAATACTAAGTGATTTATATTATTTAAGTTTATTAAGTTTGGTCGGTTATGAATTGGTCCATTTGAAAATTTGAGTTTGAGTTTTCTTCGTCGTACTCCTCGTAAGTTTCGTATTGTTCGTCACGTTCATAAGTTTATGCATGGTTTGATTCATTGTTCGTAGGTGTCTCAATGTAATTATTCTGGTCAGTGTCAAATTTTTCTATTTCTTGATGGAATAATTTCTCTGATGTAAAATTACGTTTCTGATGAGGGTTTGGTCGGATATGTGTTATTTTTGTGTTTTGTCTGGTGTTACTAGATGAGGTATCCATTGGTGTTGGTTTGTAATAATTGTTAGGGTTGTTATTGTTATTAGTCATTGGTGTATTTCTATTAGGGTTTGCGTTGAATGCTGGTCTTTGTTGGTTTAAGTTTTGATTAAATCTTGGTTGGAATGCTGGTTTCGTAAAAGTTGGGTTAAATGTTGGTTTTGAAAAATGTTTAAATTGATTATTAAAATTGGTATTGTTAAAACTTGGGTTGTTACTTCGCGGTTGATTTGTTTGTGCGTTAAAGGGTGTGAATTTTGTTGAGGGTTGTTTGTCTTGTAGCTTGTATGGTTTTTATTGGTGAATAACTTTTATTCGCGTTGGGGTTGTATAGTCTGTTGCGGTAATACATTACATTTTCTTCTTCTATTACTAGGCTCATAGCTTCTTCTAGATTTTGGGGTCGTTGGAATCTGATTTTATCCGATAGTCGTTCTGGTAAAGCGTTTATATACGTGTCTAGTGCCATTTCGTCATACATTTTTGTTTTTAAATGTCTAACGTTTTGATCGGGTTCTTAATTTTGTTAAAATTAAACTTCTCACGTCTTGGCATTTCATTCCGAATTGGTAGGGGGATTGATTGTGTTCCATTCTAAGGTTTATTAGGTCTCGTACCAGGCATTTTATATTACGTTGGTCTCCAAAATATGCAATTAGTAGTTGTTTAAACTCCTGCCATTCCTGTAAATCGTCCCTACTGGCGATTAAGGTTAGTGCCCTTCCGGTTAGTTTGCTTATTACCAAGCGTATAAGCAATGAATTTCTTGCGTCATCTCCGGGTTTGTAGAAGGTTTTTAGGAACATTTCGGCTGCTCCAATGAAATTTGAGAGATGGGCTTCCGTGCCATCAAATATCTGGATTGTCTCCAAATAGAGTCGCAAGTCTGTGTTACTCATGTTGGTTAAGGGTTGTTTTCGATTTTTGGGAAATTTAAAAAAATTTTTTTTTTTTTAATTAAGGTTTATTTCGCTATTTGTATTGTTACTTTTGCTTCGGATTTATTAATTTTCCGTTTGGGTTGTAAAATTTCAAATTTTGTAGAAATTGGGGTTGGTTTTGTTATTTGTAGCGTTAATTATGCTTGGGATGCATTAGCTTTTCAATTAGATTAGGTAATTTCAAATTTTGTAGAGATTGAGGTTTATTTTGCTATTTTCGGCGTTATTTTTAGTTTGGAATTGTTAATTTTCAGTTTAGATTGAGTAAATAAAAATTTGGTAAAAATTTGAGATTAATTTCTATTTGTAGTATTAATTTTGGTTTTGATTTATTAATTTTAAGTTTAGACTGCGTTTGATTATTTTTAGAATCGTAGTCGTTGTTACTTGTGCTTATTTACACAGTGTGGTGATGTACTTGTGAGGTTTATTTCAATAATGTTAGGTTAATTACCGTAGTCTTGGATTTGCTTGTTTTTATGCAGCTTTTAATTTGTCTTATATTCTAAATATAACTTGAGGTTAATTGCTCCTGTACTCTATTGTCGCAATTTATATACTTAAGTTGTAGTCTTTGTTATTTAATCACGTACGTTGAGGTAATTGCACTTACAGGTGTTATTTTCAGTTTATAGGAATTACTAAGTTACTTGCTAATGCTTTTGCATAAAGTGTTACGTCTAGTTTTATTCTTAGATATCTCGGTGTTCACGACTTGAAATTGAACTCTTCGTTGCGTGCGTTTTCAGGTTTACAATTATGAGCGTTTAGCGTTATTCTGTATTCTTATTGGAATAATGCACTTTATAATGCTGGTTAATTAGTTGAAAAACGTTTAGATTTTATACCGTGATTGTTGCAATTGTACACGCTTTTATGGATTAATTACTTGTGGGTATTAAATGCAAAACTGCATTGCTTTATTATTCCGTGATGGATTTAATTACTTATGATGCAAATTGAAATTATATTTTAGTACTGTGCAAAAGATCCTGAAAGCTATTTCTTTAAGGTAATAATGATATTGCGTTTGCAGACTTCGCTTATCTTAGGTGAGGTTTTGGGTTACGGTAGTTTTAAATTACCGTAGTTTCAATTATTGCAGAGTGTTTTTTGCTGTGATTTATTCAGTATTGTAGAGGTCAATGGTTTAATCAATCGTTTTCGTGATTGCTTTAAAGGATTAGCTTTAGCTTTGAAATTAATTTCGCGTTCTGTGTTTTTATTTTATCGGATTGAAAACGTGGGTTTGAATCGCGCTAGTTAATGTTTCTTATTTTGGTGTTAGTGAATGTGCGCCCGTTTATTTTTGGATTATTTTGAGTTTGTTTTTAATAATTGTGGTAAGAATCTCTTAATATCAATTCTCATTTACTTTTTAAAGAAAAATCTCTTTTAAAATTCAAGTCTCATTTGCTTTTTAAAGAAAAAATATCTCTTTAACATTCAAGTTTCATAAAATGTTATACAGTCTCGTTTTTTGGAAATAATTCACTTTGTAATTATTTTCAAAACAATATTCATAAAAATAAATTCATAAACAATGATAAATAAATGGTAATCAATAATTATAATACTAGCATATATCAATTATAGTTTTTGGTTTAAAAAAAGGTATGGAAATGAACTTACATTAATTTCATCTGTTTCTTTGGTGGGTTCGATCGATGCTGTATCATGTCCACCTTGGTTTGTTTGTTGGCCTTAGACGATTCTTGTTCTTTGTCCAACTTGGTTTGTTGCTGGATTTAGACGATTTGTGTTTTTCCTCCAACTTGGTTTGGGTTCTGCCAAAATTTTGAATTAAAATTCTTGGTCACCAATCTTCCGATTTTTGGATTTTCAGTGCCCTTTTGACATCCGTTACGACTGCGCCAGTTAAAGTTCGGGCCTTTGGAGCTGGTTTTTTAAAAAAAACGTCGACACTTTAACAATTTTTTAATTAATAAGTTAAACAGAATTTACAAGAAATTTGGAATAGCTGGTTCATAATAACTTTAATAAAAAATAATTAATTGTACTGGTGAGTAGCTCAAACAACGAAGTATGGAGTTTGAAGACTGACTGCCGGGCATTGAGTTCCCGGGCCTTTTATAATAACCTGCCCCTCACACGGCTGTGAGAACTTGCAGATCTCATGTCTGCGTTTCTCTTTAATTGTACACTTTATTACAATGTAACAACTTAATTCTAAGTAATTGCGGTCTGTTGACCGCCTGTGACCTGCCACCTGCAGTGTCACTGCCCTCACGGATGCAAAGTTGCATGTCCGTTCACATGAACTGTCGATAACCTCTCTGGGTTATCCTTGTGTTACAATGTTGCATTGAACTTATACTTTTACTTAATAATTTCTAATAATTCCTATTAGATTCAATATATCAATATATATATGTAATTGGGGGATACATAACTCGCGTCGCTGTCCAATATCGAAAAATTAAATTATCTTATCAGTTGCTGTAGCGGGGAGTCTTTGAAAATCATTAAATCGGTACCCATTTCAGGAGATAATTTTATCATTTCATATAACGCCTTGCGTGAGAGATTTAGCAATCCGCGTTTATTGGCAACTTTGCATTGGAAGGCTATGAAAGACTTTCCACCTTTAAAATCAGAAGACTCTAAGAAACTTAGGGCACTTATTGATTGTTTTTCAGAGAACCTTGCTGTTCTAACTAACTTAAAGTTTCCCACGGAACATTGGAACTTTATTCTGGTCGATTGTCTTTTAGAAAAACTCGATCCGTTCACTAGAAAACGCTTCGAACTCCAATCGGATCCGAAGCAAAACCTAATTTCGAGGATTTGAGATATTTTTTAACCCAACAATGTGCAGCGTTGGAAACCTTTTCTTCAACCGCACCTGTTTCTTATTCGACGACTGTCCATACATCTCACGCATCAGTGCCTAAGAAATCCTCAGCGTTTCAATTTAAACCAAAAGTTTCTTCTAACGTAGTTTCACTGGACACACCAAGTAGCTCCAGTGACTCAAAGAATTTATTTTCGCACCATTGTCCTTCTTGCAAAGGCAATCACTTAATTTATAGATGTCAATCGTTTCTAAAGAAAACTCCGACAGAACGTTTCGACATTGTCAAACGCTTACGCCTTTGTTTAAATTGCTTACGAACAGACCATGCGTCCATGCAATGCAAATCTTATAATTCCTGTCGAACTTGCGCCAAGCCGCATCATACCTTGCTACATTTTGAACCGCAACCTGCTTCTAGCCGTTCAGCTGAACCGATCGCTACACCTATGCATAAAAATGCCAATAGGACGCAGTCAGCCTCTCCTATTCCGGCAAATGTTTTGTCTTCACAGACGAATTTAAATCCTGGGGTTACTGTCTTACTCTCCACTGCTGTTGTGGAAGTTCAAGATCGTTCTGGTAGATACAAACAGATCAGGGTACTCTTAGACCCTGGCTCTCAAGCTAACTTTATTCGAGACGATTGCGTGAGCAAACTTTGGTTTCCACGCATACGTTCTCAAGTTCCGATTTATGGACTTGGACAGACAACTTCAGCAGTCAATAGGGGTGCCGTCAGCTGCACCATTCGCTCTATGTTAGACTCTGAAAAATCTCTAGAAGTCACAACTTTTGTGCTTTCGTCAATATCTGGCAAATTACCTAGCGTTGAAGTTCCTAATAATTGGGAACACTTATGCGGCCTGCACTTTGCAGACCCGACCTGGAACTCTCCAGGAACTATTGACATGCTCCTTGGAGCAGATGTTTATCCGTTCATCATCAATGGCGGTGTTATACATGGCAAATTTCTTCAGCCTGCCGCCATAAATACAATTTTGGTTGGACTATTATTGGTCCCACAAAAGCTTGCAGTCTGATACTGTCCAAGCATTTTTACTTCTGTAGAAGATCCTATCGACCAGACCCTAAGGCGGTTTTGGGAGATAGAACAGTTGCCATCCAAGCCTTATACTTCTCCAGAAGAAGAAAAGGCAGATTTGATTTTTGAAAACACGTTTTCTCGTGACCCTAGCGGTCGTTTTATTGTTGCGTTACCGTTCAACGATACTTTGCCCGTTTTTGATAATTGCTTTGAGATGGCTAAAAAAAGACTATTTTCGTTGAAGCGCAAATTGCATGCTCAACCGGAGCTACGTGCCCAATACAACAATTTCATGCAGGACTATCTTGATGCGGGTCATATGGCATTACTCGATTCTCCGCCCGTTGGGAACGATAATTATTTTTTACCCCATCACCCTGTGTTTAAAGAGGAAGATCATACTTCTAAAATTCGTGTGGTTTTTGACGCCTCTGCAAAGGCTAAAAACAACGTGTCACTTAATGACACTCAATTGGCTGGACCTAGTCTCCAAAACGACATTTCGTCAATCTTACTGAAATTTCGTACTCATCGTTTCGTTTTTACTTGTGATGTTCGCCAAATGTATCGACAAATTTTGGTTACCGAAAAACATCGAAAGTTTCAATTAATTGTTTGGCGGTTCTCCGCAGAAGAACCCATTCAGACTTATCAGCTTAATACAGTGACCTATGGTATTAAGTCATCGCCTTATCTAGCATTAAAAACTCTTCAGCAATTAGCCATTGACGAAGGCAAAAGGTTTCCGTTAGCCGCTGAGGCTATACGGTCAAATCTATATATTGACGATTTCGTCGCTGGTGGAGATTCTATACAATCGGCCCGCGAAATTAAAGATCAACTTATTCGACTTTTACATTCGGCTGGTTTTGAACTTCGAAAATGGAGTTCTAATTTAGCTTCTATTTTGGAAGGCATTCCGTCAGATTTTTGCCAATATACTTCTCTCGATGTCGATTCTGACGAATCAATAAAAATATTAGGTCTTCAATGGTCACCTACAGAAGATATTTTCTCATTTCGGGTTAAACCATTAAACCCAATATGTACAAAGCGCAACATACTTTCACAAGTTGCCAGAATATATGATCCATTAGGGTTTTTAGCCCCCTAACACTTTTTGCAAAACGCCTAATCCAGCATCTGTGGATGTTAGGTTTAAATTGGGATGACATCCCACCAGCAGACATTTCGTCTCAATGGCAGCAGTATCAAGAAGAATTGCCGTTATTATCGTCATTAAAGTTACCGCGTTGTTTACCCCCTTCGGATCCTTTTACTTGTCATTTGCATGGGTTTTGCGATGCTAGCGAGGTAGGGTATGCAGCGGTAGTATATTTCCAGTTCATAAATCAAACTACTGGAGAAATAACTGTACAATTTGTAACCGCTAAAACAAAAGTAGCTCCAATTAAGCGCATTTCAATTCCACGTTTGGAATTATGTGCCGCCGTTTTATTAACCGATTTACTTTCTTTTACCATTCGTTCTTATCAAGGCTTGATTGACATCTCCGACGTTTCAGCGTGGAGTGATTCTACGGTCGCTCTCACTTGGATACGTTCTCCACCTTTTCGTTGGAAAACTTTTGTGGCAAACCGTGTTAGCCACATTCAAGAAATCATTGCACCTAGCCGATGGTTTTATATTAAATCTTCGCATAATCCGGCTGATCCTGCATCTCGGGATTAATGCCAAGCGCGGTTATTTCATGTTCGCTATGGTGGGCGGGGCCTGAATGGCTTCACTACCCTAGTGACTCGTGGCCGCCTCAACCAACATTGTCAACCTCAATTGCTGAGGTAACTACGGAAAAGAAGATCCTAACATTTGTCGCTCAAACAGATCCAAACGTCATTGACATTTTACTAAGTCGCTTTTCATCGTTATATAAAATCCAAGGCATCGTGGCTTACATCTATAGATTTTCTAAACCCATGGCTCAACGTCATACGGGTCCCTTAACAGACATTGAATTACACAATGCTCTCATGATTATCGTCCGGCATGTACAAAATGTTACATTTTCAAAGGAAATAGCTTCGATCAAGGCAAACCGTAAATTACCTAAAAGCTTGCGAAAACTTTCTCCATTTGTTGATCCACAAAACATCTTAAGAGTAGGTGGGCGCTTGACACATTCTTCGCTTTCCTATTTCGAAAAGTTTCCTGCGTTATTGCCTCAGCGGCACCGATTAACCGAACTTATCATTCGGTCAACTCATGAAAGGTATTACCATCCCGGTGTTAATACCACAGCGTATCTTATACAACAGAATTTTTGGATCCTTTCTATTAAAAATTCAATCAGAAATTATTTATCATCGTGTCATAGATGTTTTCGTACCAAACCGGTCCTGGTAACTCCTCCTATGGGAGACCTGCCGGCAGCACGTATTACCCAAATCAAACCGTTCAGTATTGTTGGTGTTGATTTTGCTGGCCCTCTTTTAATAAAGGCTAACCGCCTACGGGGCTCTAAATCTCTTAAGGCCTATATTTGTATTTTTGTTTGTTTTGCCACTAAGGCAGCACATATTGAACTTGTTTCGGATTTGTCGACAGACGCGTTTCTTGCCGCTTTGCGACGATTTATAGCACGTCGAGGACGCTGTTCTCAAATATTTAGCGATTGCGGTACTAATTTTGTAGGTGCCTATCGTCAGCTTATGAGTTATCTGCATAGTACAGTAACCTCAGAAAAGATAAAGTGGTCGTTTAATCCACCTAGCGCCCCTCACTTCGGTGGCTTGTGGGAAAACGGTGTTAAGTCGGTAAAGACACACCTAGCTCGCGTAATCGGCGAACAAAAACTTACCTTTGAGGAACTTTACACAGTTCTTACACAAATTGAATCTGTTCTAAATTCAAGGCCACTCTGCGCTTTGAGTTCGGATCCAAATGACTTGCGTTGCTTAACACCAGGTCATTTCCTAACTATGGAGCCTCTGTCTGCACCACCAGATGAGGACCATTCAACCAACGTTTTATCCTTAAAGAGCAGGTGGAAACTCTTGCAAAAACTCCATCAAGATTTTTGGGCTCGCTGGAGCCATGAGTACTTACATACTCTGAATCAAAAGGTTAAATGGCACTCTAAGGTAGGTGTCCGACAAGTTGAAAAGGACACTATTGTCCTCATCAAGGACGACCAGCTCTCTCCACTTCAATGGAAGTTCGGTCGTATTATTAATACTTTTCCCGGTGCTACGTGTCGCTGAAATCAAAACGGCACATGGCACACTAAAACGACATTTGGTCAAACTAGCACCGCTACCGGTATTTTAATTTTATTTTTATGTCTAGATGTATATACACATTTCTTACATGTATAGTAGTATATTATTTTTACATATTTGCTTATTTACATATATATTTTTATTTTTGCATAGTTGGTAATATCGCTCGCTGTAGTGTACCACCCTATCTTTCGTTACCTGTTTTCCTAGCAAGGTCAAATCCCATGTGATTTCCTTCACCCAACCTACTTCCCTCCTTTTCAAAATTCTATGAATTTGGTGGGCGGTATGTTACGTCATCATCGAACATTTATTGGAATTGGTGACAATAAATACTTTGTGCGGGTATCCTACAGTTTTTAGTGAAACATTATATACCGACAGTGAAAGTGCGTGAAGACAGTTGCATTCGAACCCTTGCAGAAGACGGTTGTATGAGAGCTTTTGAAAGCGACACCGACACCCAATCGTGCGTGTTATTGGTTGTCCGCGAAAGCTTTTGTGTGTGAACGTTTATTGCCCACAGCGGCACAGGACTTAAAGTATTTATACCCTTCATTAAGTAGTTTGGTGTAATTGTTTTTAGTTATTACATAACCGTGTAACAATTTTATTTTCGAATTGATAAATCTCTTCATTAAAGGTACGACAATAGTTAAACACCTTTATTAAGTAAAGTCGTAATACGTTTAACAATTAAATATTACATTGTAACAACATCTTGACTCGTTAGTCTAGTTGTTTTGGATGTCGGTGTATTCCACACCCGGTCGCAAGCGCGTTGAGAGGAATGACAACCCCCCCCTTGGGATCCTCCCATCGTCCGAGAGCGCGGGACAAGCACTCGGCGATAGGTAAAAGAAGCAGCAAGATTGTAACAACATCTTGACTCGTTAGTCTAGTTGTTTTGGATGTCGGTGTATTCCACACCCGGTCGCAAGCGCGTTGAGAGGAATGACAACCCCCCCCCCTTGGGATCCTCCCATCGTCCGAGAGCGCGGGACAAGCACTCGGCGATAGGTAAAAGAAGCAGCAAGATGTTTAGGAGAACAATGGCCAGTGACCTGCGGGTCGGTTTGATTGAGTGAGATATTTTCTGAATAACGGTTGGTAATGTATACTCGTTATTATAGTATTTAATTTGAAAATTTGTTTAGCGCAACCAAGATTAGACGACGAAAAATTACGCTACAAAATTTAGGCGATGAGAATTTAAACGACAAGAACTTAGAACTTTGAATCAACGTTAAGAAACCACTTCATTTTAACACGTGTATTTAGAGGATGGAAAGCAGATCTAATTTATAGGAGATCGTTTGTTGCTCCGAGCCAAGATACTACTTTGATAGGATGTAAGCAGTTAGTACCGCATGGCGATGCACGTCCTAATCCAGTCTAGGAAAGCAGTTTTGTTTGGTTCGTAGTAGCTTTAAGAAATTCTTTTGTGTTTCATCCAGGAAGCACGCTATTTTGTTCCGATACGTAGAAATACGATTTTGTTATTCACTTTATCTGTTACTAAGCTGGATTTCCCAGTACCAAACTTAAAATTCACTTAGTTTATTGTGTAAAAAAACAACACGTTGCTTCAGTATAAAATAACAGGTGTAACTACGTCACTTGTTTGTTTGAAGTGTGCTGCTGACACTTGTATCTTTGAAAGCAGATGCTTAGTATTATATTACTACCACCTTTGAAAACGAGAATATCTTTGTGAACATTTTCATTTTAAACTGAAATTAGCACATTTAACTTAACGAGAAAATTTTGTATTTTAATTTTGATAATGTAATCGACCTAAACAGATCTGAATGGGTTAGAAAATATTAGTGTAACAAGTTACACTTTGTTGTAATATATTTGATCAAGAATCAGGTTGATAAACCTTACCTTAAATTTACAAACTACTTCAAGTAATTATTTAATTTTGTTGCATTGAATTTTATTTAAAGAAAAAGGAATTCTTTTTAGTAAATTATTAACCCAAGCTTAAAGTTTTTTATTTTGATCAAGTGTGATCAAACCTAATAACCGAAAAGCAATAAGAGTTGAATTTTGATGCCACCCTTATGTAGAAAATATTCTTTTACATTTTTTATGTTTGAGGGACACAAACAGTGTTCCCATTTTCTATGTTGATTTAATTATTATTCTTTCTTACAGGAACAGCGTCTTATTCTGTTAAGACAGGTTTTGTCACCGAAGGCGATCTTTTTTCTTTGGGTCTCCACGTCCGCCCTTAGAAATATGCCATGCTATTAACATGAATCAATCTGGACTTGGTGGCGCCTATTTGTTTTAGTTTGAGTGTGACCCCCCACAGATTTTGACTTACCCCCCCATTGCTCATAGCTCTAACCAAGGAATAGACCCCTAGTTACGTCGGAAGACTTCGTTTTGCTGACACCCAACTTCTAGAGTCAGTTATATGTGTTAAGTAAATAAGTTTCACTGGCTCACAACGTGGGGCTGGTGCTTTTAGTGCAGCAAAAGAAAATTCGTTTCACTGGCGCCCATGCGTGAGGCTAGCTGAGCCCAGTTAGGAAAATTCGTTTCAACCGCTCCACCGCCATTGGTATTGCTACAAAAAACAATTGGTCCTTCCCTATAATTAGCATATTTATATCACTCCTTTATCATCCCAATAAGCCACTGGTGAAGGCTAGAATACGTTACGAAAACATTTCAAAGTAGTGTCCAACGGACAGGTACAAGGTTAACAAACAGACGACTAGTCTGCAAACAAATCAATAAAATTAAGGGACAGAGAATCGTTATAAAGTAATAGAGTAAGATGGAAAATATAGCAGGTGGCTATATGACAAACAGTTTTCAAGTGCGTGACAGAAGAGTGTATTTTAAACAATAAATAAGCGGGACGGAGATGCAACATGTTTGTGAACGTTATTAATTTATCACGGCGCACGTGCAAGAAGGGCACTAACCATGTACGACATGGCAATAGTGGAACTATAAGAAGGACGGAAAATATGCGGTGGATAAAGATAGCAGTAGAGTGGAAATAACGTCGACTTTGTAAGTAGGAAAACAAGACAGAGACAAGACAAGATGATTATTAGAGCATGAGTGCAATAAGAATATAGACGCGGACATAAGGGGTGTGTTTAGGATTTGTTACAAGGAACAGTAGAGGGACGGTTTTCACAGAAAATACGGGCGGTTGGCCAGTTTAATTAGCTTTTCGGTTAAGTGTCGTTGGAGTGGTGAAATTGATAGTTTTGAAAGTTCGTTATGTTGTTTGTACGGGAGAATTTTGTGGAGTTGTGTGGCGGTTGCTAGAGTTTGAAGAAAGCAGAGTAAAAATACGTCACAAAAGGGGGGGTTTTGAGCTTATATAAGCGTTGCCGAAGGTGGTAAGGTTCTCTTATTTTTTGCTTATTTTCACTTTGCTTACATTGAGTATCATTGAGAAGACATCGTAATTTAAAAACCGGGTGATAGTGCAGTCCGCCAAATATATTTTTCAGTTTTATAAAAGCACAAGTAGGTGCAATTGAAGTAAACGGGCTGAACATATTTGTATAAATAATTATGACGAGTAATGCTGGATGTTACTGAGGTAAGCGATTGAATTACATCTTGAACGAGAATGCTGGTTGGACGCTAAGTGTAGTTTGGACTCTGGATGGAGAGCTGTAAGGATGAACGAGTCGATATGGAATGGTTGTTCTAGTTAGAAAGCAGACATTGAGTGTAGTCCAAGGACGTGAGCTTGGTGGACGTCATCTACTGAAGTGGTGATTCCGGAGAATACTCCAAATAACGAATTTTTTTATTGAACTGTTGTACCGGTATTGAATTATAAAAACTATGAGTGATTTGAGTTACTTGGTGAAAATTTCATGAACTGAAAATTAATTTGATTAACATATGGAAAGACACTTTTCTATTTTAAAATCTGAGCGTGTAAATACAGAATAAAATTTTATTTGATGTAAGGAGTAAACGGGTCTTTAGCGTAATTTGATAATGCAATATGTTATGCATACAGAATAAAAGGGGTAATGAGCTCATCATAGACCTGGGAAAAGTAAATTTAGGGTTTCAGGATAGGCCCATCTACTTTTAAATGTTGAAGTATAGAAGAACATAATATTCACGAGAATTTAAATTGAACTGAAGCGTGAAATAATTATTGTAAATAATTTGTAAATATTGAGATTGTGTGAATTATAATTTATGTCATATGAATAAAAGGGTGTATATTTTGTCGAAAAAGTTTCTTTTTGAATTTTTTTATTATTCTTTAATATAAAGGTGTTGAGAGAATGAGTAGCCGTGGAAGATTGATTAGCTTGGGGAAGCATAAATTGTTTTATCTAGGTAAAGATTGGAGGAAAGGAACAAAAAGATATTTTTACTAAGATGCAAAACATTAAAAGTCATACCAAAATTTTTACAAATTAAACCCAAAACAACTATTTTTAAAAAACAATTCCATGGTCAGTATTTAAAATATTTAAACTTATTTTACTTACAATGCATTAATATCAGCATCTCACAATGCTATTCTAACCTACACTCAATAAATTCAAATTTAACACAACTTAAAAATAAAATATTAAATACTTATGATTATAATGTCAGCCTTAAATTTCTTACAACACAGGAAACAAAATATAACAATATTTTTCAAAAAACTAAACAAAATCATATAAAGAAAATTGAACATCTTATACAAAAACAAACAAATAATTATATAAACCATAACCAAAAACCAAACACAAATTGGTTAACAAACTTAACAAAACAAACAATACCCCAAAATGTTGAATATATTTTAAGTCTAGGAAGTAAATTTTCCTATCACATTAACCAAAAAAATTTTGATCAAATTATTACAAACATTGAAACTGCAATTAAAACAAAACCAACAGAAGAAAAAACACTAATTAGAAATAAAATATGTAATATATTAACCAACTATAAAAACATAAGAAAAAATAATAAAATTAAATATCAATTAAACTACCATATAAATTCCACAAAAAAATTCTTAAAAACTAATAATGATATTTTAGTTCTAAAAGCTGATAAATGTAAAACCACCGTATTAATATATAAGAAAGATTACAATAATAAAATGAATGATTTATTAAATGATACTACCACATATATCATTCAAAAAAATGACCCAACGTTAAGCATACAAATAAAACTTAATACCATGATAAACAACTGGTATAAAAAATTATATCACCATAAATATAAAAAACCAACTCATATGTCATAATGGACACGCACCATATATTTATGGCCTTCCAAAAACACACAAACCAAACATACCATTAAGACCCATAATCAGTAATATACAATCTCCTACATACAAACTTGCAAATTTTTTAATAAACATCATAAACAAAATCAACGGAAAAACAGAATACAACGTTAAAGACAGTTGGGAATTTCAAAAATTTATTACAAACCAAACAGTCCCAAATAATCATATAATTATCTCCTTGGACGTAATATCACTTTTCACTAACATCCCAATCGAATTAGCATTAAATACACTAAAAGAAAAATGGAAAATAATTGAACCATTCACTACCTTACCCATTAAAGAATTCCTTGAGGCAACTAAATTATGCATTGAAACTACTTATTTCAAATTCAACGAACAAATTTATAAACAGATTTATGGCACTGCAATGGGCTCACCTATTTCACCAACTATTGCAAACTTAATTCTCGAAAAACTTGAAAATTCAGTAATAAATAAACTAAGCTTTAAACCAACCTTCTATAAACGATTCGTAGATGATTGTATTATGTGTCTTCCCAAAGAAAAAATAAACGAAACATTAAATACATTTAACTCATTCCATCCAAGACTTCAATTTACCATTGAAAAAGAAGAAAACAAAACAATATCATTTTTAGATTTACAAATTAAATATAATAATAATGGAAATATCACCACAAACTGGTATAATAAAAAAATATGGAGCGGTAGATTTCTCAACTACAAATCCATCTTACCAAATCAATATAAAAAGAATGTAATAAATAACCTAGTTGAACGTGCTATCCAACTTTCTCATAATTAACATAGAACTAAAAACATTAAAAAAATAAAAAACATTCTTAACAATAATTTTTATCCCAAACAATTTTATAATCGTATAATAAAAAACAAAATTCATAAAAGATTTAATAATAACAACAAAAATATTAATGATATTAAACAAAAAGAAATAATAATCGGAATAGAATACACGCCTGGATTATCAGAAAAAATTAAAAAATGTTTAAAAAATCACAATATACATGTCGCTCATAAACCAAACAATGCCAATAAAAAATTCTTCACAAATCTCAAGCCTAAAATCGAAAATAAAACAAAACACACATTATTTATCAAATCAATTGTATGGACTGCCCTGGAACTTATATTGGAAACACCAAACAATATCTCCATAAAAGAACATACGAGCATAAATATTCGATCAAAACCAACAACAAAAAATGCACCGCACTGGCCACCCACGCTTTAGAAAAATTACACAAATTTGATTTTACAAACATAAATATTTTAAATACTGAAACAAATGATAATAAAAGAAATATACTTGAAACCATTGAAATTCAACGAAATTTTAACTGCATAAACTCTAAATCAGATCTAGAAAATTTTGCAAACATTTACCGAAATCTAATTAAATAATAAAAGAGTAAAAAAAGTTTCTTAGCATCTTAGTAAAAACATTCTTATACCTCCTTTACAAAATAATTTTAATTTCAATGTTTCAAAATTCTTTATTAAATGTATAGCACCGGTAAGGCGGGTGTTTAGACACAACTGTCTAACCGACATTTGAATTTATACTCTGCTTTTGAAGCATTGAAAATTGAAATAATGTGAAATTCTAATTTATTATATAGAACTAATGGTAAGTTAAATGTCATTTACATCAATTTATTATTGTAGTAATGTTATAGCTATTAGAAAACGGTCCACAAGACCGAAACATGTCATAGCAATTTATATAATAAAAATTGGAATTCAAAAACGTTTTCAATTAGATTCATTTAAAGTGACCAACATCCAAGAATAAAAACAAAGATATATATATTTATATATATATATATATATATATTGCTATGAAATAGATATGAATTACTTTAAGCCCCAATGTTGGGCGTAATTAAAAATTGATATGATATAAATTTATTAAGCCCCTACGATGGGCGTGTCATTAAATTGATATGAAATTTGCCCCACGATTGTGCGCGATTTTTATTGCTATAATATCTTTATTTTGCTATGATATTTACTTTAGGATTTTACCCCGACTAGCTCACCGAATAAATCTAATTTTAACCTTTAAATGAATTTAAATAAAGCAGTTCTAGAACACATAATATAATAATTGATAATATGTACAATACTCAAAATTTTCCCTTTTATATAAAATATTTACATTTACCAAATTTATGCTTTTCTGAAAACCAGCAAAAATATCTTTTAATTACACTCAAGTACCTTCGAACGTTCCAAGATGCTTTTCCCTGTTTTCATATTTTTCAAATGACCTTTTTGATGACTCTTACAAATATACAGTGTATAGCAAATATTAAATTTGAAACAGTCTTTCAATAATAAAATGTTTAAAAATCGCTAACCTGGAATGGTTTCTGGAGTTCCATCCTAGTCTGTGGTCTGCATCCCTTGTTGTGTCCGCTTTACTTATTGGCCAAAACTACCCACTTTTGATTTTTAGTATTTTAGATTTGTGTCTCGACATGAACATTGAGTCGTATCAACAAAATTGTTTCCACAAAATGGCATCAACAAAATGCCGTCTCAATATAAGAATTGCTTCCAATAAAACGTCTCAATAAAAGAAGTTCTCAATAAAAATCGCTTCCAATGAAAGCCCTGTTTTGTTAAATATTAGAAATAAATTTAATTAATCGATTAACTTACGTCTATTTGTAGATCGGCTTATTTTTCGTCGCACAAAAATTTTGCACTTTCAAATTTCATTTATTGAATTTTTTATTTCACTAATTACGTAAGTTTTTACAGCATTCGAGCATAGTTGGTGCTGGGTTGAATATGGACTAAATGTTATTCATTTTCTATTGTATATATAAGCCCTTCCCCCCAATAATTTTCATTGGCGTGTTAATAATCAAGGCTTGTACTTTGCCTTATTTGGCAGAACTCGGAATTTTTACAAATTCTCTAGTTTAATTTTTCGACGAAATGCTCCATCGATCACGTATGCATTCATTATATTGCAGTATTATAATAGGATTTACAATTTTTGGCTTTTATCAAGTCACGTATTCAATGTTTGTCAATTGAAAGTCCACGATTTATCATATAATTGAACCGCTTTGTTTATTCGTTTGTTACAGAATGCTGGTTTTCTAAACAAATATGTTCTTTCTAGTCACGTAACGATTTTCTAATAATGAATTATTAAGATGCGTTTTCATAATAATTACGTTGATATTTTCGACGCAATTATTAAATATTTGGAGTGCCAATTTATTTAGGTTTCCCGGTAATTTAATTTGATGCAATTAGTTGCTTTTTAAAATCTTATCTTTACTTGTAAACTATACTTAAACATATTTATACGACGCACACATTACTATTCTAATCTAATGATATCGGATTATTACTAAAGGAGCTTCTTTCTCATGCATTTAATTACATATCTTTTATATACAGTGTCCTCGTAATTGACTTTTTGTAGAATAGTCGATTTACTCTTATAATTGCAGGAATTATTTGATTTTCTTAAAGTTAAAGTTATTTATATCTATCCTACGACACCTATGACAATCTACCCTTAACCTACCCTTTTATCATAGCAATATATAACAATATATATATATACATATATATATGTATATATATTGCTATGATAAAAGGGTAGGTTAAGGGTAGATTAAGTCATAGCTTTAACTTTAAGAAAATAAAATAATTCCAGCAATTATAAGAGTAAATCGACTATAAATTGCCCATAATTGGGTCGACATAAATGCTTTGAAGTCTACCTGGACATACTTACTGGATCACCTACCTTCCTGGTCGCCAACATTTATCTTCTTCAGTTAAGTTCGCTACGGCTGTTCTGCTACTTATACCAAAAATTATTACCCTATTTTCTACCAAAGGAAACTCGACTACCAAACATTCAACACAATTTATTCCAACAGAAAATTCTGTACAACAAAAAATTTTAATCTAATAATTATTTCACGCATAGATTACATTACAATCTTCCTCATTTCACAATAATTCATTTTCAGTCTAATACGTGCACTACAACTTTACTTATCGATAAATTCAGTAAAGTAACTGGGCTTAACCATAGCTTTACTTTAACCCCAGGTCTAATATGAGCTTATAGTAAAAACCATTTTTGTACACATGTGTTAATTTTTTGCACTGAAATCATCAATAGACCTGTTACGTCATCAATGAACAATTCAGCAGTGGTGACAATAAATACCATTAGTGCGGGTACCCTACAGTTTTAGTGAAACCTTATGCAGTAGTGCGAGTGCGTGAAGTAACAAGATTCGTACTCGGACGGGACAGAAAACACAGTTGAACGAGAGTCCTGAAAGCGACACCACACCAAGCGCGCGTGTTCTTGCATGTCCACTTACCTTTTGTGTGTGACTTCTCTTGCCCAGTGCGCACAGGCTTAAGGTATTTATATTCTTGATTAAGTAGTTTATCGTATTTGCTCTGTTTATTACATAACCGCTACACTGCCATCGGTATTGCTACATAATAGCAATTGGTCTTTCCCTATCATTACGATTTTTCGATTAATCTTATCAATCACACCAACCACATTGGTCCTTAATGCGATCCGAATTCACCTGTCCTATGTTTATACGCATGTCCTATACTGAATATTATTTTTGCATTTCAGCGAGCGTTGTTTTAATTATTTACTTTAGTTTTTAAATTTGTGTTTTAAACCCCATATTTAACGGGTTAAAATGTGTAAAATATTAGCTATATACTCTCTTTACATTAAATTAAGCGATTTTGCCGTAATTAAACCAACAAGCGTTTAATTACAAACAAATCCTTTAACATAAAATTTGCTAGTTTGCAGTCTTAAACTCACTTTAGCGGTATATAAAACACACGGCAAACTTGAAAATTATAATTTGCTTTTGTACTTCTCAAATAAGAAAGGTAAAGGGATTTGCTTTGTAATTAAAACCCATTGCGCGTTTTTGTATCACATACAAACCCTACATTCGGCTTGCAAACGTGAAATATTGAACACATCTGGAGTGGTAATAAAATTGTAAAAGTTGCAGCTTTCTTCAAATATTTTAGCCACATTAAATTTTTGGTGGACTTTTGAATCTTTGAAGTTCAAAGCCGTCCGCTCTAAACTATGAATTATATCCTAACACTTTGTAAGCGGCTTGACAAATCGTTAGGTTTTACGACTTGTTGCTTAAACTTATTGGAGCCTAATATTCATAAACGTGATTGATTTATGCGATATTTTACATTTTCGTGCCTGAACAAAAACTCATAATATTTAATTTCTCAGCGCACAGCTGAGGGTTACTGTGTATACAAAATTTGTACGTCTTTAAGATTAACATTTTCATTATGGCTCCAAAAAAGACAGATTTAGCTCAACTTGAGTTATTTAAAATACCCATTATAGAAATATTGGAACTTGGCAACACTATACAGAGTGATTCAAGTTTAAAAACGTTATTCCATATTCAAACAAGGGGAGTAAATGACATTTTCTCTAATTTTAGTAGGGTTTTAATTGATGTCTTAGCATCATATAACGATGTAGAATTATTAACATTCAACGCTCTACGGAAAGAGGTCGATGCGGCTTATTATTGCATTTTGCTTCATCTTAAAGCAGTGCAATAAACGCAGGCACCGCAAATTACTGAAAGTACACCAAGCAGTACTGGATCAAAATTGTTGCCTTTAAAGTTGCCACATTTTAATAATGAGGTAACTGAATTCTCATCTTTTATTGATTTATTTTACAGTCTCGTTGTCCCGACCAATCGGAATACGCAGTAAAGTAGGGATGGTATAAATGAAGTGTTAGAACAAACAGCCATGATGGCATTCTAAACGTTACTACTTTACTTGAAGAGCTTTAGTGTGGTGGAGTTTCCCGTCGATTTCTTTACATGAGTCCTTATCGTTTCTCATATTACCTTTGTATTCCTGTAAATGTTATAGGTAAATAACGGCCTCCATAAAAAGAATTTGAATAGACACGGCGTTAAAAGAATCCACAACCTAGTATACGTAGACAAAAAAACATCAATAGTATTCCTGCTAGCTGTTATACAGTAATTAGAGGTAAGCAAATTATCAAGCAATTTAGAATGATAAATGTAACACGTAAATCATCATATGCTTTTGTAAAATTTGCGGAAATATATTACGCCCTCTGTATAACAATCGTTGTTAACTGGATTTGTACTTTTGTTTCTATTGTAAGAAAATTGTTGTTCTTTAGTTGTTAGAGCTTGATGTCTTCAACGCCCTACATTTGACTTTCCAATGCTTCACCCGAAAGTACTACATTGACCAGGAAGTGAGTTTTTTATCTGGAAACTTTAAATTTTGCCGAACCTTTTTAACGTGCGTGACAGCACTCACACACGACTTTCATTTTATCTCTCATTCGAACGAGGACGTATTTTTTGTAAAAAAAAATGCTCGCTTAACGTTTTTTCAAGCGATCCATGTCGGGAATCGAACCCGGTACCTTAGAATCGGCAGTCATACGTACACCTGCCTGATCTGCAGAACCACCTCGTCTTCGCCGCCACTGATCAAGGTCTCGCTTGATGTACAAATTGTGTAATGTAAGGTTGAGCTGTTGGGGAAAGGGGCAAAAAATTAAGAAATTTGGCTTTAAGGGATTGTAAGAATATTGTGCAATTTAGGCATGGTTAGGGGGGAATGTTTTAGAAATTTGTCAAAATGAATGTGGTGATAAGTGACTAAGAACATAATGAATGAGAGACGGGCAATGAGTGGAGGTTTATTGCGAGTTTCAAGTCAGAATAGAAGGAGCTTGAGTTTGGGCATGTGTATATCAGGTGGTGGCGACTTTTAGGGGTCTTCTGTTGAGCACGGGAATTGTGGGAGGATGATTAGATAAGAGAGTATAGTTTTTGTCTGAATTTACCGTCACCGGTAAAGAATTGGAAGGTAGCTCGGCTAAAGAAAAGGACGTGGTTTGGTGTGTTTGAGATAATTGGGAATATGTCGTAGATGTGTAGGCTAGTGGGAAAGTGGTTCAGAGTTCTTGCCAGAAGTAGGTAAGGGAGTTTTAGATAAGGGATTTAGTTTCTGTGGTTGTTGTGGTGCGGTAGTTTTGATGTTGCAAAGTACGGTCGTAGAGGTGGATAAAACGGTTGTGTTTCAGGTTACGGCGTTGTACCGTAGCGTATATTAGGATTTCTAGAGACGAAATTTTAAGAGTGTATAATGGGGAGGTGAAGGTTGCTCTGACGTCTTCTGACGTAGAGTAGAATGAGAGAGATTATAGGATTCAGTGTGATTCAAGAATGGGAAGTTAGCGGATACGAAGAGTCTGCGTTATATTGGATAATAGGTATGATGATTTGATTGAGGATGAATTTGTGGGTGGGCTGGATAAGTAAAAGGATTTGAGAAGCGAGTGGTGTGGGTTGTTTAGGACAGCTTAGGTTTTGTACCTTAAGTGAGCTAGATGAAAATGCAATTTTAAGCGGGTCTGTAGATGGACGCCAGTTAGATTTTGGGCCTCTTGGAGCGACTTTTTAAAAAGCTTCTTCTAAAAACTCTTCTAGCAAATATATTTAAAACAGAAATTACAAGTGGAAATTAACAAATGGTTGTGTTATATTCATTAACGCTTTCTTAACAATCAAAATTACTTTACAATTACTTTCACTAATTAAATTTAAATTAAACTAATGTTAAGTAGCTTGAACAACCAACAATGCTAAAGTTGTGAAGCTCAAGACTGACTTACCATCTTGGGGTCCTCAGGGTATTTAGGCTTTCCCTGCCACATTGCTTGTGGGAATTGCAGAGCTCATGTCTGCTATTTTCTTTATTCATTTATACAATACAAAGTAACAATCTTAATTCTAATAATTGCAATCTTATTGTCTGATGTGACCTGCACCTGCAGTGTCATATTACGTCTGGAATACAATGTATTCACATCCGTTCTCATATCTGGTTTATGAACTTCCATTAACCATTTGTAATCTGTCCTTCAATTATACATTGTTGCATCTAACTTAAGTTTTAATGATTTCTATTTAATTATACTATATATATATATATATATATATATATATATATATATATATATATTGATTTGGGGGATATGTAACTTGCCTAAATAGGAAAAATTTTAAGACTTTGGCGTAGATCTAGGTGGCCTTTTAGGAAAAGCATTTTGGATTCTATTGGAGAATAGGGGTTGGTTGAGTTGGAGTGACCAGGATTCAGTTTGATGTCTTATTAAAGTATTTGCAGTGGATTCTAGTGTTGAACGAGAGTTCCAATCGATGAGGCAGGTTAGATTGTCAGCATATCCAAAGGTGGAGATATTCGGAATGTTGAGGTCTAGTAAGGGATTGGCTATAAAATGGATTCTTGTGGACAGCGTTGAGATAGGGTTTTACTGATGCAGTAGTAGTTAAGAGCTTAGGTTTGCAGTACGAGCGATCAGGTAGGATTTTATGATGTGGAAGATGTTGGTTGGGAGGTCTGCCGAGATGTTGTCATCATAGCTTCATAGGCTGAGCTGAAATTGATGGTATTATAAAAAAATTAGATAACAAAGTGGCATGCATATTTGTAACTATGCCGCCTTGTTTTTCTTTGTCTAAAATATATTGTTTCATAATCTCCATAGTAAACTATTAGCATAAACCGTCGTGACAATAATGGATAATAAATCAATTTTTACAATACAGCGCTTAATTGGTTTTAAACAATGCAACACAATTCAACAACTAACAATAATTTAAAAACTGTTTTGAGTATAGTTATAAATCTCAATAATAAAGGAGTTATTTTTAGTCATGCGTAAGCTATAATGTGTCGCTGATGTAAGTTGTAAACTGATAGGAAATAGTGACATTTTCTTATTTATAGATCAATCAAAATTCGATAGTAGTTTTCAGTTCTCGCCCATTTTCTAGCGTCGCATCAATCATGTGAAATAAAGGAAAGTTAGTATCCTTTTATCTGAAATAATTCAGTGTGTTTCAATAGTGGTTACGTAAAGTTCAAAAATACAAAGTCGTAAGTCATTGACAGATTGGTAACTGTCCGCCATCTTTTTGTATTTATTTGGTTATAATATAATTTACCGATTGATTAAGTTTCTAATTCAAATTCTAATTAGCAACATTTATAGATTATATTTTTTAACGTACTTTAATAGTAAGTGGATTTAATTAAGATTTCAATTTAAATAATTACAGTTAATAAGAAATTTTATGGCTTTATTGCTAGGACCAAAAGTAGTTCAGGTTAAAACGTATTTGGGTTATAAATAAAAATGTATATTGGACGTCGATTGACGAATGGATTTTAATTAAGGGTTGTTTTAGGGTAATATTGTAGGGAAAATTAAGACCAAACGGTCAATATTAACTACCGGTTCCCGTTAGAAAGTCAGACACACACGCACGCGCGCACACACACACACGCACGCACAGACGAACGCACGCACGCACCCACGCACGCACCCACACACCCACACACACACGCACGCACACACACACGCACGCGCGCACGCACGCACACACACATATTTCTGTAACCGCGCCGCTAAAAGAGTGCCTTTGCCTGGCTAGCTCAACGGAATTGACGAAGTTTTCAAAATAAAATAAAACCCAGCAATATCACAAAGCATTTATACAGTATGAAATATTTTCTCTTATACAAAAACATTTAAAACATCGTTTCTTTTAAACATAAAATAATTCTTAAGAAGTACTTATCATAAACAAATTGTTCCTACCATATTTTAAATTTACAAAACTAAATTCTTTTTTTATAGATGGTTTACTTGATTATGTTTATTGTCACGCTTGTAAGGTTTGTTTGGCCAAAAATCCTTGACAGATAATCTATTAAAAGGTCAGAGTGTTTCGAACTCCGAACACAAATTATTAGGACTATCTTAAACTAGATACAAATAGTAAATCTCTTTACAAATGTCCCTATAAACAAAACGCTTAATATTATAAAAAACAAACTCGAAAAAGATGGCAATCTTAAAGAAAGAACAAAACTAAGTATATCATCGATTATGGAATTACTTGGTTTATGCGTAAATACCACATATTTTCAAATAAATGATCAATTTTACAAACAAAGCTTCGGAATGGCAATGGGAAGTCCACTATCCCCAATCTTCAGTAATATCTTCATGGAGGAATTCGAAAAAGATGTGATATTCACACAAGAATTGAAACCATTGATCTGGTGGAGATACGTTGATGATGTTTATGCTATTTGGCCTCATAATATAGAATTAATTAAAAACTTTATACAGTCAATTAACGAAATAGAACCAACTATTAAATTCACATATGAATTAGAACAACATGGAAAACTTCCGTTTTAGATATTCTAGTTAGCAAAAACGATACAACAATTAATACATCGGTATATAGAAAACCAACGCACACAAACAGATACTTAAACTTCGATTCAAACCACCCACAATGTGTCAAACGAGGAATTATCAAAACCATGTATGATAGAGCAAAATTAATATCATCAAACGAAGAAATTTTAAAGAAAGAGAAAGACCTAATCAGATGTACACTAATAGAAAACAAATATCCTAAAAGAATAATAGAGAAAGAAATGAATAAAAACCCTAAAAATAAAGAAAAGAAAACAAAACAACGATACACACCACAAAATGCTCTCAATACCATACATAAAAGGATTCTCCGAAAAATTCAAAGAATAGGAAACAAATTTAGAATTAAAACAGTTTTAGAACCAACAATACACTAAGAGCACAATTAACAAAAACAAAACCCAAAAACGCAATACAAAATTCAAAAACTGTATCTACAAAATACCGTGCGAATGTAATAAGTTTTATATAGGAGAAACTTCCAGACCATTTGAAGTTCGATTAAGAGAACATAAATCATATATAAAAATAGAAAATTTGAAAAATCCATGATTTGCCAACATGCATGGGACTCCAGTCATAAAATAAAATGGGAAGATGCAAAATTATCGACAAAGAAGAAAACCACCAAAACGCAAAATCAAAGAAGCTGCCTATATAACCCTACATAAAAATAACTGCGTTGCAAACGAATTCATGACTTTCAGTAAACAATGGATTCCATTACTAAAAGAAATAACAAATGAAGATCAAATGCCCACAATATCTAGGTAGCATTGCAAGTTTTTCCTGGGTTTTCCTTGCGATATTAACATGAAATACAGCCTACATACATGATTTCTATTTATACATACAATAACTAATTACATAACAATAAGCATATTAACTAGAAAACCATTATTTCGGCAAATTATAAATGTTGGGGGATCTTGGTAGCCACAGGTTGCTTAACCCCCTTCACTGAATCTCGGTAAAATAAGACATAAAATCAGAAATTGTATAAATAGAAACATGTTAAAAAATGTTTCCTAAATTATTGAATTTATATAAAATTCACCAATAAAAATTAATCAGCTGATTTCACGTTAAGCGTATTGGCTACCATAGGAAAGTCGATCCCAGGTCGCAACACAAATTGAAGGCAATCATTCTTTTAAACTTTAAAAATTTTTGCTTAGTGTACTCAAACCAAATATTTCAAACATCAATAAATCAAAGTAACCTTCAATTTATGTCATAAACGTCAAACTTGAAGTTTTTATTATTTTGACAACGATCCTAGGTCATGGATCGAAACGTAAATAAAATAGATTTTAAAAACTATGAGTGGTTTCATTCCCAAAGAAGATTAAGAAGAATCTTGAAACGTTTTAATAGGTCTCTAAATGTAATAAAAAGCTCGTTTTGCTGGTTTGATTTTCTAAAAATCTGACAGATGTAAATCATTTAAAAAGGGAGAAGATATTTAAAAGGGTTGTAAATATTTAATCATTATACTGTGTATTGTAGAATTCCTTTATTTAATTGAATCAGCTAGTCGAGGCAAAGAAAATTATAAATTAACATTTCTACAAGTGCTTGAGTAATAAAAGAGTATCACAGCAAATATGTACGCCCAAGCCGTGGGGCGAATATCACAGTAAATATGGTCTGCCCAACCGTGGGGCGAGAATAACAAGCGTTTTATTTTTCTTACAGGAAGATAACACGACATAAATATTGCGTCTAAGCATAGGGACTAACAGGGGTTAACACAGTAAATATAGCTCGACCCAATTGTGGGGCTAAATATTAATATAATAACAAGGGGCTGCGAGTAACACAGCAATATATATATATATATATATATATATATATATATATATATATATTACTCATATTTAGACCAGGGTAGAAAATTAAATAATCACATCAAATAATTTTAATCACCGTGTAGAAGCTTTGGGAAAAGGTACGCGTTATTAAATAAAAGCGGGAAGCATAAAAATTCATTCGTTTCATTAAAAATAAGAGATTTAAATTATGTACAAGACGCTTTATATAAAAGGAAGCGGAATTGAAATGCTCAACGTGTATTTAAGTCAATTGTTCCAAGAAACAAATAAAAATTACGTGCAAAATTTACATTAATTGATTTAATTTCTGGGTAACAAGTAGTAAACAAAGTGTACACAAAATAATTAATATTTAATTTGTATTCACTAAAAATTAAAGGGTATTAATTTTAATTGAAGTTAATTGAACCATTAGTAACATATAATATCTATAAAAACTTGAAAAAACCCAATAAAATGCAAATCGTAGAAGTGTTATTATGTTTGAACACCTGCGTATTTTTAAAAAGCTCATTCTGCGTAAATTTGGCAGATAATTAATGGTTACAGAGAATGTTGGAGAAACCGTCGCATAATAGTTACGAGAAATGCTAAAGGTGGGTTATTTCACAGTCCACATGGACTGAAATAATCGATAATAAAGAATATCAATTTGCACCAATAAGAACAGGGTAGATAGAGACAGATAATATGCGCAAGACCGAGACACATATAGTAAAAGGCGTGAGTGGAGCAACGTCATTGGGTTGCGATTGGGTGAAAATAAAAGGCAAAATTGAGAGGTAAAATAACATTTCTGTATAAAATTCAATTAGTTATTTCCAGAAGTTGCGAGCCGTGTCGAAATTTCTGAGATGTAACTGGGGCGAGTGCAAATTTCGTAAAAATCGCATGCCGGGCTGCGGAATGGGAACCTAGCATGCGAAATTCTTTAGAATTGTCCGTTTTGGGGAACAGACCGACAGACAGGCTAACCGCTATATATACCGAGGTTAATATGAACAAGCTCTCTTAGATCTGCGACTTGATTCAATGCGTTAAACAGTGCTTTTTTAGTTTTCCGAGTTTGATAGAATAATTTAAACAGTTTGCTCGTATATTTTGGTGATTTAAAAAACAGTTTGTTCTTTACGTGCTACAATGAATGTACTTTAGTGCACTTAGAAAAGAAGATACAAGGTAATAAAGTTAGTATCACTGTACTAATTAGTCAAAATTTGCAACGACGAATGAATACACAAAACTAGGCAGTTTTGGCGTATATTGGTGAAAGAAGCATGAATTTCTTTGCTATTTTTCGGGGGGTGTTAATAATTAAATGGTTCATAAACGTGTCTGGATCCACAAAACAAGGGTCAGATATACACAGATGAGTTCCGGAAAAGCCCTGAAACAACTTTAGATGGAATGGTGGTGGATAAAATTTTAAAAGCGTTGAGAATCAGAAGCCGTAAATATAACCCAGTTGGAATGGTGTGATTAACAAAAGGGACGATGTACATTGAAGCTACGAGTGCAGTAACCTTCAGGTAAATTATACTATTTTGTTTGAACTTTGATGTTTTCGTGTGTGTTGAATAACTTTATAATTTATTTACTTAAAATGGACAGTAATGAAGTTGTACTAACAACAAATTTTTAATTTTAAGGTGAAATTTTCTTGTTTAAGTCGAAAGGAGTATTTAGTATTTATGTTCTTGATGAAAATTTGGGTATGTCTTTGAGCTCAATTAGACGAACCTGGTTAATTAACGTAAAGGGGTGGTAGATGCTCCCTTTGTACTCAGACTCAGGTCTGCATATATTGTTATATTAATTAGTAGGCATCCTACAAGGACTTTAATTTTGGATGCACATTAAAATGATAACAAACTTAAATCTTGACATTTTCTGATAGTGAAATTTATGCTGAATTTTTAATTTTGAAATTTTAATGTATTGTGAATATTGATGTAAATAGAGTTAACGTTGATGTTTGTGGTAGGAATGTGTTTGTTTTTTTTTTATGAATGAGGATGAAGGTTTATCTAGGGGAGCAGCCGAGGCGATGAACAGAAGAAAGTCAACGGACCAGTTAATTTAGGAGGTTTCACAGCATTCTTGGCGACCCAAAAGTGAGGCTCGAGTTCCAAATAAAATTTTTGTGATTTTATTCCAGGAAACTGGCGATCTGAGAGAGAGAGTTTCTGTGTGTGTATAAATTTAGGAGTATTTTAGAGTGTGTGAGAGTGATTAGAACGTATGCAGAGAAAAGAGTGGTTAAGGAGTCAAGGAGTGGAAATTGGAAGTGACGATAGTGCATTGTGTGGGAAAAATTTGAAAATGGAAGAAGCTGGAGGCAGTAGAGATCAGTCGAGGACGGAATCAGGGGATCAAGGAAACGAGATGATAATGAGAATGCTAGAGAGGATGAACGAAGAATCCAATAGAGCGAGGGAAGAGTCCAACCGAAAATTAGAGCAGATAAGCGGGAAAATTGAGCAATCGACTCAAGAATTTACAGAGTTTAAAAATAGTCTTACCGTAAAGATGGGGGAAGTAGAAAATAGAGTGAAAAAAAATGAGCGTGATATTACAGGTCTTCGACAGGAAATGGGACATTTAAGGTCCGAAGTACGCAGTTTTTGTGAAGAAGAGATTAATATAAAAATGACTGAAGTAACGGACTCATGTAGGGATCAGTTAGGCAGGGTAGAACGCGAAGTTAGTAGTATCAAATATAACATGTCAAGTTTAACGGGGGATGGTCCCAGATTTTATACAGGTGGAGGATCATTGGACCAACACATGAAGTTTTATGGCGATAACAGGGTAAATCCACAAATTTTTATTAATAGTGTAAGAAATCTAGTGGGAAATTTATATGACGAACAGACTAAACTGAATACGATAAAGGCTTTATTAAAGGACAACGCGGAAGCATGGTACAATTTAGTAGGACAGGACATAGACACCTACACGGACTTTGAAGACAGATTTTAAAGCACTACTGGAGTGACCACAGACAAGACCAGGTACGAGACGACTTAATCACAGGAAATTTAAGGGAGAATTTTCAGGAAGTAGGAGCAATATGCTATACGCAAGTATAGCATAGCAAAGCAACTGAACCCACCACTGACGGACCGACAAATTATCAAGTATTTATCACGACACTTTGAGGTAGAAGTAAGACAACACGTAGCACTACAGAACATAGTGGACAGAGAAATGTTTTAGAATACCTGCAGAGGTACGACGACGTAAGTAGTGGACGACCTCGGGATAATAGGGAAAGACAGATCAACACAGTTAGGTTTGACAATAGACGGGACAACTATGCTAGAAGGGGGAATAGTTACGGATACCAGCGACAGAATTGGGAACAGAGACGACCATACGTTAGAAGTAGTAGTTTAGGAAGGGGACCTGCACCGAGACCGGAACCTACCAGAAGGAATAGTTCACCGGACATGAGGGGGACAGCTAATACAGACACGGAACGAGTGGAAACGCCTAGGACATACGCTGAGGTGACGGCTAGACCAGGACCAAGTAGGGAAAACGGACCTGGACAGGATTTTTAGAACGTGACAGACCACTAGATTTCAGTGTAAATGTATATGAACATCCACGTGAATTTTTCAAAATTGAGGAGGAAGTAGAGCCAGAAACTGAGGAAAAATTATGTTTGCCAATTATTAATATAGGAATTTTTGAGAATAATGTAGAAGTATTACTTGATACAGGGGCAGAGGCGAGTTTAATATCGGAGGAATTCGTCAGCAAAATTAGGGATAAGGTTTGTGATAGAATTATGCCTATAAAGCGTAGCCATTTAGTAGCTCCAAATAAAAAGAAGTTTGCTGTAGTAAATAGTGTTGTGGTGCTTAGGATAGATATAGGAGGTTTAAGCTGTGAACAGGAGTTTGTAATTGTACCTGGACTGAAGTTTCAGAGCATTTTAGGTGTTGACTGTATGATGAAGTTAGGGCTTTTGATAGATATGGAACGGAAGGTAATAAGGATTAATGATAGGGTAGTGCCATGGAAGGGCAGTTATGAAGTCACAGAGGATGACACGGGGTTGAGTATTAATGTAGTAGAGGTAGAGGATGATGGGGTTAAACAGATCAACACAATAAGATGTCCAGAGGATAGGAGAGTAGAGGTTCAAGCTTTATTACAAAAACATGCAGAATTAGTGGGGGTAGAAGCAAGCACAGCGTTAGGCTATGAGCACGTGTTAGAAGTGGATAATTCAGAACCGTTCAACGCAAAGGTTTATCCAATTCCAGCAGCATATCGGGAGCAGGTGAAGGCAGAATTAAATAAAATGTTGGAAGATGGCATAATAGAGGTATCAAACACTCATTTCATAAATCCGTTGGTGGTAGTTAAGAAAAGGATGATAGCATTCGTTTATGTTTAGATGCACGAAAAATTAATCAACGGACCAAACCGCAATTCCATTGTCCACCATCCATGGACACACTTTTAACGAGATTAAGTGGCAAGTTTATTTTTAGTAAATTAGATTTAAGGAATTCATTCTGGCTGATTCCATTACACAAGAATTCTAGAAGGTACACAGGATTTTCCGTAGAGGGAAAAATCTATAATTTTAAGGTAGTACCGTATGGTTTGTCAACGTCAAGTGCAGCATTAATTAAGGCAATTCAAGCAATTTTAGGAGCATATGAGCAATTCTGCATACACTATGTGGATGATATCTTAATTTTTAGTGAAACTGAGGAACAACATTACTCTCATTTAGAACGGATATTATTAGAGCTTAAATTAGCAGGATTGAGGCTGAATATAGAAAAATGTGAATTTTTTCAAAAACGGTTAAATTTCTGGGGTATGTGGTGAACACTCAACGTATGTGTATCGATAAAGAAAGATTGTCCGAACTTTTGACATATCCGAGACCTAATAACATTAGGAAATTAAGAGCTTTTTTGGGGGTCCTTAACTTTTATAAGAAGTTTGTATCGGGATTTGCTGAAAAAGCGAGTCCATTGTTTAAACTTCTGAAGAAGGGAGTAAGATGGAGTTGGACGGAAAGTCAAGAGGCAGCATATTTAACACTGTTGGAACAATTTCACGACCAACTAATTTTGAGGCATCCCAGATTTGATGTAGGTTTCGTACTGAGGACGGATGCATCGGATAGTGCGTTAGCAGCAGAGTTGTACCAAGTACAAGAGGGGGAAGAGGTGCCCATATCTTTTGTTTCACGCACACTGAAGCCGCATTAAATAAATTACACAATTAGTGAAAAGGAAATGGCTGCAGTGGTGTTTGGGGTTACAAAATTAAAAATTTTTTTGATTGGAAGACATTTTGTAATCGAAACGGATCATTCGGCGTTGTGTGCGTTGATGAATACAAGATTTTCTAACAATCGAGTATATCGATGGGGGTTGTTACTACAGGAGTTTGACTTTGAGGTTAAATATATTAAGGGAGAAAACAATTTTATAGCAGACGCGTTTAGTAGAAACCGAGACAAGGATAACAAAAGACCGTGTGACATCATGATTGCCATGAACAGTCTACTACAAAACGATTCAGTATATGGAGAAGAGGAGATCTTGAGGAACCAGAGGCAGAGTGAGGAGTTACAGATTATTAGAACGAAGTTAGAAAACGAACCGGGATTTAAAACTTCCATATGATAAACGGATTTTGTGTAAAAAATTCAAGACTTGGAAGTGTATGTAGTGGATAGGGTACAAGCAAAATTAATTATCAAAGATCTGCACTTAAGATATGGTCACATAGGGATCCGAAAGACATGGTTAATTTTAGGAAACGTTTTTTCAACTAAAGACTTAGGGTTAGTAAAATCAGTCATCAACACTTGTCACTTATGTACTTTAGGAAAGTACAAAAATAGTACGAGTCAAGATGTGGTACAAAGTATACACGTACAAAATCCCCTGGACTTAGTTGCTATTGATTATTTGAGTAATCTAGTCCGAAGTACAAAAGGACACAAACATGTGCTGATTGTGACTGATGTGTTTTCAAAATTTACCAAATTATATCCCACTCGGGATTGTAACACAGTCGGAACAAACAAGAAATTGGAACAATTTTGTAGGGAAGTAGGAACTTTTAAACGAGTATTAGCAGACAATGCTACATATTTTAATAATCAAAGATTTAGGGATTATTGGGAGAGGCAAAACATTAAAGTGGTGTTTTGTAGCATAAGGCATCCTCAAGCTAATCCAGCTGAGCGATATATTCAAGAGACGGTTAAGTTCTTGCGTTTGGCTTCACATAGGAATCATCATTTATGGGAGGACAATTCGTCCAAGGTTGAATCTTTTATCAATGAAACCCCTAGTACCGTGACAGAAACCAGTCCCATTATGCTGATCAAGCAACAGTATCCCGAAAGACCATGGCAAATTGTGCCTAGGGACGATGAATTTCAACAACTTTTGGTAGATGTGAGGGAGAGGTTAAGGAAGAGAGCTGAAAAATATACGAGGAAGATGAACGCAAGAATTAGAAAGAGGGTAAAATTTAAAGTGGGAGACCAGGTAGTAGTAAAAAGCTTGAGAGTAGGGAAGAGAGATAGGATGACATGTGCTAAACTACACTTGCCATATGAGGGACCTTTTGAGATAGGTGAAGTAGTAGGGGAGTGCACGTATTTATTAAGGGAAGTAGGTACGGGAAATGAGAGGGGACGGTTTCACGTCAACCTACTATTCCCTTATACCGGAGAACCAGCACCACAGGAGAAATAGATGTATAATAGAGTAAAATTTAAATAGGATAGGGATAGAATAGGTGTATAGAGAAGAGTATAAGTAAGTGTTTATAGAAAAAAAAGCTAGGTATAGGATAAATATGGGAGATAATTAGAAATAGGTTTAGGATGAGAATAAAGAGTAAATGTAGGAAGAAAATAAGATAGGTTAAGTATAGATATTTCATATAAGATTAGGTGAGAGTTAGGAATAGGATAGGTATATAGGATGTATATAAGATTAGATGGATAAGTAGGATGAAGTTAGGGATAATTTCAGTTTATAAAATTAGGTGAGAGTTAGGAATAGGATAGGGATATAGGATAGGTGTAAATATTTGTTTTTGGATTGGATAAGGATAAGGATAAGGTTAGATAGATAAGGGTAGAGAGAGATAGGCAATTTTTTTTAAATTTTGTTTGCGGTTTAAATATTTTATTTTTGAATTCAAATAAGTGGGATTATTTGTATTCAAATAGGGGGAAAATACTCATATTTAAACCAGGGTAGAAAATTAAATAATCACATCAAATAATTTTAATCACCGTGTAGAAGCTTTGGGAAAAGGTACGCGTTATTAAATAAAAGCGGGAAGCATAAAAATTCATTCGTTTCATTAAAAATAAGAGATTTAAATTATGTACAAGACGCTTTATATAAAAGGAAGCGGAATTGAAATGCTCAACGTGTATTTAAGTCAATTGTTCCAAGAAACAAATAAAAATTACGTGCAAAATTTACATTAATTGATTTAATTTCTGGGTAACAAGTAGTAAACAAAGTGTACACATAATAATTAATATTTAATTTGTATTCACTAAAAATTAAAGGGTATTAATTTTAATTGAAGTTAATTGAACCATTAGTAACATATAATATCTATAAAAACTTGAAAAAACCCAATAAAATGCAAATCGTAGAAGTGTTATTATGTTTGAACACCTGCGTATTTTTAAAAGCTCATTCTGCGTAAATTTGGCAGATAATTAATGGTTACAGAGAATGTTGGAGAAACCGTCGCATAATAGTTACGAGAAATGCTAAAGGTGGGTTATTTCACAGTCCACATGGACTAAAATAATCGATAATAAAGAATATCAATTTGCACCAATAAGAACAGGGTAGATAGAGACAGATAATATGCGCAAGACCGAGACACATATAGTAAAAGGCGTGAGTGGAGCAACGTCATTGGGTTGCGATTGGGTGAAAATAAAAGGCAAAATTGAGAGGTAAAAATAACATTTCTGTATAAAATTCAATTAGTTATTTCCAGAAGTTGCGAGCCGTGTCGAAATTTCTGAGATGTAACTGGGGCGAGTGCAAATTTCGTAAAAATCGCATGCCGGGCTGCGGAATGGGAACCTAGCATGCGAAATTCTTTAGAATTGTCCGTTTTGGGGAACAGACCGACAGACAGGCTAACCGCTATATATGCCGAGGTTAATATGAACAAGCTCTCTTAGATCTGCGACTTGATTCAATGCGTTAAACAGTGCTTTTTAGTTTTCCGAGTTTGATAGAATAATTTAAACAGTTTGCTCGTATATTTTGGTGATTTAAAAAACAGTTTGTTCTTTACGTGCTACAATGAATGTACTTTAGTGCACTTAGAAAAGAAGATACAAGGTAATAAAGTTAGTATCACTGTACTAATTAGTCAAAATTTGCAACGACGAATGAATACACAAAATTAGGCAGTTTTGGCGTATATTGGTGAAAGAAGCATGAATTTCTTTGCTATTTTTCGGGGGTGTTAATAATTAAATGGTTCATAAACGTGTCTGGATCCACAAAACAAGGGTCAGATATACACAGATGAGTTCCGGAAAAGCCCTGAAACAACTTTAGATGGAATGGTGGTGGATAAAATTTTAAAAGCGTTGAGAATCAGAAGCCGTAAATATAACCCAGTTGGAATGGTGTGATTAACAAAAGGGACGATGTACATTGAAGCTACGAGTGCAGTAACCTTCAGGTAAATTATACTATTTTGTTTGAACTTTGATGTTTTCGTGTGTGTTGAATAACTTTATAATTTATTTACTTAAAATGGACAGTAATGAAGTTGTACTAACAACAAATTTTTAATTTTAAGGTGAAATTTTCTTGTTTAAGTCGAAAGGAGTATTTAGTATTTATGTTCTTGATGAAAATTTGGGTATGTCTTTGAGCTCAATTAGACGAACCTGGTTAATTAACGTAAAGGGTGGTAGATGCTCCTTTGTACTCAGACTCAGGTCTGCATATATTGTTATATTAATTAGTAGGCATCCTACAAGGACTTTAATTTTGGATGCACATTAAAATGATAACAAACTTAAATCTTGACATTTTCTGATAGTGAAATTTATGCTGAATTTTTAATTTTGAAATTTTAATGTATTGTGAATATTGATGTAAATAGAGTTAACGTTGATGTTTGTGGTAGGAATGTGTTTGTTTTTTTTTATGAATGAGGATGAAGGTTTATCTAGGGGAGCAGCCGAGGCGATGAACAGAAGAAAGTCAACGGACCAGTTAATTTAGGAGGTTTCACAGCAATATATATATTGATTTGGCAAGCCCCGCGTTGGAGCGTTGCCGAAAGAGTGCTGTGACAATGTCGCACGTTGAGGCGTCACTAGAGGAGTGCTGTGACAACGCCTTATTTTAATACGCCGCTAAAAAAGTGCTGTGATACAGATACAGCAAATTGTAAAATTTGAAATTATTAACTTACCTTTCTTTTTAACTTTGCCTGGTTAGCTTAACGGAAATGTTGGAATTTATAGAATAAAATCAAGCACAGTAATATCACAAAGCATTTATACATAAAATATTTTCTCTCATACAAAAGCAATAGAACATTTACAGCATGTTTCTTTCAAACATCAATTTATTTCTAACAAGTAGTTATAAAATCCTTACCTTATATAAATTTACAGAACTAAATCTCTTTACTTGATATTTAACCTTGTTTTTTTATTCTCACGCTTGTAAGGTTTGTTTGACCAAAAAATCCTTGACAGATAATCTATTAAAAAGGTCAGAGTGTTTCAAACTCTAAACACAAACTTTCCTGGTAAAGACCCGTACAAAAATAAAATGATTAGGACTTACTCTATCTTAAACTAAATGACAAAATGTAAGCATCAGTTACAATGTTTAAAAAAATTATCCTTGCAAAAATCCACGAAGAGCTTTTCCAATTAAATATCTTCGGCTTCTTGGCTTTATTTTAAATTGACGTTCAAATTCCAGTTTACAAAATCTTGCATATTGTTTAAATCTTTATTTACAAACCAATGCGCATCTCGCAATTATTCAATAAAATTTTTAATAGCTTTTATATCGAAGCATTTCTCATCTTCATTGTGTATAATTACATCAAAATAATGGTTATTTACAATATTCCGCGTGTATAATAATGGTAAACATACGGTCTTAAGCACGTATATAATATTCATCAGAAAATTGTATTACAATTGGAGAGTAAGAACGTGTTCGTTAAACTTAGAGAAAATTCAATTAATAAAAGTAAATGAGCGTTTAAATTAGAGGCTAATTTTAGAAGATAAAATAATTAACGAAAACCATAAAATCTTAAAGTTGTAACAACTAAGGCGAACTACAGCGATAAATCATGAAGATAGGATAGCGTGTCGTAAACGTATTAATTAAGGTTAGCCTGGAGCTATTCGAACGCCACATTTTATAAATATTACATCATTTAGAACGATTCTAGAGCCTATGTAGGTAGATGAGCCTATATTTTAATCCAATCAAAACGTAGGAGTAACAACCAAATTTACCTCAAAAATTCTAGACGTACAGCGGTATTGGGCTCGACTCTAAAACCCGCTGGAAAAGCAGTAACAGAACGTTTCTTCAAACTTGTAAGCTATATGCATGAGACAGGCAAGATGCCCAAAGATTTCAAACGTAACATCATAGTAACTACACCAAAAAAGAAAGGCGCGAAAAGATGTGAAAATTTTCGAACAATAAGTCTAACAGCACAAGTGTCAAAAACATTAACTAAAATTGTACAAGGACGAATGGAAAAACGAGCTGAAGAAATACTAGGAGAAGATCAATTTTGGGTTTAGGCGAAACAGGGGAACACCGGAGGCTAATTTTAGCTCTGAGGGTGATAATGGAGAAAACAATAGAAAAGGGGGAAAACGTGTATATAGGGTTTGTAGATCTAGAAAAAGCATTCGCCAATGTAAAATGGAAAAAAATGTTCAAAATACTCAAAAAGATTGGAATGGGTTTTAGGGATAGACAGATAGTACATAGCTTATACAAAGAGCAAACAGCAGTAATAGAATTGGAGCAGGGTGTAAAGAAATAAATAATAGAAAAGAGGCGAGACGGGGATGTGCCTTGTCCCCATTAATCTTTAACTTGTACATTGAAGAGGCAATGAATACTGACAAATGCAGGAAAGCATTTGGAATTACTATGCAAGAACAACTGATTGATATACTTATATTTGCAGATGATATAGCGGTATTAGCATCTAGCAAGAAAGCATTATAATCTGCTCTTAATGAAGTGGAAACGGTTGTAACAGAGAGATACGGTATGAAAATTAACAAAAATAAAACTAAAATTCTAGTATGCAAAGGAGGGCAAAATAAACCAACAACAAGAATACAAATAGGTAACGAGAACTTACAAGAGGTTTAGGATTTCTGCTACCTAAGAAGTCAAATAACGCAAGATGGGAAAAGCACCAAAGATATAAAACAAAGATAAGCACAAGGTCGTGCTACGCTACACTTAACAAGGAAAAGCTACTACTGGGATTAAAGACAATAAACATAGAAACAAGGAAAAGATTGCTTAAAACATATGTGCGGTGCACAGCACTATACGGCTGTGAAGCCTGGACAGTAGGAGAAGAGGACAAGAGACGGGAAGAAGCCTTTGAAATGATGAAGATATCATGGACAGACAAAGTTAAGAACAAAGAGGTACTAGAAATGGTAGGGGAAGAAAGGGAGAGATAGGATGATAGGTCACGTACTAGGAATAGTGCGGAATATATTAGAAGCAGAGATAGAAAAAAAAGAGAAGTGTAGAGGTAGACCTAGGTTAGACTATTGCACACAGATAGTAAAATATGTAGGTTGTGGGAATTTTAGAGAAATGTGTAGGTTAGCGCAGAATAGGCATCAATAGAGGTACGCATCCAACCAGTCCCAAGATAGAAAAACTAATGAGGAAAGATATAAATGTACTTAAAGATGATGGTTATTATAAACAACTACAGGTATTGGTCTTTCAATATTCTCAACTAATGTTATGTTACGTTTATTTCCAACGTAATTAATAATAAATATGCTTTTTAATAATTTATCGAGTTAAATCCAATTTGCTTTGAAACATAGAGTTTGTTATGCGATAAATTAAATCATTTACATCCGGTGTACAATAACGCTTTCTACAAATTTTCATGTTGAGCTTATTTAGTTCGAAACAACAAATTTACGCTACAATTAAATAAGTCAATGTCCTGTTTTAAGTATTTCGTTATACCTTGCGATAGCATATCACTACTTTCTATGTGGTTTCATTCTAAACCTTCGTCGAAGAGTATATTGAACGATCCGATATAAACCCGGGTTTTTCCGATTCTATTGCGCTGCGCTACGCTAGGAATTGGAGTTATAATTGGTGTTGTTGGAACCATTGTTGAGTTTGATGCTGCAGCTGGTGTTTTGAAGGGTTTTCTACATTTTATTCGTCACTGTATTTCAAAAAGCGATGCACGTTTTTCTGTACAACAACTGGGCGGTGTCCTGCGTGTATTTGGTGATTTTTTCCCACTCGTACCCATTCTAATGAGATGCATTTTTTTAACTGGAGGCCAAATGGGTTCTTTCGCTATGTGAAACAACTTCTTTCGTTATAAAACAACTTTTTCGTTATGTAAAACAACTGCTTTCGTTATGTAAAACTTCTTTCGTTATACTGCTGCTGCAATTATGGTAGCAGAGTACATGTATGCTGACTCACCCCGACGGCTCGCGAGCTAAGTATCAGGATACATACAGGTATGCGATTTGTCTTTTGTATGTGTCAATAATATTCCGTATTAACGTTTCGTGCAATTACGTGATAAAAAGACGTGACACTATAAGACTATTGTTGGTTACTGAGATTCGATATTATCGCTCTACAAGTGCGATGTACTATGTTTAAACATGCTTGTTTATTCGCTTTACTGATTAATTTATCTTTCAAAATGGTATTATGTACAATTTAGCAACGTTCAACAAAAGCTCCCACATATTCATTTTCAATATTGATTAATTTTATTTGCTGTAAATACGAGATGTGCAATTCGTATCTAACTTCATAAATTGTCCATAAAATATAATTGTTTGCTTTGAAATAATAATGCTTAATTTGTTGTTTTAGTTTGTGTGTACAGAATTCTTTATTTATATATTTTTTTATTTGATAATAGATAATCGTGGGCGATGTGCTTTAATTTTTTTCCTGCTTGATTTCTTTGTTTTTTTATTTAGGTGAATCCCCTCTCTCTCCGCGTTTAATAGCTAGCCTGGTATCTACTTTTCTTCCGGCTACGTTGTTGAACGTAGCATATTTACTGACGCCCTGGCGTGGGGCTGCGATTCTTTTTGTGATTAATTTCAGCTGCGAATTCGTTTTTAGGTAATTCTTTTTGTGCCCCGATTTTGTTCTGTGTAACGTTGGCTTAACTTTTATTTCGATTTTGGTTTTGGTTAGCGTTCGCTTCGATTTTGTTTCGCTTAATTTCTGTTTTAGTTAATTTTTATTCCGTTTTTTATCGTTAGCGCCTAAGTTCCTACGTTACCCGCATTTATCGGTCTGATAATACTTACGTTTTCTTCCCTTAGGCTCGAACTAGTATTTATTCTTTCCGTTATTTCTGATGCGGTTCAATCTTCTTAAATTTTAGTTTTGCTTCTTTCCTAATCGCTCGATATTATCTGTTGAATAATTTCAGATTATTGGACTTGTGTTTTCGCCAATAATCCTAATCCGTTGAAAACGCTGGCGCCCAAGATTTTTCTTTTTCTTCCATCCCTCTCTGTATATTTGGTTTTCACAATCAAGTCTAGAGTTGATTTTTCTTCTTTTTTTCTCCGATTTTTCTATTCTACCGCTCGTCCTTTCGACGTGGTGGGTTCTAAACTGTGCTACGAGGCATCAAATCGGTTGAAATACCCTTTACTAATTGGTTGTTCTTCTCTTGGTGTACCATGACACATTGGCGCATCCATGTAAATCGGTTACGAAAAACCGAGCTACAATACGAATTAGCCTTGACCCTGAGGATAATGTCGACGAGTTACGCAGGTCCGTACAGAGTGCGTACCGCATGGAACGGGAACCAGGATTTAGTCTTGTTTTCGTGGAGCCTGATTTCGCTTCCGGACTGGCAGCGGTTACGGCCGCTGTTCAAGAGCTCAAAGAAGCTTTGGCTACATTTTGTGAGGACAAATCTTCACCTGTCCTATGGGTACATACCGAACGACGCTGTTCGAGAATGTCTCCAACGCAGGAGAACCGCAAAGCCCATAACCAATTACTGCTAACCCTACCTAATCTCCATGGCTCCTTTGACAAAAAGATCAAAAAATTTCGTCATCCGAAACTCCGATAGCCACTTCAAGCCCGGCACACACTACTAGTGTCGATTCCGATGAACCTCCTTTGCTTACTTCCGGCTCGGAATCGGAACCTGAACATTAACCCGCTTCTGCTACCGTGCCTAGGTCAGCCGCTACTCCTTGGTCCGCTTTCCACCAATTCATCCCGGTGTCGAAGTGGAATTTAAAATTTTCTGACGACCTAAGCACCCTGTCTGTACATAATTTCTTAAAACGGGTGGAAGAACTCCGACGAGCCCGACATGTGTCGGAACTGCAGTTATTTGAGGCTGCAGCAGATTTATTCGAAGCTAAGGCCTTACTTTGGTATCGGGGTAATCGGCATAGGTTTTCTGATTGGAAGTCGTTGTCCGATTTACTGATCCAACATTTCGAACCCCCTGATTATAAACGCCGATTATTTCAAGATATTTTGACACGAACCCAGAATTCAACGGAAGGTATTATCGAGTACCTAGCTTGTATGGTTGCCATGTTCCGTCATCACGGGAGTATACCTGATGACGTACAGTTAGATGTTATTTCCCGAAATCTATCCCCCTTCTATCTCACCTGGTTACCTCCGGTTCGATCTCTACAAGAATTGGAAACTGAGTGTTTGCAACTAGAACGCAGAAAATTTCGCGTTAAGAACTACGTACCTCCTAGCCAAGACAAATTCGTCTGTAGCACCACATTTCAAAGGCTTCTACCTTTTTCTTGTCCGGTTCTCCTACTGTCCAGGCTTAACAGCCGTACAGTGCTGTGCTCCACATATATGTTTTAAGCAATCTTTTCCTTGTTTCTATGTTTGTTGTCTTTGAACACAGTAGTTACTTTTTCTTGTTATATGTAACACGACGTTGTGCTAATCTTTGTTTTATATCTTTTGCGCTTTTTCCATCTTGCATTATTTGGCTTCCTATCTAGCAGAAACTCTTAACCTCTTGGAAGTTCTTGTTACCTATTTGTATTCTTGTTTTTGATTTATTATCCCCTCCTTTGCATACTAGTACTTTAGTTTTATTTTTGTTAATTGTCATACCGTATCTCTCTGTTAGAACCGTTTCCATTTCATTAAGAGCAGCTTATAACACTTCCTTGCTAGATGCTAATACCGCTATATCATCTACAAATCTAAGCATATAATTTTTTTGTCCTTGAATAGTAATTCCAAATGCCTTCCTGCATTTGACAGTATTCATTGCCTCATCAATGTACAAGTTAAAAATTAATGGGGATAGAACACGTCCCTGTCTCACCCCTTTCCTAATGTTTACTTTTCTACGTTCCTGCTCTAGTTCTATTACTGCTGTTTGCTCTCTGTATAAGCTATGTACCATTTGTCTATCCCTATAACTCATTCCAATCTTTTTGAGTATTTCGAACATTTTGCTCCATTTTACATTGGCGAATGCTTTTTCCAGATCTACAAACCCTATATACACGCTTTCCCCTGTTTCTATTGTTTTCTCCATTATCACTCTCAAAGCTAAAATAGCCTGCTGTGTTCCTTTGTTTCGCCTAAACTCAAATTAATCTTCTCCTAGTATTTCATCAGCAACTACCTGTGTGAAAATATGGAAAACACCGGCCGTTAAGATTTGTGTACGAGCGGAGCTCTTTGAAAACTATAGAATTTATAAATTAGATGCTACATTGACTTTCAATTTTCATCCTAATACACATACTTACAATTGGTGATGTAGTTTTCGTTCGTAATTTCTGCTATAATTAATATAAGAAGTTTGTTTTAAAACTTTGTATTTTTGCAATTTAGAGAGCGAAGTAATAAATATATGTGCAATTGGAAATGTTTATTCTAGGAATGGTACTGATTAACACAGATTTAGAAATACTATAAAGATTAATTGCAGTAAACACACATTGAAAGTGTTTACATTATTCAGCTTTCCTCATTTATTTTAAACTGTTTATGTTTATTTTCCGTGCGAAATTAAATTTCTCATTTCTTAACACTAAAATTACAGGGTTCTTGCAATATAGTTAGCTCTTAATTTAATTTATGAGGCTATTATGGAGTATTAAACCAAGGTATGAACGGAGTTTGTTTATAACAAACTGCAAATACGAATGCGTTGGTGCTGCCAAGTCGACAATGATAAATTTTATTTTTATCAACAGCTGTATTGTGACAGAAAAGAATGTGTACTTACTTTGTACGAATCAGACCACAATTTATTTTATGAACACGAACTTATAACACTAGAAAATTAGAACTCTTCAAACGTTCTTTACTTTTTAGTAAAACTCACTTATTAGGGCCCGTCTTAGCGAGAGAAAAGTATGTGCTGAACATGTAAGCTGCCAAATACTTTTGATTTTAGGAATTATTTTTTATTATTGTCAGTACCGTTCAAAGTGTAATAATTATTATTTTATTGGTAATTCGAACTGCAACGTCCACAGTATCTGTACTCTGCAATACATCATTATACAGGTGTCAAGGCAGCTCAGTGGTGTCCGTGACCAAGCATTTCAAACCTGACTTATGGATAAAGCTAATAAAATTCCTACTGCGGTGTTTAAGGTGATGTCTATTTTATCTCGACACCTACATTTTTTTAAAATAAAGTTTGAGAGCTGCCTTCCGTTCTAAACTTGAAAAGGATGAAACGCTCATTATTCACGTATCTCAGCCGAGGGGGGCCATGCTGCGAAAGTTATAGGGCTAGAACGGAGCTTAGAATTTTCCCATACGTTGTGTGATTGGTTTTTTGTAGCGTTTTTGTTCATATTACACGAGAAATTTAAGGTTTTCGGTGATTATCCATTTTTATGCTACGGGCCGGTTGACGTGTTCAAAAAGGTTGGAACGTCTACATTTTGCCGAAGCTGCCACCCGAATACAATCATTCATCATCCGAGGGTGTTATTACTAGAAATCGTTTTTATGCTTGGTGGTTTGCTAATCCCGCATATACAACTGGCGGCAATTCCATTCCCATCTGCCTTGGTAGCGTTGTGGTTAAGACCCGCGCTTTCCATGTTCAAAGCCTGAGTTTCGTTGCTCAGCTACGTCTGCTTTTTCTTTATTTACTTTTTCTTTCTCCAAATTTCTCCAAATTAATTATACTTCTTTCATAATTGTTTAATTTAATCCACGTTACATAACGTCACTACACGAGCTTGTTAAAAAAATATATGTGACACCTCAATAAATTTTAAACTCGGCACAATTCGCGTACAAATTATGAGGCTAACACCGTGCTATATAATTTAAAATAATTTTATATACTTACAAGCTCGTGGTAATTTTCGTACGTAGTCTGAAGCGATCAAAATACTAAGGGCTTTATTATATCTTGAAAAGGTACTTATACAATTTCCGATGCCACCTCTTGGCCGCATTTCACGCGAAGTCCTTCATTTACAATAACACGTTCTTAAAATTTTGGTTCAACCGATTTCTAAATCCTCGAAATTCAGCGCGTCGTTACGATATTTTCTGAAAATTAATATTCAATATTCCCGTGTCTTGTCTGATGTGCGACTAACGATATCGACCAATAGTCTATGCATTGACGTTTTACAAATCCCGCCTATACTAACGCTGTCCCTTGCTTATGCATATTCTACGTCTCTTTCTAACCTTGTTTGAGTGGTAGAAATCGATATTTCTGACCGCGTTCTACAACTCCATGTGGACCCCAAAACACGTGCTTTAAATAACTTCTCATTAGCGTTTAATGGGAAAACATCCGACCGTTTACCCGATACTCTTTGAAACTTGTTTATTATCTATAAAAATAAGTGGAACTTGACATTTAGAAACCTGCAGGTGTTCAATTTTAACGAACTTTCTAAATAACATTTCTACGAGTTGGATTTTCAGCGTATTTTAACCCAACCGATATATTTGTTTGTTAGCAACGCGTTTCACCTTGGTATTATTGATTTTTACACGCTTTTATGCATACTATACGTAAATAACGGTTCAATTAAACTCAATTAAATTAATAAATTAATTGCATTGGCTTCTAATATTTTTTTCTTTACAAACCTAACTAAATTTTATTCATTATTTGTAAAATTTTGTTAATACTTGTTACTTAAAAATGAACTAACTGGAATAAATTTCGCACGTAAATTCTGGTTGTTTCCTTTATACAGGGTGTTTTGAAATTACTTTGTTTATACGTAGATTTAGCCCTTTAAAACCACTACAATATATATATATATATATATATATATATAAAATTTGGGTTGGGTGGATTTAAGTTCATCTTTAAATTAAAATATAATGTACATTTAACAATGCTAAGAGATGTACAAGTAATTATATCTATTGACTTGGTGGCCTAGTGTATAATGCATTCGCTTTGCAGGGAGGCGGTCGGGTTCGAACCCCGCTTCAATAAAATCTTTTTTCTCAAGAACTGTGTGACTTAACTATGTGGAAATGTATATACTGGATGAAGTAAAAGTAAATATATACAAAGTAAGTCAAAAATCGTAACGTGAGAAAAAATGGCGGATAGTCAAAGCGACGTAGAAAATGGCGGTTTGTGAAAATGACCACTATCAAAGAGCCAACTGTCAAAATGACGGATTGTCAACGTGACAGCTATTAAATTGACATTTATCAAAGCAACTACTGTCAAAGTGACAGCTGTGACGTCAATAGCCCACAGTTTTTATTCTATTGTAGATCAGAGACTTGTACAAATTTTTAATTTTAGTTTTTCTTCAAATGCACTAAAATATGCTATCAAACGAAGAATAAATTGCACATGCATGCGTGTTTTCTTTTTGTTGTAAATTGTTTTGTAGCACAAAAAATATATTGATCATTGATGACTATTCAGGTTAGAAAGATTCCTTAACTTGAGACACGAACGAAAATTGCAAAAAATGGGTTGAGCTGAATAAAAAGTAAAAAATTTGTGTGTATCTCTAACCTACATGATTTTCAAAATAATATATAACAACAAACAAAAACAGAACTATCATCTACTTCTAATTTGATAATATACGCGTTTAGCTGGAAAAGAATTAAGATTAAGAGCGATACAACCTTGTCGAGAATTAACCAATGTAAATTTTACTTGCTACTTTCTTTCTATAATTATGAACTTTTATATATGAGAATTCGGTACAATATGCTTTAAATTTACTTAAGTGTGCACCAACGTGAATAGTTCTTACTTTTAAGCTCCACATATTTACATTTATCAACAACAGTTAATTAATACAACAAATAGCATGTGGCGGTTGCAACCTGGATAACAAGAAATTCGATTTACTTAAGCTTTTGTTTTTATTCTCTCAGAGACTCTATGAACATTCTGGAAAGGACTCGTCATAGGTAAAAATCCAATCTGTCGTAGTTGTTAAAAGCTCCCGACACTGATTACTTTTACGATATCGGTAATCAGATCCGTGTTCTTCGCATTCGAAGGTCTGTTTCTTCACTAACAGCCTCGGGGTTTGGATACCGTCACGTTAACTTCGCGTACTTGCTTTTCCAACATCATTGCGCACCGTGATCGAATTTGAGAGTTTGCTGTCTCCTGTCTAATAATGATCTCTCTCTTTTCACTCTACGTGGGTTTTCATAAGTTTCTCGTCTCAGAGTCACTGTATGCTATTTTTCGTTCTAACGGATTGTGCGTCTAAGCTATCCTAATTTCGAGGTTAATGTCGTTCTGTCTATGTGAACCGTTATTTTATTTCCACATTTTATATTTAAAACCGAAAGCTTCGTCATTTGTCGTCCACAACGCATTAACTCTATGGCTGTATTTTATGAGTACGTGGTTATTGGGGTGTATCTTCCGTGGTTGATAGTCTCGAAAAGGTGACTATTCGTATGATTTCATTGATTCTTTTGCAAAGTTTAACAATACCTACTTACCTAGCCAACAGCAATTTTATAATACACTAGAAGAAAAGGCAATCTCTAATAAACAGTATACGCATGCTCAAAGAGTATAGACAACATTTAATATTCAAAACTTAGGTCAGTATTCGGATTTATACCTAGAAACTGATGTACTGCTGTTGGCTGAAGTTTTTGTACAATTCCGTTCAAGTTGTCATTCCACTTACGGACTTAACCCCGCCCACTACTTACACTGCCTGGGTATACTTGGGATGCAATGATGAAGCATACAGACCAAGAACTTAAGTTATTAACGGATATTGTTTAAATCTTGTTCATTGAGAAAGGTATGCGTGGAGGTCTTAGTCAAGTGTGTTCGGAACGAAGTGCATCTACTAACAATAAATATCTACCCTCTTATGATTCATTCAAACCTGATGAATATCTAATGTATTTTGACATAAACAACCAATACGTGTAGGCCATGAGTCAACCTCTTCCATATGGTGACTTTGAATGAACCGAGACCAACATCGGTGTTGATATCAGTTCCCGATGATGCTCCTGAAGGCTACATCTTGGAGGTGGATTTGAAATATCCGGAACAAATACATGATCTACATAATGGCATTCCATTCTCCCCTGTGCATATTGACCTGAAGACTGGCGGACCAGCTGTGGAGAGAATCCAAAATACTAAATTAATGGCCACGTTGAATTCAAAATGTAAATATGTCAACCGTTATAGAAATCTAAAGCAGGCGTTGTTAAATGAACTCGAATTAAAAACCATTTATAGGGTACTTAAATTTAAGCAGAGTTGTTGGTTAAAGTCCTATATTGATTTGAATACTGAGCTTCGGAAACAAGCAAGAATGAATTTGAAAAAAATTTGTTCAAATTAACGAACAATGCCGTATTTGATAAAACAATGGAGAACAAGCGAAAACATTGTAATGTTAAACTTGTTCAAAATTAAGATGGCAGATATGGCGCCGAAGCTTGTATATCCAAATCCCTGTTTAAAAATCTAACAGTTTTCAACGAAAATCTTGTACTGGTTGAATTACTCAAATCAGAAATCTATTTTAATAAACCGATATACATGGGTATGTGTGACTTAGACTTATCCAAGCTCACAATCTATAATTTTCATTATAAATATATGAGTGCCGAATTTGGAAACGACTGTAGTGTTTTATATACTGATACCGATAGCCTTATCTATAAGATAATAAACAGTGATCCCTATGAGGCTACGAGGCAGGACTGTTACCAATATTTTGATACTTCAGACTATCCACAAGATAACATCTATAAAATTCCTCTTGTAAATAAAAAAGTACTGGGAATGATGAAAGACGACAACAATGGACGGATTATGACCAACTTTATTGGGTTGAGATCCAAAATGTATGCGACAAAGGTTTTCAAAACATCCGAAGAGGAGGAGGCTGAACGCTTGCGTATAAAAAAAGATACTTCTATGCCGCCAACAGCTCTCTCTAATTTCGGTGTAACTAAAAAGTTGAGGGAATTAAAAAATCAGTCATTAAAAATCATATCACATTTGAGGACTTTGATTGTTGTAGATGAGCATAAAGAAAAGTTCATTTCCCAAAATTTGATCCAGTTATCTAAACATCATGTTCATACAATCATTCAAGATAAAATAGCATTAAGTTCACACGACTATAAAAGATATCTGATTTCGGGATCATACAAGATATTACCCATAGGTCATTATTCCCTAGATAGCATGGAAATTGAGGAAGCAGTTTAAATTGTAATCAATTATTTTAATATGCATGTAGAATGTAAGTGTAAATATGTTCATCTAGTAAATAAGTGTAAATATATAAATAAAATATTAATTTATATCTAATAAGTGTAAAGTTATGTACTATATATTAATTGAATTGGTACCTCCCATGCTATTGTAAAGGTACGGTTATTTGATAATGTAGTATTTAAGTATGTTACTCTAAATAATGTTAACTTAGGTATAAGCAGTCAATATATGTTTCATCATCATTGGGTCTTCAGTCCTGAAACTGGTTAGACGCGTACCATAATTGTTTCCTATTCTGAACTAACTTACAGATTTCCCCGAAATTTGCACAGTCTACATCTATCACTATCTGATCTAGGTCTACATCCCCCCTTTTTTCCTATCTCTGCTTGTCATATATCCCATACTATTCCCCAAAAATGCCTTAGAACGTATTCTGCCCTTCTATTTCTCATATTTTTTTTCCCAAAGATATCCTTGTTCCCTTACTGTTTCTATAACCTATTTGTTAATACCTTTGTCTGTCCATCCTCAAACATCTGAAGCACGGCATTTCAAAAGCCGCTACTGTTCTTCTGTCTGCTTTTCAGACTGCTCGTATTTCGTAGGCATACTGTCTGTGCTGTGCTCCACACATATGCTTTTAACAACATTTTGTTCTATGTTTGTTGCCTTTCATCATAGGCGCCGTTATTTCTTGTTAGATGCAGTTCGGTCACCTTCTATTGTTTTACAATTATATACCCTATTTCTCCGACATTCAGTGGTTGCGAAGGGGGGTAAGCAGCCTGTAGCTGCCAAGTTCCCCCAGCACTTGAACATTTACTGATTTAATATTTTTTCCAATAAATCTTTTCGCACAGTCAACATTAGTTGCAGATATTTCACAACAAACAACTAGTTGTTTATAATAATCATCAGATTTATCTGCGCTTATTTTTCGTCATTGGGTTTCCCGTCTCAAAACTGGTTGGACATGTACCTGCACTTATTTCTTTTTTAAACTAACCTACATAGTTCCCTGAAATTCTCACACAGCAATACAGCTCGGTTCCCCTTATATTGTTTTCTAATATTATGCCCTATTTCACTGAGATTTATTGAAGGGGGTTAAGCAACCTATGGCTGCCAAGATCCCCCAACACTTAGACATTTGCCGAAATAATAGTTTTCCAGTAAATGCTTTCACGCAATTACCATAATTCGAGAATATTGCCCATCCAATGCTTGTAGTTGCTTATAATAAATATCATGTTTAAGTGCAGTTACTTTCTTCGTCATTAATTTATCCATCTTGGGACTGGTTGGATGCGTACCTCCATTGATTTCTCTTCTGAGCTAGCCTACACATTTCCCTGAAACTCCTACAGCCTACATCTTTCACTATCTGTGTGCAGTAGTCTAACCTAGGTCTACCTCTTCTTCTCTTTTTTCCTATCTCTGCTTCTAGTATATTCCGCACTATTCCCTCATGCCGTAGTATGTGGCCTATCATCCTATCTCTCCTATTTTTTACCGTTTTCCACATACTTCTTTCTTCCCCTACCATTTTTAGTACCTCTTCGTTCTTAACTTTGTCTGTCCATGATATCTTCATCATACGTCTGTAGCACCACATTTCAAAAGTTTCTACCTTTTTCTTGTCCGCTACTCCCACTGTCCAGGCTTCACAGCCATACAGTGCTGTGCTCCACACATATGTTTTGAGTAATTTTTTCCTTGTTTCTATGTTTGTGGTCTTTGAGCACAGTAGTTGCTTTTTCTTGTTAAATGTAGCACGACCTTGTGCTAATCTTTGTTTTATATCTTTTGTGCTTTTCCCATCTTGCGTTATTTGACTTCCTAGGTAGCAGAAATCCTTAACCTCTTGTAAGTTCGTGTTACATATTTGTATTCTTGTTTTTGATTTATTTTTCCCTCCTTTGCATACTAGTACTTTAGTTTTACTTTTGTTAATTTTCATACCGTATCTCTCTGTTAGAACCGTTTCCATTTCATTGAGAGCAGCTTCTAACTCTTGCTTGCTAGATGCTAATACCGCTATATCATCTGCAAATCTAAGCATATCAATTTTTTGTCCCTGCATAGTAATTCCAAATGTCTTCCCGCATTTGACAGTATTCATTGCCTCTTCAATGTACAAGTTAAAAATTAGTGGGGATAGGGAACATCCCTGTCTCACCCCTTTCCTGATGTTTACTTCTCTACGTTCCTGCTCTAATTCTATTACTCCTGTTTGCTCTTTGTATAAGCTATGTACTATCCGTCTATCCCTATAACTCATTCCAATCTTTTTGAGTAGTTCGAACATTTTTTTCCATTTTACATTGTCAAATGCTTTTTCCAGATCTACAAACCCTATATACACGCTTTCCCTTTTCTATTGTTTCTCCATTATCACCCTCAGAGCTAAGATAGCCTCCCGTGTTCCCCTGTTTCGCCTAAACCCAAAGTGGTCTTCTCCTAATATTTCTTCAGCCCGTTTTTCCATTCGTCTTTGTACAATTCTAGTTAATATTTTTGATACGTGTGCTGTCAAGCTTATTGTTCGAAAATTTTCACATCTATCTGCGCCTTTCTTTTTTGGTATAGTTACTATGATGTTATGTTTGAAATCTTTGGGTATCTCGCCTGTCTCATACATATAGCTTACAAGTTGGAAGAGACGTTCTGTTACTGCTTGACCAGCGGCTTTTAGAGTCTCCGCTTGCACCTTATCTGTACCCGGCGCCTTACCATTTTTAAGACCCTTTAATGCTATTTCAAATTCATCTCTAAGTATAGGATATCCCAAGTCATCATTTTCAATGTCTGATTCCTTTTCTAATGCAGTTAGTTCTTCTCCTGCATATAAATTCCTTATATATTCTTGCCATCTACCCGCCTTCTCTACCTTTTCTATAATGACATTTCCTCCCGCGTCCCTTATATTTTTGCTATACGTTTCTATATCCCTAAAATTGATTCTAATTAGTTTGTATGCTTCATCTGTCTTTCCTACTTCCATCTTAGTTTGTACCTCTTTGCACTTTTCATCAATTCATTGTTCTTTAGCTTTCTTGCATTTTCGAATAATTTCCCATTTTATGGCTTTGTATCTCTGTTTTCCTGTTTCGTCTGATTTATTTTTGTATTTTCGTCTTTCTTCTATTAAATTCAGGATATCCTTTGTTATCCATGGTTTCTTATTTACTTTTTGTGTATACCCCAGAATATCTCTGGCCGCCATGTCGAGGCTGGATTTAATGTTATTCCATTCTGTTTCTACTTCCTTAGTATCAGATATTTTCCCGATATCTTTGAGCAATTCATTTGACCTTTTTCGAATCTTTCTTGAATATCTTTCTTTTTAGTTTCTGTAGGTCAAAGTGCCTTTTTCCGTTTCTTTTTCAAATTTTAAATTTAAGTGCGGCCTTCATAATTACGTTGTTGTGGTCAGTGTCTATATCTGCTTCTGGGTAGCTTCTACAGTCTTTTACTTGATTCCTAAACCGTTGTCTAACAAGAATGTAATCTATTTGATATCTTCCTATATCTCCTGGCATCTTCCACGTATATCGTCTTCTAGCATGATGTTGCAATAATGTGTTTGTAATGATTAAATTGTTCTTGTCGCAAAATTCTACCAGCCTATTTCCTCTGTCGTTTCTAGTGCCTAAACCAAATAAACCTACTATCGCTCCTTCCCTACCCTCACCTACCACTGCATTAAAATCCCCCGTAATTATTAAATTTTCATGTCCTTTTACTTGTCTTAATATGTCTTCGATATCTTTGTAGATCGCTTCTACCTCTTCGTCACTGTAGCTAGAGGTGGACATGTATACTTGTATTATTACTGTGTTTACCGGTTTAGATTCTAATCTAACTTACTTTTGTAAGTAATTTTCTACACAGTATCCTATCTTTTTCCGCATAACTATCCCCACACCCAAATTTCCTTCCTCGGCTCCTGTATGAATTACCCTGAAGTCTCCACTCCAAAAATTTCCCGCCTCTGGCCACCGAACTTCGCTGATCCCTACTATGTCTAATGATAACCTATTCATTTCGATTTTTAGGTTCTCTAGCTTACCTACTTGCTTCATACTTCTAACATTCCACGCTCCGACCCGCAAAATGTTCCCGACTCTTATTCTTAACTTTCCGATCGCATCCTCCGAAGTAGTCCCCTCCCGGAGATCCGAATGGGGGACTATTTTAACTCCGGAATCTTTTACCCCAGAGAATGCCATCATTTTATTATAATTTAGGTACGCTGTGTACTTGGAAGGTAATGTGGTGGTTTCCCGTTGCCTTCCACATCGCGGTAGTGTGTCTTAGACTGCCATACCGACCCCTATGGTCTCTGCCAATCTAAGTACCGAAAGAGCCGCTGCCCTCTTTCGGGCATATATGTTAATTCGGATAAACCGATACAATACATATAATATTAAAAATATGTATATAAAATCAATGTATGTAAGTGCAATGTGTAATACAACATTTTTATGAACCTCTATTTTCATTTGAGAGAGTGGGAGGGGTGGATTATGGATCGGACTGCGCCAGAATTCCTATATCAAACGGATAAGCAAAAGTCACGTGAACTTTGAATATACGATCACCCGGGGTGAATGACCTTTGGAACTCACAAAAATGGTCTTTTTGGACCTTAGAATTTCCCATGTTAAATCCCATAAGATACAAAAATCACATAAATTAGCGGAAGAATTTGCAGATCCGGTGGTCCTGTGGAAAGATACCGAGGTTCTGCGGAAGGATGCCGGGGTCCGATAGTCCATATCAGGGTGTCGAAAGCATGATCCATGCCGGAAGTTCAAAATGACTAGTTGAAGAAAACTATTGTATAGATTTAAGATGACAATGTTATTTAATACTGTTACTATATGTGCGAATATTTGCTAATATGGTGAATGGGTATACTGCAAGATAATGGCAAATTAGAATTTAATTAAATTATTCATGCCTGGGGCTAAAAATGCTTAGTTGAAGAAAACTATTGTGCAGATTTAAGATGACAGTGTTATTTAATTCTGATACTAGATGTGCGAATATTTTGCAAGTGTGGTGATGATGGTGGTGGTAGTGGTTGTGGTGGTGGTGGTTGTTGTGATGGTGGTGGTTGTGGTTGTGGTGGAGGTGGTGGTGGTTGTGGTGGTGGTGGTGGGTCTAGAACTGGCATCCTCCTTGTGCAGATTTTAAGCTTTATTACACTTGTCACTTGATCGCGCGCCAGGACATTTCCGGAATACATCGGGTTATGTCTGGTCACGTCGGACATATGTCGGACATATCTTGGACATACATATATATGTAGGATCACCCATGTTGCACGACCTTTGTATCTGGCAAAAGTGGTCTTTTTGGATCTTAGAATTTCCCATGTTAAATCTCCTAAGAAAACAGGTTTTTTAATCTCGTGGTAACCTTGCTATACTACCTTACATATGATTTTCCAATGCTCCACCAGAAGGTACTACATTGTCCAGGAAGCGAATTTTTTTTGCCTGGAAAATTTGGAATTTTGCCGAACCCTTGCTGTTACCACTTGTTACGTGCCAAAGTGGCCTTTTAACATGTATTAGGTTAAGTTTGATGTACGGAGGTTTCGCGCCATAATTTCAAAAGACGCGGTGCGCGTAATTTTCAAAAGACTAGGCGCGTACTTCCGATACGTCACAGTGCGTTTGCGCAGATCGCACGACGCGAGAGGGTTGGACGAATAACTTCGCGCCGACGTGAAAAAATACAAGAAGTGGAGACAAATTTCCTGTTCTCTCTATAACGTGGCTGTTTTGCCAGAATCTTCAAGGAGTGTGGACGCTTTGAGGTATCGTATCGTGCTTATCTTTACCTATGTAGATATCCTGCCTAATTATCTTTGTTGTCGCCCTTTACCTGGTTTTTTCCTAATCCGATCCCTACATAGGTGATGAATTTGAAACCATAGGCGAACCGTACTGCACGACCTGGGAGAACGAGCTCAGGATTGCTGGAGCTGGTCCGAACGCCTTGGAAGAGCGTCGGGCATACCATCTTTATCTATCCGGAAGGACGATAGGCGTACTTCGTGGAAATCTGGACCTATCATGTGAGTAAATTATGTAATACCTGTTGATTTAACTTTTTATAAATTTTCCGATTATTACGCAATATAAATTGTGCATTGGTGACGTCATTGGAAGTTGGCAACGCGGAATCTGTAATAAGGTTGTCGTTGCCATCCGCCAGGGGCGTTGCTCGCTTTCTTATTCATTGCGCTTGCGCGATGTATTTATAAACTTTTTAACTGTATTATCGACTTTTAACTGTATTATCGATTTTTAAATTGTAAGACACTACGCCACGGAGTATACTACCAACAGCCTATGGATATTCTGCTTTGTCTTCAGTACAAAGTTTTCAGATGGGGCAGGGCTTTCAAAGAGGGCCGCGGAAACGTTAGAGATGATTATCGGTCGGCCGTCCACATTAAGAACAGCCGATTGCATATCCAGGGTGCGTTCCGTGTTGGCGCAAGATACTCGGTTAACAATTAGAATGATCGCATAGGAGGTAAGCATGAGTAAAGATATTGTTCTTCGAGTTCTGATAGAGGAACTAGGCATGAGAAAAATGTGTGCAAAGCTGGTGCCCAAGAACTTGTCTGATGTACAGAAAGAGAATCAGTTATCCATTAACTAAGAACTGCTGAATCGCTTAACAACGGAACTCAACTTCATGCACAGAGCGATTACAGGTAATGAGTCACGGGTGTTTGAAGTACGTTTCTGAAGTAAAACGACAAAGTGCAGAGTGGCACACTCCATAATCACCGATGCTGAAGAAAGCTCGCATAAGCAAATCGCGAATCAACTCCTTGCTAATCATCTTTTTTGATTGTCGTGGAATTGTTCATAAAGAATTTGTTCCACCACAAAGCCAAAAAGTAAATGAAATCTTTTACCGCGTACTCTTTGAACGTTTGCAAAAAAAGGGTGTTGCGTGTGCGACCTGAAATTTCCAGCACTTGGATCCTGCATTACGATAATGCACCCAGCCATACCTCATTCTCGGTAGATGAATTATTGGCAGAAAAAAGGTTCCTGTACTCCCACATCCGTCCTACAGTCTAGATATGGCTCCGTGTGATTATTTTGTCTCCAATGCTTAAACGGGCGTTGAAAAGTCACCATTAAGGAACAATAAAAAAAAATCCAACGTGTCACGGCGCAGCTTCTAAACAGTATCACAGAACAACACTTAAGAATTGTTACATTGAATGGCAAAACCTCTGGGGACACTGTGTGCTTTCTCAAGAACATATTTTGAACGGGACTGTTAATTTAGATTAATTCAATAAAAAGCTTATTAAAAAAAACTATACTCATTACTTCTGAGACAAACCTCGCATAAGCAAATCTTCGGATTTGCATTTGAAACTGCACATTATTTACACCATGAATTAAATGTTTGGTAAATGCGCCATGTTATTAAAACACCAAGAACGCATGGTTTCCATGGGTAATGCACCGAAAAAATTTCAACAATAGCTATCGGAAACAGTTTTATTTCAGTTAATATCATAAGGTATCAGTAAACTTTTAAAAATGCGTTGCATAACAGTCAAATTTATTGAACTCTTAAAATTTCAAGACAATTTTAAAGTAGTAAAAGCAACTAGGTGTGAAATTATTATGAACAATACCGCGTCGTTAAAATTTGTGTAGGAGTGGTCCTTTTTGGTAACCACCAAATCGAAATATTTATTTTCTTGTTTATGAATTCGGAGCTTAATACGCACAGTTACAAGTGGTGACGTAACGTATTCTTTCGTAATTTCTAAAATAAATAAGATGTTTGTTTTAAAATTTTGTATTTTTGCAATTTAGAGAGCGCAGTAATAAATATTTGTGCAATTGGAAATGTTTATTCTAGGAATGGTACTGATTAACACAAATTTAAAAATACTATAAAGATTAATTGCAGTAAACATACATTAAAAGTGAATACATTATACAACTTTTCTCATTTATTTTAAACTGCCTAGGTTTATTTTCCATGCGAAATTAAATTTCTCATTTCCTAACACTATAAAATTATAGGATTCTTGCAATATTGTTGGTTCTTAATTTAATCTATGAGGTTATTATAGAGTATTAAACCAAGGAATGAGTGGAGTTTGTTTATAACAAATTGCAAATACGAATGCGTTAGCGCTGCCAAGTCGAGAATGATAAATTTTATTTTTATCAACAGCTGTATTGTGACAGAAAAGAATGTGTGCTTACTTTGTACGAATCTGACCACAATTTGTTTTATGAACACGAACAACTTACAGAACTTCTATAACATTAGGAAATTAGAACTCTCAAAACATTCTTTATTTTTTTAGTAAAACTCACTATAAAGAAGGTGCGTGAAGTTAACCGCGACTTTATATGCACTAATGTTCTTATAGGTGCCGAAAGTTAGTGCTTTGTTAGTGCTATTTAGTGCTTTATAAAAGAAGATCGCCAAAAACGGCAATTTATAATTTTCTGGCAAAACTTCACAATTACCAAAGGTTTTCTTTAATTAAAATAACATTTTACAGCCGAAAGTTAGTGCTCTGTAAATGTTCTTTAGTGCTTTATATATCAGCGGCGTAGGACTAAGCACTATTAAAAAGTTGTGACCACTTACTTTTTTGCACCTAACTTCACAACTGGCTGCGGTTTGTTTCAAATTCAAAAATTCGTTTTAGCCGAAAGTGCTTCGCTAGTGCTCTTTAGTGCTTTATATCTCTGCGACGTACGACTACTAATAAAAAAAGTTGTGGCCACTTACATTTCTGTGGCTAACTTCACAACTGGCCGCGGTTTGTTTCAAATTCTCAAAAATTTCTTTCTGCCGAAAGTTAGTGCCTTGTTAGTGCTCCTTAGTGCTTCATATTTCAGCAGCGTGCGACTTCCAGTAAAAAAAGTATGGTACACCTATATTTTTTATTCTAGCCGGGGTTTGTTTTGATTTCAAAAAACTTTTGCAGCCGAAAGTTAGTGCTTCGTTAGTGCTCTTTAGTGTTTCACATTTCAGTGGCATACGAGTTCTAAAAAAAAAGTTGTGCCCACATATATTTTTAATTCTAGCTGTGATTTGCTTCAATTTGAAAAAAAGTTTACAGCCAAAAGTTAGTGCTTTGTGAGTATTCTTTAGTGCTTCATATCTTAGCAGCGTACGGCTGCAAATAAAAAGTTACGATCACGTACATTTTTACACTACATGTGATTTTTTCCAATGCTCCACCCGAAGGTACTACATTGGCCAGGAAGCGAGTTTTTTATACCTGGAAATTTTGAATTTTGCCGAACCCTTACTGTTCCAAGCAAGGTAGTGATCTTTAACGTGCGTGACAACACTCACACACGGGACCTCCATTTTACCTTTCATCCGAACAAGGGCATATTTTTGTGAAAAATGCTCGCCCAACATTTTTCAAGCGGACCGTGTGGGGATTCGAACCCAGGACCTTGGGCGTAGTAGTCACACGCATATCAAGTACGCCACGAAGCTGCCTAGCACTTACATTTTTACAACTGTCCGCGGTTTGTTTCAGTCTCAAAAATTTGGTACCGCCAAAAGATTGTGTTTCATTAATACTTCATATCTCAGTGGCGTACGACTACTAATAAAACAACTGTGGCCACTTACAGTGGCCGTGGTTTGTTTCAACTTCAAAGATTTTTTTACAGCGGATAGATGATGTTTTGTACTCTCGAGTGCTCTATATTTAAGTGGCATTCAAATATAGATGCCAGGGAAATGGGAAAATTTTGAAGATACAGATTAATTTGATTAATTTTATACAAAAATAATGTCCCCAAATGTCAGACGAATGCTTGTTACCATAACGTTACGGTAGTTTCCCTTACCACTACCGAAAGGATTTGCCGTGCTAGACCAATCGGAAATTGGGGTGGGTAGTATACGATTAACTGAACATAACAAATTGCTGTGCTGAAATAAAGACAACCATGTAATAATTTGTAAAGAAATGATTAGGATAGAGCGTTAGTCTGTCTAGTAAACATTTTAATACCTCCACCCAAGTAATAAACAAAACTCAGTAATATAGACATATATTCACAGTTTATCAAAACGCTAAAGACTTTCCGTAACTTTCAGGTAATCAAGTGACTCAAAACAAATAGGTAATATTGATATATGCGTTTAATGACTATGCCTGTAGCCTAATGCACTAATGAAAACGCTTTCACAGAGCATTGCTTTACAAAGTATACTGCAACACTAAAGTAATAAATAAAATATTTGTACTATCAGCACCGGTATAAAATTTGTTTTTTTTTAGAATAAAATTGCTTGCTATTAAACATTTAAAGATATTTCACTTAGTAAAATGTTATCCACATCATGTTTGCGTGGCGAAGAAGGATTTACTAACATGTGTCAGAACTAAACAGATACATCAGATGTTGCGCTCCAGGCTATTATAAATATGTATGTATATATTAGAATAAATAGGACAGTAATTTAGTGCACATCCAGGTAAATTACGTAAGTACCCGGACGTTTTACTAGTATCATAAGTCACAATATAGATGTAGCTACCATAACGCCTTATACTAATCTCACCAAAATTAATCCGTGCCAGAGGTGGAACAGCCAAGTTGGTGTGTAATTAAACAGTATGGCAGCAACCCAAACAGTACCTCGGAATCAGCGGATAGCAACCAATAATCAGGGGAGTCAACCATTAATATAGACAGCAACAGGAAAACCAAGCAGTTGGCGCTAGAAATAGCAAGCGGTAACCAAAGCACGGTATAATCAAATCCTTGTATACTCCGTGCTGCATTTCAAAAAAGGAAGACTCAATAGGATAAGCGTAGGACAGAATTGGTGCAAATACTTTTAACTTTGTAAAGAAATATTGGGTAATATGTTCTTACACTTTCAAATGGTCGGGAAAGAATGTTTAATAACGCGATGAATGTGAAAGAAAACTTCTAAACTATCCAAACCGTGTAGCATGTGTTGATAACAATACTCGTATGAATTAGAACGTTACGATAATATACCGATTTAAAGGTGTAAGGTTGGTTGACTAACGAACTATTGTAGACTTAAAATAAAATGCACAAAGCCAATTGCCAATTACGAAATTGTAATACTTGTCCAGAGGCATCACTTATAACAGGTAGTTATACAAAGAATCTGAGAAATTTGAAAAAATTGGAAATCGAACGAAAATATTCAGTCCGGTGAAATTTAACGTAACAATTCCCCCCAAGCAAAAGTAAAAGTTTGGGGTGTGAAGGGAGAAGTAGAGGAACAACAAAACAAAAAAGCAAACCGAAGGGACAACACCAAAAAACAATTCTTCTGGCTCGAAAGACCAATAGTGGTAACGATCGGAATACCAGAGAAAGCGACACAAGACACTCACTGTAGTGAATCAAGTACTAGAACAACAGAAGAAAGAAGAAGGGAGGAAAGACGGGTAATAAGCCATCAACGAGGACTAAGATGGAATGGTATTGACACTGCAGAGTCGTCAAGTGACGGATGTATTTCAGAAAGAAACATTAAAGTTTTCAAACCTCAAGAAAAAAAGTGGTTTCCTGCAGAAAAAACTAAAAGTAAAGGAAAAGAAGAGAGCAAAAAAACCAACAGTAACAGCCAAAATGAAAAAAGCGTCAAGCCTCAAAGTGTGCTCGGGAACAACAAAAATGCTAGATAGAAAAAAAAATGAAATTACTTCAAACTGTGGTACCCAAGAATCGCAACAAACGAAAAACCGAAAAAAAGAATAGTTGACTAAGCTTAATGTCGACTAAATCGTGGTTTCCTAAGAAAAAAAACGGACTAGAACGCGCCTACCATAGGAGGTGGATCGAGAAAAACAAATTTTCCAAGTCAGCACGAAGACCGACAGAAGGTAGCACCAGCCACAGGAAAAAGGAGAGGAATGTGGAACGAAAGGAACCAGGAAAAGAAAGGAAACAAACCAAAAAAAAATAACACCAAGCAACAAGTACAAGAACCACAACATAACAATCGCGCAAAAGGAAATAAAACCGAATCCCAGTGTAGTTATATATGAGTATGTGTGTACGTGTACGTGTGTATGTGTGTGTGTATGTGTGTTGATGTATGAGCATGAGAGTGTGTGTGTTTGTTTGTGTGCCGAGGGGGAGTGCGTGTGTGTGAATGTGTTGGACCGCTGTAGTCGCCTCTTACGACAGGCAGGTCGTACCGTGGGACTATTCTATTCCCGGATCCACGCGGGGTAATGAAAAAGAAAGAAAACCCAGCAAACAGGAAGTAAATAAAAAGAAAACTTAAAGTCCAGAAATTAAAACCTAAGAAGGGCAAAATCGGCATAAGAATTTGGGGCGCAAGGACTAGGTATTGGGCTTAAGACGTTTGCGCCGCCAGCATGAAAATAAAACAAGATCAAGGACATTAGGACTTCGCCGACATACATCTTCCGGTTCAGAAGGAGCATAGACTAATGTCTGCCTCTTTTGAGCAGTTTTCTACCAAACAGGAAGAGCAGGGGGTGTAGTAGTTGTAGCACGAGATTTAGGAGGTGGCAAGGATAGTTTAGAAAAGTCAAAACGCGTCATAGAAGGACGTCATTTGTTGTTAGGATTGGTGGTAAGAAAGTCAACGGCAGAAAAGGAAACGTCATGGGTTGTCAGAATATCAACGGTAGAAAAAGAAAAAGTATTGTCTGTAAGAGAATCTACCTTACTAAAAGAAACACAAACAGCGCACACTTCAGTTACGTCGGACAAAGGGACAGAAACAGATAAAATTTTATCGATGTTAGATAAAGGACTAGCAGTATCACAGTTATGAAAGAAAACAGCATTGGTTGTAGGAGTATCCACCTTAGGAAAAGGAGTAGAATCCGATAACACTTCAATCACATTACATAAAGGAACAGAATCAAGTGGAAGTTCATCAACGTTACAAAAACAAACAGTATCAGGAAGAACTTCATCCACAATAGATACGGAAGCAGGATCAGGTTGACTTTCGTCAACATTAGATAACAGGATATCAGCTAGGATTTCACCAACTTTAGCTAAAATAACAGAGGCAAGTAGCATTTTATCAGCATGAGAAAAATGAGTGAGAGTAGGTAACGTTTCATCAACGTCCGATAAAGGAGTAGAATCAAGTAAGACTTCATCACTGTTAGACAACGGAGTAGCAACAGATAAAACTTCAGCCACAATAGGAACTATTCCTAAACAATAATAGCTACAGAAACAGGGTCAGGTAAAACTTTGACGACAGAAGCAACAAGCAGTATAGCTACTGGTTCACTAACTTCAACTGGACCTTCTCTATCCGTATTAGGAGTTGCCGTCACTTCAGCTACAGCTGTTATTGTAGACATGACAGAAATTTCTTGAGTATAGTCATTTAAGAAAGCAGGAACATGTAAAATTTTGACAGCAACAGCAACAGACATTAAAGATACAGGTTCATGAACTTCAACAGAACCCTCTCTGACTGAATTAGAAATTATTGTCACTTCAACGACATTTGTGCTTGCACACACGACAGGAATTTCTTGGGTAGAATCATTTAAGAAAGCAGGAATAAACTCTTGAGAAGCTAGCTGCAAATCACTAATTCGAAGTATGGGTTGCACTGGTGTTGGAGGCACAGTTTGGGGTAGTAGTGGAAACGTAGGATCCATTCGATCACCTTTTGATTCGCGAAGGACAGAAGAAATTTGGTTCTTGTTAGTAGAGGTTCGGTAAGTAGAGGCGTGATATCCGTAAAAATTAATATTATAGTTCAAAGGCTCATGTGGCTGAAAAGGGTATGAGGTGATGGTAGTAGGGCGCGCAGAAGGAGGTGTAGAAAAGAATGTAGAACTAGAAACGACAGAAATTTGGTTGCTTTTATACTTTCAAATGGTCGGGAAAGAATGTTTAATAACGCGATCACTGCATGATCAAATTAACAACCAAATGTGAAAGAAAACTTCTAGACTATCCAAATCGTGTAGTATGTATTGATAACAATACTCGTATGAATTAGGACGTTACGATAATAAAAAGATATAAAGGTGTAAGGTTGGTTGACTAACCAACTATTATAGACTTCAAATAAAATGCACAAAGTAAATTACGAAATTGTAATATTTGACCAGAAACGTCACTCGTAACAGGTCGTTATACAGTGTCGGAGAAATTTGAGACAGACGGAAATTGAACGAAAATATTCAGTCGGGTGAAATTTAACGTAACATGTTATTTACTGAATTAGAATTGAAATAGAAAATCTTAATTGTATTTCTCCAGACGCTCTTATGCAGCTGCAATTTAATAAAAAAATCTCGATGTTAAAACAACACTTCCTAAAGGTATATAAGGCAACAAATCTCAAATTATTAATAATTTGTTTTAATCAAGCGAATAAATTGGTCGAAAAAAATTGTTTGCTATCCCTGAAAAACAGTTATTTATACAATTATATTAAGAAGTTGTGAAATAAGTAAATTTACACGCTAGTCGTAATTATAGGGTAAATCTTAACATTAGCTGTTCATGTAGTGCATTATCTGAAATTTAGAATATCCTTATCACTTGCTGAAATTCTTAGTTGCAACTTAATAAGCTGTAACACTGGAAATAACGGTATATTCGATTAATCTTTGGAAATAGGTATAATTAAACTGGCCCTGAGTAGAGTGAAGAGAATATGTAATTTCAAAGTTCAAATCCAGAAGTTGACTACAACTTTTTGTTATAGAAACACCAACGATCATATGCAGCATAATATGCAGTGTTTTATTGTGCTTTTATCTCAAAGCACCGCACTTTCGGTTTCTGAAGCTTCAAAGGTCAGATCTAAAAATACGCTACAACTTTTTTGTTGTAGAAGCACTAACGACAATATGCTTCGTTTGTGTTTTATTGTGCTTCAAACAACAAAGCAGTCGATTTCCGGTTTCAGAAATATTCGACATTAAAGGTCAGATCCAAAAATAGGGTAAAACGTTTTTGGTAGATTCGATCGTTTGTGCTTCCATAACAAAAAGTAGTAGCCAATCCCCGGATCTGAATTTTGAAGTAGAATGTTTTCGCAACCCGAAGTACGACTGCGTTTAGAATTGTAGCACAAAAATGCACTAACGACATACTAAATATTTTGCTACATATGTTTATTAGTGTTTCCATAAGAAAATGGTTTTAGTTATTTTCCAACTTCCAACTCTGCCTTTTAAAGCCAAATATTTCAGAAACAGGAAAATGGGCAGCAATGGGTTTTTATGTAAAATGATACACTAACGAAGCACTAAAGAGTGTGCCACATATTGTCGTTTGTGCTTCAATAACAAAAAAGTAGTAACCTACTTTCGTACCTGACTTTAATGTCGAATATTACCAAAACCAGAAGTGCGGCTAATAAAGCATTAAGTAGTGTGGTACATATGCCTGTTAGTACTCCCATATCAAAAGAATAGTGATAATCGTCCAGCTTTTGGCCTCACACTTGAAAGTCAAATATTCTGGACATCGGAAGTGCGACAATGTTGGGGTTAAAGACACAATCAAACACTAACGATGCACTGAAAATTAGGCGAGATATGGTTGTTACTGCTTCTATAGGAAAAAGTTTTAGTCTGTTTTCGGAACTAACCTTTGAAGTCTAATATTTTTGAAACCGGAAGTGCGGCTTCTTTGCGGTTTGAATCGCAATCAAACACTAAAAACGCACTAAAGATTATGATACTTATGGCCGTTAGTGCTTCTATAACAAAAAAATGTGTAGCCTATTTTGGGATCTGATCTTTGAAGTCGAATATTTCCGAAACGGGAAATGCGGCTGCTTTGCCATTCGAAGCGCAATAAAACACTAATGAAGCACTAAAGATTATGCTACATATTGTCGTTAGTGCTTCTGCAACAAAAAGTTGTGGCCTACTTTCGGATCTGACATTTGAATTAGAATATTTCCGAATCCAGAAGATTCTTTGTGGTTTAAAGCAGAATGAAACATTGATGAAGCACTAAAGAGTTTGTTCGTCGTCAGTGCTTCCAAAACAAAAAAGTTGTGGCCAACTTTCCAACTTGAAATTTAAAGTCTTTTATTTCGGACATCGGTTTGTGCGGCGGCGTAGGGGTTAATAGCACAATAAATCACTAACAAAGCACTAAAGATGGTGTTACATATATCTATGAGTGCTTCCATAATAAAATAGTGGTCATGTTCCAGCTTCTAGTTTTTCATTTAAAAGTCGAATATTCTCAATACTGGAAGTGTTGCAACGCTGGGGTTTAAAGCACAATCAAACACTAACAAAACACTACAGATTGATACTTATGGTCGTTAGTGCTGCTATAATAAAAAAGTTGATTCGGATTTGATATTTGAAGTCGAATATTTCCGAAACCGAAAGTGTGACTGCCTTATGGTTTGAAGCACAATATAACAATAACAAAGTACTAAAAGTATGCTACATATTATCGTTAGAGCTTCTATGACCAAAATGTTGTAGCCTAATTTCGGATCTGACTTTTGAAGTCGAATATTTCCTAAACCAGACGCGCGGCTGCTTTGTGGTTTAAAGCACAATCAAATACTAACAAAGCACTAAAGATTATAATACTTATGCCCGTTAGTGCTTCTATAACAAAAAAATGTTTAGCCTACTTTCGGATCTGACCTTTGAAGTCGAATATTTCACAAACCGGAAATGCGGCTGCTTTACCATTTGAAGCGCAATAAAACACCGACGAAGCACTAAAAATTATGCTACATATTGTCGTTAGTGCTTTTACAACAAAAAGTTGTGACCTACTTTCGGATCTGACATTTGAATTAGAATATTTCCAAAACCGGAGGTGTGGCTGCTTTGTGGTTTAAAGCACAATGAAGCACTAAAGAAGCAGTAAATGGTGTGTTATATGTGGTCGTTTGTGCTTACATAAAAGTTGTAGCCCGCCTCCCAATTTGAACTTTAAAGTTGAGTATTTCGGAAACCAGGTGTGCAGCGGCTTAGAGGTTTGCAACACAATAAAGCACTAACGAAGCATTAAAAATATTACTACGTATATCTATTAAGTAGTCATCTTCCAGCTTCTAGCTTTGCACTTTAAAGTCGAATATTCTCGAAACCGGAAGTGCGGCAACATTGGGGTTTGAAGTACAATCAAACACTAACAAGGCACTAAAGATTATGATACTTGTGGTCGTTAATGCTTCTATTACAAAAAAGTGGCCTGTTTTTCGATCTGAGCTTTGAGTTAAAATACTTCCGAACCCGGAAGTGTGGCTGCTTTGTGGTTTGAAGCACAATAAAACACTAACAAAGCACTATAGATTATGCTACATATTGTGGTTAGTGCTTCTACAACAAAACAGTTGTAGCCTATATACTAGAGCTTAAGTATATCAATACCATAGATAATGTTGCTGATTTATTAACAAAAGTTTTGTTATTCAGTAAGATCATTTTTTGTAAAATATATATATTTAGTTATAAAGATGCTCCGAATGGGGAGAAATTGTGAATATTTAGATCATTTCATTACAAATATTGTTGTAATTCTTATTTGTATTTGCCGCCTTTTTCTTGTAATGCGCCGATTTAATAATGATGTAAAATGGCAGTTGTAAGTTATTTGTGTGCCAAGATGAAAAACTATGAAAAATAAATTATATTTAATTTTGAAATTGTTTACCTTCTCATACGTGTTCAGAAGCACATTTAAACAGATATTAAATAACCTGTAGTCACATTTACTTTTAATACCAAAAATAATGGATTTTTTTAAATATATGAAAATGGAAAGTGGTTATCCAATAAATGAAACGGCACGTTACGAGTTAACTCGCAACACGTGACAAATATAGAAATGAATCCTCTAAATTCCTAATCTTTATAAAAGTATACACTGTGTAAAGGCATTGCAAACAGAACACGTAACTCAGGCAATTGTATCAATAAGCATGGATACCACTAAACAGATTCCACGTTTACAGAGCAGTTTTTTTTGTTTCTTCTGTTTTCTGTTGCGTTTTAGAAATACATTATTGTAGAATACATTAACTTTTTTACGTATCCCAAAATTTGCTTTTTCTACTGCACTACATAAAACAGGGAAGCGTATTTTTGAGATAATTTTCTAACTAACCAATGTGGTACTTTTGTGACAGTATCTTCATGTTAGGTAACACAATACATTCTGTTTGCAATTGCATATAGCAAGTGTTGCCAGTTTCTTACTTTATATGCTTCTGCAATTTGGACTAAGTGTTTTTATGACTGCCTTTAGCTTACTCTTAAATAATTCTCATATATTTCATTGTAGAATATCAATCAACATTTACAGAGTTTAGGAGAATTTCCTTTTATACTTTGATAACTCATTAATTAATTCACTCAAATTTATTACAGGTTATACATCGGTCTGGTTAACAGTGTCCTTCACAATTGAGAGATATATAGTGGTTTGTCATCCTATTAAGGGAAAAGTTTTGAGTACAGAAGGCAGAGCCAAAAGTATTATAGCAATAGTTAGTATTTTGTGTTTAGTAGCTACAGCCACAACACCTTTTGAATACCAGCTCACATTTAAAGATTATTGCATAAAAACATGCGAGGAAGAAGATTTAATACAACAAAAACATTTAAATCAAACGCACATCCATGATGATCTCCAAAATGGCACAATAGTCGATCGTAATTTGGATTTGCTCTATGCAGAAAATGAAAACTGCTCTTTTTACCACCAGAGCTATGTTAAGGAAGATCCTGCGCCGGTTGATGAGGAATCCCTACTTATATTTACAAATTCAACGCAAAAATTACTAGAGACAATTGTAAATATAATATTTTTAAATAACACTTGTTGTGCCAAAAACTATACGATTAGTACAGAAGGAACAAGTTTGGGAAAGAATCTCATATACCAACATATTTTTTATTGGTTTTCTTCAATTGTTTTTGCTGTTCTTCCGTTAGGAATTATTGCTACCTTCAACTGTTTTCTTATTAAAACTGTTTTTAAATATCACAGAAGAAGGAAACGTTTGACCAATACCCAGGTTAGTATAAATTTACTAATTACGTAGTTTACCGATATTTTACTTTGGCATTAGCAAAATAAATATTTGTTTTTATTTATAAGAGAATTTTGATTCTAATCTATTTTATTGTAACAAGCCATTAAAGTATACAGAATTTTATTTCAATAAAACTAAATCATTTTAATTTTCAAATTTTCCCTTTGTGTAAGCAAAGTCTAGAAATTTTTGTGATTTAAATCACTTGGGAAGTTTTCTCTGAAAACGGAGAATTCTGAAATTTTGTGTATGTGTAGATGTTGGTTTACTTTTTTAAAGTGGTTTCAGGTTTTTGGAATTTTTAAACTGAAGTCATCCTTAATTTAATTTATTTCGCCATTTTAGAATCATTGTAACTTTTTATGTTTAGGGCAAGTTGGTCATGCTGGATGTAATTTTGAAAAAGTTGATGTTGTTAAGGGAGTACAAGTATTATTATTACTAGAAAGAATGTTTACCAAAAATAAAAGTTTCAGCTACTGAATCGATTTCTAGGTGTTATTACAAAAACACGTTTTGCATGACAAAAGAGATTGCATTTATTTTTAAAAAGAAGTTTGGTTGGTAGAATAAACCTGTGGAAAATATCCCACTGTAGAAAGTGGCCACTAGAAAAGTTATTGTCCAGTTTACTTCTTATGCCCAATGAGCTTTGTTGGAAGAGATCTACCTAGGAAAACTTATTACGGAGTTGGTGGATTTTAAAGATATGTGGACCTTGGGATCACAAAGCTGATGGTTTCCCATTTTGGTTGAAGACTAGATTGTATGAATTGGGGATTTTGTATTTTGTGTGGAGTTATTTTTCAAGATGTGGGAATTTGTGTGGTGTGGTAAGGAGATCTAGAAAAATCCATAAATTACGACAATTACAACGCATTATTTGCGATTTCTGTTATTATGGTGCTTGCAGAAATGGAGATAGCTCTCGATATTGGCTAACCTCCTGGCCAAAAGTCGATATTGGAATTTTGTTTGATGTCAAACAGACTTAAAGTGCAAGGCAATGATACACGCAAACCATTATGCAAACAATCCTGCAGTGACTTTGTTACGTTACTCCGTGCAGACAAGAAAGAAAGCAGTAGAGTAATTAAAAAAAATCGCTTACATCAAATACAGCAACAAAATAAGAACAAGGATGGTAGAATAGAAATCCAAAAGAATTAGATTTTGGGCTAGCTCAAAAATGTCGTAGAGTGGGGTGGGTGAAACAGAAAAAAATTGGAAACCTTGGTAAAAAGCTATATTAGAAACATACAGTCCCAAAAGAACATTTACAAAAGTCAAAAACACACCTTTATGTAATCAACCTGTTATAACGTGATGTAAGCAAAACGTCAATTTACATATAATACAGTATAAAACTTAACATTTTAAAATATCGAAAATAAAATCTTATAATCTAAATACCATATACTTACATAGTCTTATCTAAATATATACACAATAAATAATACAATAATACATGCAAGAAATAATACAGTAAAATTTATCTGCTTTGGGAAGTGCACCTCGTACAATTTAAGAACATAACCTTAAATTTTAAATAACGTAATGTAGTATCAACCAGCAAGTTGCCGAAGTTAAGGTTAATATACACAGAAAAAAAAACAGTAAAAAGTGCTTTAACGCAAGCTTTGAGTCAACTAGTTGTGACTTTAAAAATAATTGCATAAACGTGCATGTATTGTTAACAGGAATTTCGTAGTCTGCAATTTATTGCAAAATCAACCAAAAAAGAAAGTGTCTATCTTCCAACACACCAGCACATGTAAAGCAAACAGAAAAACTGTACCTTCAACTTATCGACTTCCCTGGTACCATCTTAGGAATTTGGAAGTGCGGGCTGCACTCGTCTACGGCTGGTTGCTGGATCAAACAACTTATCTATACTAGCACAATACGTCCAACAACGCATTTTAAAATCGTGACTTACAACGCTCAAAGGACGTTGTATAGAATTAAAATCGAATACATTAGGGAAGAGTCCAATAAATAAGAGAACCTTTCTAAAGTTTAACTTATATTTTTACAACGTGAAAACGACAGGGATAAGTAAGGAAGAACTATTCCCACCGATATTGGTGTGAAATATTCTGCGAAAGCAAATAAAAATATATTCACGACAACAACTGGGAAATATTCCTAGAAGAATAATCCGTTAACGCAAACAAACAGACGATAACCATTTCCATTGAATTTTGTGTTTGCATGGGAAAGCAAAATTTATTGTAAAACATCCTAATGAGTATGAAACCTTGCATACCGCCAAAGGAGACGCAACAAAGACTTTAGACGCGCTTTTGACATATGGTATCCTAATATTTTAATCTATTATCAGATCTTTCCAAAACTGGACTCACTTTGATTTGGCTTTTCATCCTAAGATGAATTATCTGCTTCCCTAATGCTGTTAATTTGAGAGCAATACATGTTTCCTTGGATAAGCCTATATGCCCTGTGCATTGCTCTTCTATGTAGGTCAAATTAGTTTTTTTACGGATACCCAAATATCTTTTACGTAGGCCGCTGGTGCAGTGATGGTTGTAGCATTTACGCTGCTGGATATTGCGGTGACGATAAATCCAGTGTACGAGATCGAGATGTTTGCTGGTTTCCCGCAACTATTTAAAGTGTGAGATAAGTATCTCGGCACCTGAAGATATGTAACCTTATTTTATATCCAGAAATTATTGCTTATCAACGTTTGGCGTTGACGCGTAACCTATGCACCATAGATAATCTTAAATCACCTTACTCCGATAAGCGGAGCAAATATACAACAACCCGCTTCGAAACTAGCTTCACTGGTATTCTTGTTACTTCAACTTGCTCCCTAAAAATTGTTCTAAGTATACTATGTTTAATTTAAAATGTTTTTTTAGAAGAAATCATAAGTATTGCCTGCTTTTTGTTGATTATCAATAAATTTTACGTGTTACAATACGAAATGCGCACATCGTAAATCAATGATTAAAATTTGTCCGTAGATTATAATTGCTTTTTTTAAAATAGAATTTTTTTATTTTTATTGTAAATAAAAACTCAATGGCGATGTCTTTTCTTTGTCTATGTGAACCATGTCACTCTGCGCATTTGTAGTTAGCTCGGTATTTTTAAATTTCCTTTATCTTTTTGTCTGTAACCATGATTCGTGCAGGCCCTTACTTCGCTTTGTTTTCTGTTACTGTCTGACCCGTGCAGTTTACCATTACATAATTAGAAACATTCCTTTATAAATGTTAAAATCAAAGTTTAACTTCAATTAATAGTTTCTAGATCGGAAAAAATTTCATAAATTAGTTTATTGTTATTTATTTTGGGGAAAAGTATTATTTAATATAGAGAAACTCTTATATTGACCCCTAGACATATAAAGAAAATTTATGAAAACAATTATTTCTAACATTTTTTTAAATATTTCTGTTTGTTATCTTCAATTCTTTTACATATAAAACAATTGTATTTTATCAGTAGTTCCCTGGCAAGTAGTTCGCATATCAATTCTCTGCTTAACAGTTCATGTTCTTGGTATCGATTATATCATAATGCTGAGTGTATTCTTTAATCATGGCACTTCAGCTCTAGACAAAGCACATCCTCTCCTTCCCTGAATTAGTCAGCAATATTTGCATTATTTACAACCGAAGTCAATGGCAATTCTTTGAATTACAGAATGTTTGATGAGTATTTCGCCTATCTTTTTTGAGAAATATTACTTAATTTTCTAGACTAAATATGTAGGAAACAAATGTCGAAAGACGTAAAAAACATATTATCACAAGCGTGGCATAGTATCTTTTATATTAATGAACGTTCACATAACATTTGGTGCAGATAAATTCAACACTACTATGTATACACAGTTTGATACATTTTTTTTTCTATATCGCTCATCATTAGGTCTTCAGTCTTGGAACTGGTTAAACGCATACCTTTATTGTTTCCTATTCTGAGCTAACACATTTCCGTACACATTTTCCTGAAATTCCCATCTTTCACTATATGCGTGCAATAGTCTAAACTGGGTTTACTTCTACCTCTCTTTTTCCTATCTCTGCTTGTAATATATCCCACACTATTCCCCAATGCCTCAGAACATGTCCTATCCTTCCATTTCTTCTATTTTTTTTGTTTCTCTCAGATATCTTTCTTCCCTACTATTTCTAAAGCCTCTTTGTTCTGTCTGTCCATCCTAACATCATCTGAAGCACTACATTGCAAATGCTTCACACTTTTCCTGTCTGCTTCTCGTACTGTCCACGTTTCACAGCTGTACAGTGCTGCGCTCCACACAAATGCTTTCAGCAATCTTTTTCTTGTTTCTATGTTTATTGTCTTCAAACATAGTAGTTACTTTTCTTGTTAGATACAGCACGGCTTCCCTTCTATGGTTTTTTAAATGTATACCTTATTTCACTGATATTCAGTGGTATGTGATGGAGGTTAAGCATCCTGACAGCTGCCAAGATCCCCAACACTTAGATATTTTCCAAATTAATAATTTTCTAATTAATCCTTTAAAACAATCAACATTTGTTGAGTATATTGCAAAGCCAACATGTAGTTGTTTACGATAATCATCAAGTTTAAGTACAATTACTTTTTTCATCATTAGGTTTTTTGTCTTGGGACTGGTTGGACGTGTACCTCTATTGATTTCTATTCTGAGCTAACCTACACATTTCCATCAAATTCCCACAGCCTATATCTTTCACTATCTATGTGCAATAGTCTCACCTAGGTCTACTTCTGCCTCTCTATTTTCTTATCTCTACTTCTAATGTATTCCGCACTATTCCATCGTGCCTTAGTATGTTACCTATCATCCTACCCTCCTATTTTTCACCGTTTTCCACATGTTACTTTCTTCCCCTACCATGTCTGGAACATCTTTGTTCTTAACCTTGTCTGTCCATGATATCTTCATCACACCTCTGTAGCACCACATTTCAAAAGATTCTATCTTTTTCGTGTGCGCTTTTCCTACTATCCACGTTTCACAGACATAAAGTGCTGTGTTCCACACATACGCTTTCAGCAATCTTTTCCTTTTTCTGTTTGTTGTCTTTGAAGATAGTAGTTGCTTTTTCTTGTTAAATGCAGCATGACCTTATGCTGTTTTATATCTTGTGCACTTTTTCCATCTTGCGTGATTTGACTTCCTAGGTAGCAGAAATCTTTAACGTCTTGTTAGTTCTCGTTTCCTGTTTGTATTCTGGTTTTTTACTTATTTACCCCTCTTTTACATACAAGTACTTTAGTTTTATTTTTGTTAATTTTCATACCGTATCTCTCTGTTAGCACAGTTTTCATTTCATTAAGCGCTGTTTCTAACTTTTCCCTGCTACATGCTAATACCGCCATATCATCTGCAAATCTAAGCATATCAATCTTTTGTCCCTGCATAATAATTCCAAATTGCTTCCTGCATTTGACAGTAGTCATTATCTCTTCGATATACAAGTTAAAAATGAACGGGTATAAGGCACATCTCTGTCTCAACCTGTTCTTAATATTTATTTTGCTACATTCCTGCTCTATTTCTATTACAGTTGTTTACTCTCGCTTTTGCTCTTTATTGCTATGTAAAATTATTTTTTCACCACCTTATATAACTATAATAGAATGAATACAGATTTATTTTTATTGCGCATTGCAGATGATTGTCATAACTTTTTTTTTCTAGGATAAGATGTCACAATTCCAAGAAAACCGTATAACTTTAATGCTGATAGTAATTATAGTATTATTTCTAATATGTCAAATACCTTGGGCGGCATTCTTAATTTACGATACTTTAAATGAAGCTCCTGATACTTACACCGAAAACATCAAGATGGGTAAGTTACAATTGAAGTATGTGTTTGGTCATGCTTTTTGATTACTGTGCTTCCAACGGCATTAAAAGTATTTGCGCTGGAGATTGGTAGAATATTTCGCTTTTTGTTGGGAAATTTGTCAATAGATAAAAGAAACATTTTGCAGCTCAATTTGTTAATCAAGCCATAGACAAAATTGTTAGGTTACTGTACGCTCCTACAGTACATGACAAGAGTAGGCAGAATATTTAACAATAACGGTTTAAACCCGGAGGAAGCGTTGTTATTCAGAGACAGTGAAAGTGGAATAAACTCGAGTGTCATTCATTACAATACGTACCACAAGTTGAAAGAAAAAAAAGTGCTTTATATTGAATTGAAAAGAGCAACGAATGTTTATTTAAGTTAAACACATAGTTTGATTTATTGTCGGATAACAGAGAATGTAAAATTTTAAAAAAATGCTAAGAGTTTATTCCAAACATGGTTTATGCTATCTATCCAACTTTAGTAAATTAGACTTAAAATTTAGAAAAATACCCCTACTCCTGTACATATATCCCAGATTCATCACCAGCATCCCCTGCAGCTATCACCTCCACCACAGGTTGCACTCTGACAACTGTCTTAGCCCCATAAATTCTCCCTGACCTGGAATCCTCCCCTCGTCAGACAATTCCTATAAAAATCTACAACACGAAGTGCCCCACTAAACTACACAACCTCTGGAATTTTGTAGTGATCCAGGTTCAACTGGATGGATGTTGTTCAAGTAACCATGGTAATAAAATAAGTTATGTCAATGTAATATATAGTTAAAAAAATATAATTATCCAAACAGGAGGAATTCATTATATTTGTATTCAATTCTATTCATAAGAGTCACAACAATTGGCGACGAGGATTAAACTGAAAAAAGGAAGAAAATGAATCAAGAACAGTTTCAACAAATGATAGAAATTTTTATTAAAAATCAAGAAGTATTAATCAGTCAATTTCAAAAAGTCAACATCCAGAATGCAAATACTGAAAATACTACACAAAGTTATATAAGTTCAATTCCAGCATTTGAAAATTTTGATGGCAAGAAAGAAAAGTTCAAGTGTTATTTAGAGAGGTTTGAAAATTATCTGACCATTAAAAAGTTTATAATCAACAACAGAAAGCACAACTTTTATGTATATCAATTGGATGTATACATTACAATAATCTTTCAGTGTTTTTGGGTCCAACAAAATCAATTAAAGAGCTGCCATACGCGGAACTAATAAATGCTTTTCAATCAATGTTGAGTCCTCTCAGAAGCACAATAATTTCTCAGCATTATTTCTTGAACACCTATCAGCAGGAAAATCAAAATATTGGGGAATTTGTTGCGACTTTACAAAAGATTTGGACGAATGCAAATTTCAAGTCAGATGTGAATGCGAAAGAGTAGTATCAGTTACCGATATGTTCCTACGAGCACAGTTTGTAAGAGGAATAAAAGATAATTGGATACGAGAACAGTTACTTCAAGCAGAAGAAACCCAATTTAGCAACGTCCTAACAAAGGCCGTAGCTTTAGAAGCATCTCAATAGAGACCAAGGAAATTTCAAACCAGCAATCCATGCCAATTAGCCAAGTAAATAGAATAGGTAATAGTTCAAACAAGACCTATAAGTCCAGTCGTGATGGGAAACATCGCACATTCAAGATCAAAACATAAATCAAAATAGATTATAAATCTCTGGGGATTGCAGATTTGTGCATCAAATGCGGAAGGAATAATCATTGTACTCCAGACTGTCGTAGTAATCGAGATCACCTACATTGTTCAAGCTGTCATAGAAAGGACACGTCGCAAAAGTTTGCATTACCACACTACTAAGACATAAAAATTATAAAAATTATTCAAATAACGAAACACATAGTTACATTAGTGCGAATGATGATAACCAATTTGGAGTTAATTCAATTAGTCAAGGCGACTCCAAACTTTTCGAAGCATTACAAATAGTGGAAATTTATGATCATCAAGCGATTAATGCTCCAATTCAAGATTGTCAAAAATACATTATTACTGTAGAAGTGAACCATAAACCAGTCGAATTTGAAGTAGATTCAGGGGCAGGATTTACACTATTACCAGAAGACAAGTTTAAGATGTTAAATCTACAATTAAATGAAACGTCAATTTGTTTCCGTGCATATACAAACGATGTATTTATTCCTAAAGGAAAGGTTACAGTAAGTGTCTGTTACAAAGACATTAGTTCAATAGAAGAAATGTTCACAGTAGTACCTAGTGGTCGTCCGGCAATTCTAGGGCGCACGTGGATACGCCACCTTCAAATCAGCTTGCAAGAGATCGACAACAATATTAACACTGCATATTCAAATAATTCAACACATCAAGTGGATAGTCTTTCTATAGAGCAAATAATATTTCAATATTCAGAGGTATTCGAATCAAAAATTGGATGTGTACCAAATTATTCTGCCAAAATAACACTACGCAAGGACACACAGCCAGTTTATATAAAAGAAAGGAGTATACCATTTGCATTACGTGCCAAAGTCGAAGCAGAATTAGATTCATTGGAAGATGCAGGAGTAATTTCTAAGGTAATCGCCAGCGATTGGGGTTCACCTCTGGTGGTAATACCAAAAGCAGATGGAACAGTTAGATTATGTGTCGATTACAAAACAGAAGTCAACGAATGTCTGGTAAATGCTAAATATCCAATCCGAAGGATACCAGATATTTTGCATAGTCTAAGGAATTCAAATTACTTTTGCAAATTAGACATATATAAGGCATACTTACACATCGCAGTAGATGAGGCCAGTAGCGAAATTCAAACAATTACAACGCACAGAGGGATATACCGCATGAAGAGATTGAGTTTTGGTATAAAGACAGCACCAGCAGAATTCAACCGCATGCTGAGTAGAGTTCTTCAGGGTTTAAGAAAAACGGAATATTATTTCGACGATATCATTGTACATGGCACTACAAAAGAGGAATGTTTAAACAATTTAAAGGCGTGTTTGTCTCGTTTTCAAGAAAATAATTTGCACGTAAACAAGAATAAATGCACATTTTTAGTCCAGAAAATAGAATATTTGGGGTATGTTGTTGAGAAGAATAAAATTATGAAATCACAAAAAAAGGTAGAAGTAGTTTTAAAAATGTCCAGGCCTAAAAATGTGGAAGAAGTTTGCAGATTTTTAGGATTAGTGACGTATTATTCCCGGTTTATATATGATTTAGCAACTAAAACCGCACCATTAAGGAAAATTTTACAAAAGAATGGTTCTTTTAGGTGGACATCAGAATGTGAAAAGGCATTTCTGAATCTAAAAGAAGAAATAGCAAGTGAAAAAGTTCTTGTACCATTTGATCCAGACTTACCAATTGTCCTAGCGTGTGATGCAAGTCCAAGTGGCATTGCTGCGGTTCTTAGCCATGTAGTTGGGAATGAGGAAAGGCCAATAGCTTTTGCTTCAAGATCATTAACAAGCGCAGAAACAAATTACAGCCAGTTAGATCGGGAAGCACTTGCGATAATGTTTGGCGTGCAACATTTTTCAAATTTATTTACGGACAGCATTTCACTCTAGTTACAGATAATCAGCCACTTACGAGAATATTTCATGAAAACAAAATTTACCAGCGATGTCTTCAACCCGTCTTTTAAGATATGCCAGTTTTTATCACAGTTCGATTATAAAGTTCAGTTCAAAAGGGAAGCAGCATGAGAATGTTGATTGCTTGTCTAGAGCAACAGCGAGCCAGTTAACTAGTTCAACTGATATAGTTATTAATAATGAAGTTTCTTCAATATACATGGAAGCTGTCGTGGACATAAGTTCTCTAAAGCTTAACTCAGAGATACTTGTTCAAGAAACGGCAAAAGATGTTACATTAGCAGAAATTCAAAGGAATTTACTTACAAAATCAATCGAGTCTCCATATACTTTGGAAGGGGGAATTATATTTTTCAATGACCGAATAGTTATACCTCAGAGCCTTCGTGAGTTAACACTTCAAGAACTACATACAACTCACGTTGGAATAACTAAAATGAAGCAATTAGCAAGGCGTTACGTTTATTGGCCAAAATAGACAAAAATATAGAAACTTTAGTAAGATCATGTGAAGCTTGTGCTTCAGTACAGTCAAATCCAGTAAAAGCTATTGTACATCCATGGTCTACACCAGAAGGCAACTGGGAGCGTGTACACATTGACTACGCTTCATTTGGGAAACATAATTTATTTATTTGCATAGATGAAAAATCGAAATGGGTTGAATGCAAATCAATAGCATATGCACCAAATTCAACAAGCACAATGGAATTACTTGAGGATATATTTTCGTTAAATGGTTATCCGAAGGTTATAGTATCTGACAATGCTACCATTTTTGTTAGCGAAGAGTTTAAAAAATACTGTAAACAACGTGGAATATTCCAGAAACTCATAGCTCCAGGACATGCTTCAACAAATGGATTAGCAGAACGGACAGTACAAACCATCAAAAGAAAATTAAAATGCATGGGTAACTGCAACGCACCTATATTATCAAAATTACGAGCTATTTTGTTTCGATATCGTGCAACTCCACTAGCTTGTGGGAAAAGCCCAGCAGAGATGTACTTCAATCGTAAATTTCGTATTAGTTTAGATGCTTTAATACCGCATAAAGAAGAAAAAATTCAAAACAGTTTATTTCATTCAATAGTTAGAACATTTCAAGAATGGGAGAGAGTACAGTCATGCGAATTACGTAACAACAAATACGTATGGATCTTGGGAACAATTCAAAGAAAATTAGGTACCCGACATTACGTGGTAAAATTAGATACCGGTTATACATTGAAACGTCACGTAAATCAATTGAAAGGTACAAATGTCAAGCAGATTATGTCTCATTCGGACATGATGGACACACCACAGAATGAACGACAGATACAAGGGATACCAACATTGAGACGTACAGTAGAATTGCAACCACGTTCACAAGAGATGACGACTGATGTTCATGATCCCAACAATGCAACGTTCGCCGAAACTGATCCACGAATCAGACGTTCAGAGCGCATTCGTAGACGCCCAACTTGGCTAAAAGATTTCGAGTGTAGGTAACAGTCATGGTTACAAAAGGAATTGGGGTATGATCCTTCTTAGGGGGGAAGACTGTAGTGATCCAGGTTCAACTGGATGGATGTTGTTCAAGTAATCATGGTAATAAAATAAGTTATGTCAATGTAATATATAGTTAAAAAAAATATAATTATCCAAACAGGAGGAATTCATTATATTTGTATTCAATTCTATTCATAAGAGTCACAACAAATTTGTAAAAGTTTGCGAATTATATACAATTTCATTTTTAATCTTCGCTGACTGTTAATATTAACTGTAAATAAACTCTTACACTCGCAATCAAAAGCTTCTCCATACGGACACCATCACATAACCTACGAAATATTTTATACCAACAATGCGATTAACTAGCTCTATACAAGTTTGCAAATAAAAACATGGATTGCTATTAAGAAAAATGTGAAGACATTTTAACTTTTACAAAAATAGCATACATAAATTTAATTTCAGAATATTTGTTATAATTTAAATTATTACAACCTTTTGAGATTCCTTCCTAAAAGCGAATGTGAACATAATATTGGAATTGATCTTCGTACGAGCACAAAAAATAGTTTTTTTATAGATATTTTCCCATTAGAAAAGTTGAGGTCCAAATAGATAATTTTTGATAGATATGAAGATCATTCATTCCACTTGACATTTATAAGTTTGGTTAGTGGTGCTCCAACTATAAATGTATAGATAAGTATGTGAATGTTCTTGTATCTACCAAAAACTGTCTTTTTGGACCTAGGATTTTCTTATGGGAAAATATATTTCAAAAATCAATTTTTGTGCTTAAACGAAGATAGATTATCTGCTTTTCCATTACATAGTTTCCACACATTAAAAATTCCTTTGTACATATAAGAGTTGATACAAAATTAAATACATCTTTAATGTAGAAAACAGAAGAGCTCTGCGAATTGAAGTGTAACGGATCATGATATCTACACGAGTTCTATTATATTCTTAATCCTTAATGTATTGTTTTGTTTTTAATTCTTATATTTGTTTACAGGTCTGGGGAATATCTTCAACTCTCTCCTTACATTAAATGCTTCATGCAACTTTGTTTTATATTGTGCATTGTCTGATAAATTTAGACGTACATTTAAAACGACATTTTGTAGTCGTAGTAATTTAAATAGAAAGGATACATTTTCTTCAAATGGAAGAAGTATGCGATCTTTACGACCTAAATCGTCAAGTAGAAGACAGATCCTAAAGAGAAACAACTCAGACTACATGGCATACACTCCAAGAAACTTGGAGGTAACTATTTATATATTTAATAAGAAAAAGTACGTAAATACCTACACCATACGCCTTCTTAACGCCTATTATGAAAAAGATTAGTTCGCTGATACTTCATCTTCTGATTCTTCTTCTTTTCGTGATGGGTAACTTTTTGTTTGTTTTTAGATGCTTCTTATCTGCTCTATTGCATATTAACAGTACTAGAATTTTATGTTAAACGCAGCTACGTTTTTACTGACAATTGTACAAAAGTCAAATAGAAGTATGTTTTTCGTTACATATTATACATGTAAGTAGAGTAACTTTGCACACTTTGGAGCAATATTTAAAGTGGTGAACATTACAAACACTTTTGAAAAAAAATTATGCTTACAAGTATTTTATATCAAATTAAAAGTATTACTATTATCAAGACCTAAGGCAAGGGTTAGTTCACTGATTTTTTGTTTAACGTTGTTGTACATTTTATTAAGTGGAATTGCCATTTTTAGGCACGTCCATTGATACTTTATTATATGTTCTAATTAAATCTTGATGATAAATAATAATAAAAATGGTCGAAGCTACCTTACTTGAAATGCCTTTAGTTAGACATTATTCTCAATTTTTAGGAATAAAATAAATAAACAAATTAATAAAAAGGAACCTAATTGTTATCTTTTTATTTTTATTAGAAATAATATGTTACTAATGATATGATCAATTTTCAGAATAGAAAAGTCTATTTCAAAAATTTAACAATCAAAATTCAAATCTAATATTATACTATCGCATAAGATATGTAAGGCTAAATTTAAATATGCCTTTGGTTGTTGCATCTAGCATTACATACGAGCGTCTCGCGGTAGTAATAGCGCGGCTGTAATGACAGTTGTAAACAGATTGAGGTTACGTAATTTTTTTGTTTACATAAATTGGATGAGGTCCGTGTTAATGTTAAATTGATTGTTTATCTCCTTATTTATATAGAAGTAAAAAATGAATATTTGCCAAGATTGTGGTTCTGAATTTACGTAAAATAAAACTTTGTATGGCCACTTAAGAAAATTTCATGATTTGAATATGAGACCAGTTTCTATAAGCAACCAACTTTGGATAAAAAAGAAGTTAAATTTAGTGCAATGAAGGAAATTAACTTTACACGAATGTTATCTATATATGTTAGCTCTTGTATGTAAACAACTTGGTATTTTGTACTAACTTGTTGCTATTCTAGGTATTTTTCGTACTTGAGTCAATATGCAGTTTAAAGGTACTTTGCTGGGATTTCTTTAATTTGATTTGTAAATTATTAATTACTTGAGTGAAATGTGTTTAATAATAGTAATAGAGGCTTGAGGTTTCAATAATTGTATTTTTATTTTTTAAAAAGTAAACACGTTATGTACCCATATACATTCTCAATAAATACCTAAATTAATTAAGAAAGAAACTAATTTTATTTTGTCGAGAATTTTGTTTGCACTGTCAGTCGACTAAAATATGTAAAAACACAAGGTATAAAATTAAGATTATTTTGGTACTCCGACTAAAAGTAAAACTAAAATACTGCACTGTTAATATAAGAACACTCAATCTGACAGATTTGACGAAATTACAATAACTTTCCAGCGTTTGTAACACTGATAAAACAAAGTGAGAACTGAGGATTAAATTAGATTAGTCGCGTATTTGTAGGTTTCCCATCAAAATCGCTGGGATTGTAATCATTTCCAGTAATTTGTACATGTATTTCTGCGAGTGGTTTCCCCATCGGATTTTATTCCCAAACAAGAGAAAGCAGAACAAAATCTAACCTTATAAGCTTTAGTGTTAATTAAGCCTACTTTCTACTGAGATAATACGCTGTCTTATCTTAACATAAAATCAGGTGATGTATGATCAGATCTTGTATGAACATTAACATTAAGGTTTGAGTTATTAACCAAACCATCCCTAATAAAAATTTCTTCTGTTAGGGTAGGCGTTTTAAGATCATTATTCCTTGTTGATTTCTTCTTTGTTGAAAAAAGCCGCACCTGATGTTCAACTTTTTTATTAATATTAATCTCCTCTGTAGTTTTTAGATCAATAGATTTTGCTTTATTCAATGTGTCAATGATTTTATCAAATTGCCTCCTTATACCCAGATGTTCGTCAGTTAATGAAGCATTCTTTTCTTTTTAATAATATCATTTTTTGAAGATTTTGCTTCATGTAAAATATTACTGCTGAAAAGTTCATTAATGTTACTAATATGCAAAGGTGTGGCAATGTCAAGATTCGATTTGTAAAACTGTATCCCACAAGCATGTATGTGTTTGCAAATGTTAAGCTTTATCATGTTGTCAATACAGGTGCATTGAAATGTATGAACACATATGCTGCACTTTGTACAACTTAGGCATGAACCTTCACAGGCCTCATCTACTCTGGTAACTTGATACTGTTGAAAAGCACAAGTGGACGACGTAACTAACAATTCCTTATCATTTTCAAGACGTCTAATAAAATCTGATGTAATTGTTAGACTTGCTTTATGAATTTGTTGAATTCTATTAATTTTGTCATTGGAAGTATTCTTTGCAAGTTTAATTATACGTTTAAACATGCTATCTCGAGCAATTTTCATTACTGCATTAATGCTTTTGTCCAAACGTTTTACTTTCCAACCTTCCAAATACACATACTTCAAAACTTTGTGCATCGATTCAAGATACATGTTAGTGTTTATTCCTAAACCCAATCGATAGCAATATGCCCAAGATGTTGGACGATTTGCATAATTATTATGAAAATATTCAGCCATGTACATAGCAACTGGTGAGATACCTTGGCCATAACATAAGACCATGCATTATAAAATGCTGGAGCATCATCAGACATAAAAACAGTAGTTGATATAATACCCACTCTTGATTTAATTTTTCCAAAAAACAACTTGAAAATCATTTCGTCAGCACGATTTGAAAAACAAAATGCCACTGGGCACCCTGAACCAAATTCATCCACTGTCGTTAGTGTGTAGAGCTGAAAATCGTAACTATTTGTACCGTGTGTACCATCAACGCACACTTTGTCGTTCCCAAATTTAAGCAACTTTTCACGTTGAAAAGAAGTCATTATGACTAATGCAAAATCTTGAACATCTAAAATTATTTCTGAGTCATTTGGGTTTCCTTCTACACTTTGGCTTTTATAATATAACACTGGGCAGTCGCTTCCTAAGTTCATCATCTCCTCTACCCAGAGCCATACGCTAATTGCATCATTTAGGTGACGTTTCACACCATACTCAATATTGAAGTCCCTAACAATATTGTGCATATCTTTTGTTTCTAACAACAAGATTCTCTGTGAAATTTCTTGTTTTAAAGCAGAATCACGAACATCATCCAATATATGTTGAAATGTAACACCTTCCTTTAATTTTCCTGAAACACATCAATTGTAAAATTTCAAACTAGAACTTTATGCTCGAAAATACCTGCAATTTCTGCTTTACTCTCTTTACTTAAAAAAACTCGACCAATATCGTTGGTATGTCCAACATGAGTTGTCCAGAAGTCTACTGCAACAGACCCATCGTTCTTTATCGTCGCTTCCATTCTTGAGGGACAAACACTTCCAATTTTATTAGTGCCTGTGCTTTTTAAGCTTCTAAAACCCTTGCCTTTTGGAATGTAGTTGTACGATCGATGGCAATTATAGTACTCCTTTTTGGTGCCATCAGACAATAATTTAGCTGAAGTGTGAAGTATATACATTGCCAAAGATTTTTCCTGTTTTTGGTTTTTTCAGTTTTTGAACTCTGTTGAACAGAAAAAAATTAGTATATAATTAACACTTTGCATAATAATCTTCAAACCTAATTGTGAATTAAAATGTAGTTGTTCAAGTTTAGTTTCAATTTGATGTTCATTTGCCCAATGTTGTCGAAGTTTTTTATATCTCTTTAGATGTGTTGTACAATTTTCATAAAAGCACTTGATTCTTGACGAGTTGAGAATTATTGGAATACTTTTATGAACAGTTCTGCAATGACAACGTAAAGTTGCTTTACTGGTCAAGGATTTGCCACATGTATCACACAAAAATTTACTAGTTAAAGTGACTAGTTTCCTATATTCAAAATTATGAATCTTTCTTAAATGGGCATACAAATTCTTCTTTTGTGTAAACTCAAAACCACAATCTTCGCAAGTATTCATTTTTACTGCTCGTTTACAAATAACACGATAAACAAAATTAATAGGTAATTTCCATAGATCTCATTCACTATATGTAAACAAAAAAATTACGTAACCTCAATCTGTTTACAACTGTAATTACAGCCGCGTTATTACTACCGCGAGACGCTCGTGCTTTACTTGCAGATAAGTAACTGGAACACCGAATACAATTGTAATAAGATAACATGTAAACTGTATCTAGGAAACAGTCTTTTTCTATTTTAAATGAAAGCAAACCGGTATTTAATTAAATTTTTGTCGTATTCTGCCAAAATGCTTATTGAGATCAAATACACGCCCCATATTAGACTTTTATAAATGTGCACTTTACTTAACTGTAGTTTATAACTTTCAGTCAGATTGTCCAAAGCGGGTTTGATTTTAGTTTCAACTAACAATTGCTTAATTTCATCCCAATCTAACTTTCCTAGACATTTACTCAAAATTATTTCTGTAGTCCTGTTAAAGAATTTGGACTTTACTCCTCAGTTAACAAATAACAATAGTGTAAAAATAAAAATAAAGATTTATGTTTTCCTAACTCGTAAAGATAGTTGATCTTTTCCTATTTCATAGAATAGGATACTAGAAATAGGAATTCTTTTGATATAGCGTGGGCTATATCTTTGAGGAGATCATCAGAGTGGTTCATGGATTTTCGGTAACTTAACTAAAATACAACAAGCATCACCACGTCAAGAAAAATAACAAACAGCAACCTAAACCCTGAAGGAAAACAAAGGGTCCTCCAGTGAACAACAATACATTTACTGAATCATTAAATACACTTTCCCAATAGGAGAATGTGTTACATGCCGCCGCCAAAGGCGTAGTCGTTTGTACACTACTTTATTCAAGTATCTGTTTGTAAAGATTTCGCTCTCTATATTCAAATACGACCTCGTATATGATACGTTACCTAATGGCATTCGACTCTTCGAAATGTTGATTGGCTTTATTAATCGATAAAGACTTGCTACGAATTCTACACACACACGTGTTTTGATAATGTGTTGAATTAAACTTTGCCTGTGATGAAAGGACATTCTCATTCTTTTGCTAAAGCTATATAACAAACAATATTCATGTTTCTACAAAAGCAAATTCGTTGTTCATCATGGTCTTACTATAGATGTTTCCTGTCGGATTTGCACATGGTGAAGTTGACACTGTGAGTGTCTTTGGAGCGATAATCTTCTCATGTGGTACGCTAATTTACAGTTTACAAATTGTAAATATACTTGTGCATTCCTTAATTTGTTTATGTTTGCTCTTCGGCTTCTTCCGTGGGCGTAATGCCTGAGATACCGTAAGGATGTTTCACCACCATAAAGATAGTTGATATTCACTGGGTCCAGCTGTCCGTATTATCGATTGTGCAGTGAAACCACCTTATAAGTCCATCTGGTAAGTCCTACTCATATTACCACATTTATTTTAACCGTTTAGTCTATACAACAGGCTTCTGCCTATTTATAGTCACTGTAGGGAGAATTTATTTATCTTGCTACCTCATAAATTAAGGGGTAAATATAATTAAACCTATTCCAAGGGAATCGTCTTATTGCACGATGCCACGAAACGATTTACCTATCTCTAGGATTGGTCCACAAATTTTAATGTGTGGTTTATTTGAACAAATTTTATATCGTTCATTCTAGTGATACTTGCTAAGCCTGCGGTTATCTGCTTGGTTCAACTTTCCATTAGTATTGGTAAAATATTACCAATAGGAACATTATATTCTAAATAAATATTTCATGTGCTTATTCTACAAATGCATATTCATATATGTACATAGTTAGTATTAGTTTTAACTTTGAATTACGGCCCTTTGAGTTGATATTTTTTTTATTACGTTACTGAGTAGTAGGAGTAATATCCTACATGATTATTAGGTTGTTTTAAAATTTATATTATTTCAGATATTTACCACAATACGACTTTTCTTACAGTCGCACACCTGAGGCTGTCGTTCGTCTCCTACAACCCACCCCTACTCTCCCACTGAGCTCGGTACCTGTTGTTTCTGTCGATTGTATTATGAAATAAAGTAAAATCGCTGAAAAAGTAGGAGTACATAGAATATATTTATTTTACTTTATTTCAATCTATAAAGCAGGCAATAGAAACAAAAAGCATGAATAAGTCAGTATGTGAGTTAATTATCATAATCAAAACTACATCAGGTGAAGGTATGACAGTTTAAAACTGAATTACTAAATTATACCGTATACCAAACCTCACCGTGACTACCTATGAATTTTTAATGACTGCAAGAAATTATTACTTTTTGTCAAGAATCTCTAGTCTTCCTTGCGGTACAATGCAATTGTCCAAAACAAAGGACTTTTTGTGGTTTAAATTTTTTTCCTTGAATATTTTTAATATTGCTTATAAAAATTAAACGAAATTCACCAATAAATTAAACATAGAAATATTTAAGAGAAGCGGCTCCAAATCTCTTAATTAAATATTATGGCTCGTCAAAACAAAAACTTTTAGAGAATTGCATTTTTTAAAATAAAGGTTTAATCTATGATAAGTATTATAAGGTTAATTGAATATCGGTATTGGCAATTAGTTCAAAGTAGTTAACTCAAACACAAGATGAAACTAATATGATTTTTAATTCAAGCTATTATTTGATTCACTGCATTTAAATATCTCGTTTAACTATGATAAACCTTCAAACACAGGATATACAATTGGCATTTCCATATAAACATATAGCTTTATCATATTATATTTTGAAGTACAAGAAATAAGTGCGATTGTTTTCAGATCAAACTTTTGTACTTAATTAAAAGAACTTCCCAATAAACAATGGTTTCATTATATTAAATTTTTAAACTCAAGAAATAATTGAACTTTTATTTGTATTATTATTTAATAACTAATTAAATACTTTAGCAAAAAGTTATAGCCAGAATAAATTGTAATTAATTGCCAGAAATAAAGTCCACAGAATCTCAGATATCCTCACTGACATGAAAATTGCAACACCAAGAACTGTTGGGAATTGTTTGGCCAAACTTAGCAAATATGTTTAACTACTCAAAAGTAATAATTGATTAAAATTTCATGTGATATTGGTATATCTGACACCTTCTGTCATTCCATTTTCTAACATTATTATTCAGGTTATTTCTTGCAAGTTTTGTTGTGTTGTATCAGTTAAACTTTAGTTGTTTTTGAGTTTTAAGGGCGAGGTTACAGTTAGAATGCGGCAACATGAAAATTACCGCCAGTTGAACGAATTAGATAGAGGTCGAATTGTTGGATTGCGTGAAGGTGGTTTTTTGTTCAGAGAAATTGCAAATCGCCTTAACCGGAACCAATCCACAATTATGTGTTGTTATCAATTATAGACTAGGCAGGGCCAGGAATGTCGTAAAGAAGTAACGACTGACCGAAGACAAACTAATAAGGTACAAAACCGCCATCTTCGCCTAATGGTCGTAAGAGACCGAGTCTCCAGTACCAGGTCAATTGCTGATAACTGGTTAGTTAATGCAACTCTTCAAACGGTTTATTGCCAAATTAGGGCTTTCGGCTTGCAATTCTATCAACTACATCTTGTGTTACTGCTTACAGCTCAACAACAACAGCAACGTTTAAAGTGGCGCAGTTTGCTATTACCTGGAGTGACATATAGTAGTATTTAGTGATGAATCCCGATTCTATTTAGGTATGCATGATGGCCGCATGAGAGTCAAATGAAAACGTGGGGAACGTACCAATGTTAAATTTTCTGTTGAAAGGCATGTGCACTGAACCCTGAGACTTATGGTACATGGTGCTATAACATATGGAACTAGGTCTCGTTTGGTCTTCATTTGACACTGAATGCTGAGCGCTAGGTTAATGAAGTTACTGAACCACACGTCCTTCCTTAATTCAAATGGCTCAAATACCCACTTTTTCAGCAAAATAATGCCCGTTCTTACGTAGCGACTACTCTCAACCGATTTGAAGACGCGCATGTCAATACTTTACCATGGCCACCCACATTTCCTGATATTTCACCAATTGAACATGTGTGGGACATTATGGGTAGAAGACTGAGAAACTTAGCATACACTGGAAGCTCTCCGGCATGAAGTGCAGGTTGCTTGGATCACAATAACCCAATAGAATGTTGACCACTGAGTATATGTACCATACAATGACTTTGAAACAAGTCACTCATAAATATGAAAGTGGAATACTAACAAAATTCCATACCTAATGATTGTTAAACCAACACCAATTGTGTTAAAATCCACACTTACCTGGCTAGGCATTTGTACTTTCTCTTTTGTCACAATTGGTAGAATACCAAACCACTGTTATCTCGACAAACGTTTCCTTTGATGTTTTTCCCTACTTAGACGGTGGTTCTCCCAAGCAGGTGTCTTTTGCCTTTTGTTTTTCCTAAATCTGCCCCGAAATAATACTTGATCCCTTTTTGATCAAAAGAGAACTTTCTCCAACCGCTACCACTGAGGTGGTTGGGTTATCTCTTACAACTTCAGGGCTTTCACTGTTGTTATAGATAAAACCCAATCCCTTAACGGTACTTAATCTATGTTACATAAAATAAAAGTCAATCTGTTTATCATCTATTTCCTGTAAATATAAATAAAAACTAACTTTCTATCTACGATTGACCAAGTGTATGCTTAAATTCGTAAAATGCTAATTAAAAAAATATACTAGGTTGTTCTAGTGGTTATGTTGGAAATCTCTGACACATTAGTTTTAGGGCCACTTGCTTCAGGGTCATCAGGAGTACCAACACACACAGTGGGTCACTGAATGTAATGAATGTTGAATCATCGTTTTTTAATAAAGCGTTTTAAAGTCATATTTCTTTTTTATTACAAGTTAGGCTAAGCCATATTCTCCAGCTTATTTGATAGAATAAGGTTTGTGTCACATAAAATTTCCTACTCTTATTACACTGTTAATTATTAAGTGATGTTTTAGTCCAAATTTTCACTAACGCTATACTTAACAATTACTAAATTTAGTAATCCTGCAAAGAGAACATTCTACTTTGCTTTGCCACTAACACCTTAAATACTTGTAAGGAAAACTCTATCTACCCATTACTGTGTAAATAACTCGGCTAATAGTCATACTATCGTAACATAATATTTGGATTTGTATTCAGCACTCCCTATGATCTGGCAAGTGCCATAATTCAATGAAATAACAGGCAAACTTACCCTAAACAATTAATAATGTTCGGCAAAATTTCTTAAGTATTTATATTCACCTTGCACTGGGCTGTTTTTACAACCTTCTTTGTATTGGAGAAAGAACCCAGAAACATCAGTGCTGTCTGCCTAACTACATCATTTTCTTTATATTACTTTATCTTTCTTACCAGAAAAATCCAATAATATTTGTTGGGTGGACCTTTAAGTTTTTCACCTTTTTATTTATTTATTTAAATCTGTATTCCTTAACTTCCGGCCAACACAACTGCAAATTCCACAATACACATTATTTAAATCTTCCTTACCCTGCCGTCTGGTAACCTATCTGTCCACATTCTTGAATTTTTGCTTTCCGATTTGACTTCATTTCATTTCTTCTGAGCTTACTTTTATAAATGTTTCCCTTTTAATAATGCTAAGCATAGCCACATCATTTCCTTATGGTGTCTCGTTTTTCTACCAGTATCTGCACTTGGTACTTTCACACACCATTCATGTAATTGTCGTCTACACGTGATGTGACAAGTCTTACCATATGGTCTTATCTCGGAACGTTTATTATTTCAACATCGCTTGATTTTATCATCGTACTCTGCTATTCTTAGTCATCTCATACTAATGTTTATTAAATCTTACATTTCAGCGGTCTCCCATGCATGGTTAATTGCATCAGTTAGAATCTGTGGTTTTTTATCGTACAACGTGCCCGTTTATTCTAATCATATTTCCATAATATTGCATAATTTGCGGTTTTCTATAGTTTCTTATACAGTGTGAGCTGTCTCCATGTTTATCTTAATTAATGACTAATGCTTTGTATTTTTACTACTAATGTCAATTTATTTCACATAAAATAAGTTTATTGCTTTTGCAAGCGGCTGACCACGAACGATATGCTATTGATGCTCGACCCAACGAAGTAACAAGTGTTGTCACTTATCATTAAAGACCAAACATTACAAATTCTATTTGAATAACAACCTGTAATTACAGCAACCAACTATACAAAATTCTTAAAGATGAAAACGTAAATGAATTTGAGACAACATTAAGGCGTTTGCTAGGTGTATCGTAATAAAGAATTGCCATTAGTAGAAATAAAATGTTACAATTTGAAGTGACTCGGGCAACAAATGATAAAACTTCCTGGTTACCGGTTTAATCGCTAAGCAAACAAAAAAAAATCCGTACATTTCTTAATACGTCATAAACTTAAGGACTATGTTATGTAATGCATTAAACAATTTGCTTATCACCAATAGCACATAATGAAAAATGACATTCTATTAATTGTCATGAACCACACAAAAATGCTAAATTGTTTAATGAAATAATTATGCTTTAGAATTAAGGGTAAATATTTTAACTTACCCAAATAGAATGCTGTAAATTTAGAACCTCTCCTCTTAACTTCAGCATCCTAGTTCTAGGTAAAAACCTTAAAAACAGAGGAAAGCATGAGATGATTATTTTTAAACTTAACCAGTTTTAGACGATGAGTCTTGGCATTAACTTTCAAAATCTATGTCTTGTTTGGAACAGCAACAGTTTAGCTTCTTACTTTCTAACGTCAATGATTAACTACAGCAGTAGAAATTTGCTTACTTGGTTACATCTCTAAAGCCACACTTTTGTCTGCAGTTTAAATGCAATATTGTTATTGTATTGTTAAGTACACTTTTGTTGATTGTTAATTATACTTGGGCGTGATGGCGTAGCTTGGTGATGTGATGGTAGAGTCTTTAGTAGCGAGAGGTGGTACTTAACTCAGGTCCTAGGGACCTAGGGATCTAGAGGGGTCTTTAGGAACCGCGATGGGATCTTGGGACAAGACGTTCTTGTAAAACGATTATAGTAATGAAGTGTAATGATAAGATGGAAGTAAACAACAATATTTAATGACAACAAATGAACATGTATATAGATTTAGTATAACTGCAAAGCGTAATAACAGTTCAAGCAATAATAATAATAAAGGTTGACTTACGTTATACAATTTCAGCGGCGATTGTAGTTATTAATAATGTCTCAGCAACCATAAAAGATTAAGTCACCATTTTGATGGTTGGCTCTGAGCCGACATGCTCCAGAGCAAGGGATGAACTAGGATCATACACAGACTGACTGACTGACTCTACTCGACTATTCTGGTGCTTCGTCTGTTATAACTGCTGATAACAAGAAATGAGTTTTCTGCCAAAGGTTGTAGCAGGCGATAAAAATGTATGTTTAATGGTGGTAAGCCAAAATTCCCTGAGTTCTAGGACATTTGCAGGAAACCTAATTGTGGTTGTTACAAAGTAAAGACACAGTAAAGTCCTGACCAAAAGATTAAATATACAAAAAGATAAGTGTGGTGAGGTAATTTCAAGAACATGACATTTGATAAGCATGATGCAAGTTTTCCTAGAACAAAGGATGTACGGCTTACTGATTGTGTGACAATGTAATATTTTAAAAGTAATCTAAAATAATGGCTTCACTATATACAACAGTATAACCTACACAGTAATTTAGAAGTAATATTTTCTTAAATAAGTTTAAAGACACTTCAAGAATTTTTTAATATATATTGAGAATTTCATACAGGAGTTTTCCTAATTTATCGACTTTTATTTTACAAAATTGAATATATATTATAAACCTCCATACTTTTACTAACGAAGAGAATACAAATTAAACTGTAATGTGAAACAACTGCAATTTACTCTACTCTAAGTTCAATTTGTAATATTTTCAATTTTGTTGCACTTCTAATTGGTTTCTGTATAAAAAATATAACATATCATTGTATCATGGCACCATGCGATTTTATGTGATATTTATGAAAACTAAATAAATTTGTATTGTTTCAGGCACAAAGTTTGAATAGCATTCCTAATACTAAATCGCTTATGCAGAGACCTTTGGGAAAAGCAAAAATAGGCGATTTGATTGTGTGATTTTTTTAATTGTTACTTACTTTTTTATTTTACTCCAAGACAAAACTTGTAAATATCTATGTAATATTGGGTCAAGTTAAAAATTATATTTATAATATGTATATAAGTTTTTGAAGTAGTTGGTAAGTAAAAAATATAACAAATTTACACTGCTCTTATTTGAAATAGAATTCTGTAGTTAACATTTTTGACAAACATATTTAGAACAAAAACACTGTAAAACAATTTCACAATTTTATTAATGAACACTACTGTAACCTGTCACTAATCTTTGTAAAACCATTTTTTTATAAATGGTGTGCAAAAATTGTTTACTTAACCTAAAGTATTGTTATGGAATTAAAACGTAAACGAAGTAAAAGTTAGTTTTGTTTTAAGAATTGTGCAGTTCATACTTAAATATTATTTACAATAATATTAAGGTAGCTTTGTATGCAAAAGTTTATGTACACATTAAAGTACCTAGATTGGTAATTTTGTTTTATATAACGTCAAGCACTAGTCAATTTATTTACAATTCTAAATTTTTGTAATTTATTTATATATACACTTATTGATTAATTTACTTTTACTTTATGTACTAACGTGAAATACAGAACTTTATATTCCACGTTCCTAGCTGATGCAGAAGCTGTCCGACTAAGCCAATATCCGTCCCAATAAAGGTGCAAGATGAATAGTCGAACTCAATAATTTCAATAATTTCTATATTTTTTTATAAAATTGTAAAAAGTTGAAAAATTGAGCATATTATGAAACGCACCTTACATGAGCTGTATAAATAGCATTTATTGGAGATTGATAGCTAATGATAAACGTTATATATTGTTACATTTTAAGTGAATTAACCCATAACACATATTTTTTCAATCATTAGATAACAAATTTCTTTCTTATACTCATCAAATTTACTGTATTTTATTTAAAAGCCTCGTTTCTTGGTCTTGAGTAGGTTATAAATTAATAGTTAATTGTAGGCTAAGAATGATGTAATGTGTATAAATATATTAAGATGCCCTCGGGGGTTGATATCCCTCTTGCGAAATTTTTATCATTCTCAGGGAAATAAAGTGAAACTATCATTAGACCTCGAACTCATTCTCCCGGAAATAACATGAACATTTTTGCACCGGGGTTCAATTAGAATGGTTGTGTTTTGGTTGGAATGCAGCTTAATACGAGTTTTTCGCCTCCACCTCTCTATACCTCATCTTTTTAGAGAACTACTACAATTGGAAGATCCATGTGTCAAAAATTTGATGAGTCTGTACCACGGTTTCTTGAAAACTTGACAAAAATGTAAATAAAATCCTGTTATAATCTTGGCATTGAAATTTGCATGCCTAAATCGTAAAATTTATTTAAATATAAATTTATAGTTTATGGGGGAAATTTGTGTAAAATGACACACTGCCGTTATTTGGACTGCACACAATTTGCTCAGCTTGGTAACTATGTTTAGCAGTAGGTGAAAGATTGACTGTTTGCCTACAATCAACTGGGAATTCTATTTAGTCGTTTACAAACTTTAAAGAGGATTGTTGTGTTTTGTAAAAAATTTTTATATACCGTGCTAACAAAAAGTTTGCAATTTCTTAGAAATGATGCCTGTTTCAAGTTTATTACATTACAAAAAGGAGACGACGTATTTAAGTATAGTCATATATTAGTCAATGCCTTGCAGTTTGCTATATCATATGTTTTAATTAAAATTCTTAAATAGCATTGGTGAATAAAATGGCATATCCAATAATAGGAATAAAATAGCACACTACCATTTTACCCAAATGATGTAATTGTAGTGATTTTGCTTTGAATGTAGTACATGGGATGGTCTGATAAATACAAAAATCTCAAAGAAACGCTTACAACGAAGACGATATGGAACACAATCACGGTCATCAACAACAAGGAAATGATTTGGTTAGTTGTCAGCCAGCATAGAATGTTCCTGCAACGACTATTCAAAAGCAATGCTCTGGTAAAAACAAGCATGCTAAGGGGATCCAACAAGTGTTTGGGACGTTGATCTGCAGCTTTTTCACTAGATATGGAGAAATGGTGTTGGTAGATTATACAGGGTGTAACAAAATAAGTGTAAAACGTTTCAGGGGGTGATTCCTCGTCGTAAAAGAGATAGGGTCTTTCGTATAAAGAAACTTCATTGGAGCATCCCTTGCTAAGATACAGCCCCTTAAACGGGGTACATAAAATTTGTTTTTCATTTTCTTTTACAAACACTAAAAACGTTACAAAATTGAAATTAAGATGACATTTTTACTATCATAAATACACCTACTCAGTAATTTATTTGGTTTACCTCATGGTTGTAAGAGGTGGAAAACGCAGCCCCTAAAATTTATTTCCAATGTAACTTTTTGTCTTATTTGTTTGCCATTTAAAAATTTATTTCCAATAGCTTATTTCATTCTAAACAAAAAATTTCTCTTGAATTTTTTGCCCAAGATTAACCAGTTCGCAGAAAAAAATTATTTTACAAACAACTACAGAGATACATCGTCATAAATGCGAACTGGATTATTATTGTTATTTTGTAGTTACTACCTGCATCAAAGTATGATTAAAGGTGAACAAACAAAACTAATTTATTAATAGCAAAACATACAAGATGTATAAATCATAGTAAATGTTCAATATGTTCACCTTCAGTCATTACACATGTGTCTAGACGCTGGCGAATTGAGTCACGTATTCGCTCAAATATTCCTGGAGTCTCTCTAATTACCCTGCACGCATCGATAATGCGATTTCTTAAGTCCTCTACATCGTGAACAGGAGTAGGATAAACCAAACTCTGTAAATGGCCCCAAGTAGAGAAATCGAGAAGATTCAAATCCGGGGATCGAGCGGACCAATTCTGTGGTCCTCCTAGATTTATTCAATGATTTGGATATGTTTGAGTTAAATGCTGATGTGCTGCTTGACTAAAATGGGCGCGAGCCCCATCATGCATAAAAAACATAACTCTTCTGATACCACAAGGAACTTCCTCCAGCAGTACTGGATGCACTTCTCTTAAAAATTGAGTGTATGCCTCACCATTTAATCGAGGAGGTAGAAAATGAGGGCCAATTAAATAATCTCCAATAACTCCGACCCACACGTTAAGACAAAAATGTTCTTGATGGTTAGATTGGACAATATCGTGAGGGTTTTCATCAGTCCATATGTGGTTATTATGAAAATTATTAATCTTGTCCCGAGAAAAAGTACATTCGTCTGTGAATTCAATCGTCCTCAGAAAGTCAGGATTTCTTCTAATCATTTCCAGCATCCAAGTGGAAAATTCAAGACGGTTCGGAAAATCTCGCGGTAACAGTGCCTGTACTCATTGTAGATGGTAGAGGTATAAGAGTTGTTCCTTTAAAATTCGAAATACCGTCATATGATCAACATTTAACTCGAAAGTAATCTTTCTAGTACTGCTAGTGGGTTGTTCTTCAACCAAATTAAGTACTGCTTCTTCAAGCTGTTGTGTTCTAACTTCTCGATGGCGACCACAATCCTGCGTTCTTTTTCGAATGAACCATATTCTCGTAATCGTTGATGAAGTTGGGCAAATATTCGAAGGAAGCTGCTGTTGAGAATACATTTCAGCATACTTTCTACAAGCTTCTAATCCATTTCCCTGTGACAGATTGTAAACGTAATGCACATCAGTCATTTCTGCATTTGTGTATGCCATTTTAATAACAAGTGAATTATTAAACTATCAAATTAAGAACAGAACAACGACACACAATTATTAATTCAATTTCAAAAATTTACAAACTGACAGCGTGATAATTTAATTGTCACTAGCACTAATAGCGGCCTACTACATAAATTAGTTTCGCATTTTCGTCTTATGACGATGTATCTCTGTAGTTGTTTGTAAAATAATTCTTTTCTGCGAACTTGTTAATTTTCGGCAAAAAATTTAAGAGACATTTTTTATTTAGAATGAAATAAGCTATTGGAAATAAATTTTTAAATGGCAAACAAATAATAAGACAAAAAGTTACATTGGAAATAAATTTTAGGGGTTGCGTTTTCCACCCCTTACAACTATGGGGTTAACCAAATCAATTACTGAGTAAGTGTATTTTTGATAGTAAAAATATCATCTTAATTTCAATTTTGTAGTGTTTTTAGTGTTTGTAAAAAAAATTAAAAACAAATTTTATGTACCCCCTTTAAGGGGATGTATCTTAACAAGGGATGCTCCAATGAAGTTTCTTTATATGAAAGACTCTAACTATTTTACGATGCGGAATCACCCCCTGAAATGTTTTACACTTATTTTGTTACACCCGGTATAAAAATTATGGAAGAGCGTTTCTATGGCATGGAATCACAAGCCTAGCCCAACAGTTTACAGAAAGTAATAAACTACAACACATATTCAATCAAAGAAAAAATAGCAGAATGGGACTCATACTGTTTTTGAGAACAACAAACAGATTTTAATTAAGGCAGTTAGAAGCTTTTTCAGTATCCAGAGGTAATTCTTTTTAGTAGACTACAATTAGCACATTTCTTTATAATCTTGAGAGGCACTTAAAAAATATGAAATTCTATCCGAAAGAATTTTTAATATGGATGAATCTGCAAAACAGGTAATGCTATTACTAGTGCTGAACGTGATGTGCACCCATGATTAGATGTACAAATACAACAGGATACTTCACTCGACCTGCTCTTTGCAAAGTCGAGTAAACAGATGAGGCTTGACCTGGCATGCTCGTTATGCCTAGAATCAGGTTGAATGAGCGAAGCAATATTCCACAAATGGTTGCTACATTTTACAAAGTATCCAAGAGTAACAATCAACAAGAAAGTTTTGCTCATTATGGATGGACATTCTAATCTTAAACATTTCAATGCTGTAGAAACAGTTAAAGCAATTGGCGTAATTATAGTTTGCACTCATCACATTCAGTCATTTGACGTATCATTCTTTGAACCCTTGGCATTATAATTCGAATAAGGGCCGCTATACTTGCGGCCACGTCTCCAATGCTCCACCCGAAGGTATTACATTGGGTTTAAACGCGAAAAATAAACGTGCTTCTAATTTATTCTAACTTAATAATCAATCCACCCTAAATAAAAATGTAACAGACTGAAACGAAAACTAAAAACAGGGTTTAAATAATGGTATCCTTAGCGTTGACCTCGGAGTGTGCCCGATCAACAAGACGAGCAAAAATGAGAGGGGGAGGGATCCATAATACCAGATAGCAGACGCTGGCTCTGCTTACCAGTGCAACCTGAAGGGTCGACTTAAAACTATCCAAATCTAGCTAGCTAATTTAAAATGGATTCAAATTTCTAAGCATTTGCCAAATGTATTAATAGTGAATCCAGCTATTTTGCCTGCTTTATAAATTTACAGATTCGTCCTCCCTGATCTAAGTAGTTTATCCTAAATTTGTCCCTAACGTTCCCTATCATTCCTTAACTGACGTATTATATATACAATCTTCTTTTCTATATATACTGAGACCAAAAATTGGCGACAGAACGTCAAACGAATTAAATCAAGCCACATGAACCCTTGGCAGCATATTAAAATCAAGCTATCACTAGTTGGTTAAAAGTCGATCCTGGATGAAGTTGTCATATATCAAGTTGGAAAGCTGTTTCCCGAGCTTATGGAAAAGCAGAGATAATGACAAAAACAGTAAGTGGGTTTAAAGGTACTGGCATTTATCTGCTTAACTCTCATATATTTCCCAACTGGATATATGCTCCTGCTTAAAGTTATGTATTATGGACAATATTTATACAATTTCAAGATCACAGGATTAAGAATAGTTCTCCAATCAACACGCTGGAAAAAATATAGCTGCTGCCAATAAAGTGGCATGGCGCATTGCGATGTGATATATGGATGACTCGTCAAGCAATTATTGTATTGTTTATTTTTAGAGATTTATCATCATTAGGTCTTAAGTCCTGGAGCTGGTTAGACGCGTACCTCTATTGTTTCCCATTCTGAACTAACCTACACATTTCCCTGAAATTCCTAGAGCCTAAATACAGCTCTATTCCCTTTCTATTGTTTTCTAAATATATCCCCTATTTCTCCAATATTCAGTGGTGTGTGAAGGTGATTAGGCAGCCTGCGGCTACCAAGATCCCCAACACTTAGACATTTGCCGAGTTAACTGTTTTCCCATAAATCCTTTTGCACAATCAACATTACTTGAGAACATTGCAATGTCAACACCTGTAGTTGCTTATACTATCATCAGGATTATGTTTAAGGATTTAGAGTATACAGAATGTAATTTGTGGACTTTGAATTTAGAACGTTTATTAGGTATTTCTTTTTTAACATGTTTTGATGTTAACTATATTTTGCAATTTTAACGTAAGCATTTATTTATCCAATGGAAGAAGCAGCAATCCTAAGTTTTAACACACTTGAGATATGTTTTTAAAAATTTTCATATCATTTATTTGTCTCCATAAGACATAGTTAAGTAGAACAATAATATAAAATATAGAACAAATAAAGATTCAAAATTTAAACTAAGCAGAAAGTAGTACTAGATTAATTATACATATGTCTGTGTGTATACTGAGTTACTACTAATTCGATGCTCACCATGGGGATCTTGAAAACTATAGAAGATACATGTTCCGTTAGATTAGACAAAAGTTGCGCTGTTTAGAGGCTTTTTAGAATTTACAAAGACAGTATGAATATTTTAAGTGGTTTGCAGAATAGTTGGTGAAAACTGAAACGCTACATTTTCCTTTATGTTTAATAACTTCTTTAATTTCCAACAAAACTTAATATGATTGGATATGGGTATATAAGTAGATATGACCTTTCCACTGAAGTTGTTAAAAAATTTTAGACTTATGTTGCGCGTGTCCTAAGTCAGCTTTTGTTTTTCTTATGGCCGACATATTGGCTTATTGTACCATTAGTTTAGCTCGCCGTTCTGAATGGACCTGCAACTTAAAGAAGTTGTAGATTACTAGAACGGGTGGAACGCCTTGAGTGTTCCAATGAGCTAACGAGCCGAACCTAAGATTTTACCAAATTGGTAGGGTTTTTAGTGAGAAACAAGACTAAGACAGGTCCCCAACAGAGGGTAGCAGCTCTTTCGGTACTTAGAGTCGCAGACAACATAGCAGTCAGTATGGAATTCTAAGACACATTACTGCACGTGAAAGGCAACGGGAAACCACCACTTCACCTCCCAAGTACACAGCATAGTTAAATTGTTATTTAAGATGATGTCATCCTCTGGGGTAAAAGATTCCGGCGTTAAAATAGTCCTCCATTCGGATCTCCAGGAGGGAACTACTTCGGAGGATGTGATCGGAAAGCATAAAGGAAGAGCCGGTAACATTCTGCGAGTCGGAGCATGGAATGTCAGAAGTATGAAGCAAGTAGGTAAGTTCGAACTTGACAGTTGAAATGGATATGTTAGCATTAGACATATTAGTAATTAGTGAAGTTTGGTGGCCAGAGGCACGTAATTTTTGGAGCAGATACTTTAGAGTAATTCATACAGGATCAGAGGAAGAAAATTCAGGTGTGGGTATAGTTATGCGAAAAAAGATAGGACACTGTATAGAAATCTACTTACAAAAGAACAAAATAGTACTCATGGTTAGATTAGAGACTAAACCAGTCAATACAGTAATAATACAAATATTCATGCCCACCTCTAGCTACAGTAAGGAAGCGGTAAAAGTGATCTACAAAGATATCAAAGACATACTAAAATACAGAAAAGGACATGAAAAATTAATAATTACGGCGGATTTTAATTCAATAATTTTAATTTTAATTCAAGCACGAAACACGACAGGGGGAATAGCCTGGTAGAATTCTGCGACAAAAACAATTTAACCATCACAATCACATTATTTCAACATTATGTTAGAAGACGATACACGTGGAAGATGCCAGGAGATATAGGAAGATATTAAACACAATACATTCTTGTTAGACAACCGTTTAGAAATCAAGTAAAAACTGTAGAAGCTGCCCAGAAGCAGATATAGACACTGACCACAACATCGTAATTATGAATTTTGAAAAAAATTAAACGGATAAGGTCCTTGGATTTCGAGAAACTAAAAGATAAAGATATCAGCAAAAGATTTGAAAAAAGTCAAATGAATTGCTGAAAGACTCAAGAAAAATTTTTGATATGAAGGAAGTAGAAATGGAATGAAATAACATTAAATCCAGCTTAGAATGGTGGCGTAAGACATTCTGGGGTATACATCAAAAGAAAATAAGAAACCATGGATAACAAAAATTATCCTGAATTTAGTAAAAGAGAGAAGAAAATACAAAACAGACCAGACGAAGCAGGAAAACAGAGATACAAAGCCATAAAATGGAAAATTATTCTCAATTGCAGGAAAACTAACAAATAATGGATTGAGGAAAAGTGAAAAGAGCTACAAACTAAGATGGAAATAGGAAAGATAGACGAAGCATACAAACTAATTAGAAGGAATTTTAGGGATATAAAACCATATAGCAAAAAGTATAAGGGGTGTGGAAGGAGACATGATTATAGAAAAATGTAGAGAAAGTGGTTAGATGGCCAGAATATATAGGGAATTTATATGTAAGACAGCAACTAGCCGCACTAAAACAGGAATCAAACATTGAAAAGGATGACTTGGGACAGCCTATACTTAGAGATGAGTTGCTGAAGGTCTCTTGCAACTTGTAAGCTATATCTATGAGATAGGCGAGATTTCCAAAGATTTCAAAGGCAACCTCAGAATCACTATACCCAGAAAGAGAGCCACAGATAGATGTGAAAATTTTTGAACAATAAGTTTGACAGCACACATCAAAAATATTAACTAAAATGATACAAAAACGGATAAAAAAATGAGCTGAAGAAATACTAGGAGAAGATCAATTTGGGTTTAGGCAAAACAGGGGAACATGGGAGGCTATTTTAGCTCTGAGGGTGATAATGGAGAAGACAAGAGAAAAAGGAAAAAGCATACACATAGGGTCGTTACCTAGAAAAAGTGTTAGGAAAATACAGACTTCCCCGGTACTTGAATAACTGTCTTCAACAATAAGGAGAAAAGAATATGGTCATGTACAAATAGTTGTTCGTCATCATATTGGCTAGTTACTGTTTGTATACTATTGTATATTATTGACATGTATACAGGGTGCCCACAATCTATCTCCGTATATGGGTAACTTTTTTATTATAGAAGATACAATGTTGGTTAAATTAGCAAAGTTGAAGAGAAATTTACGAGTAGTATGATGCTTTTTTGAAAACTCACCTAGATGCTCAACTTTTTTAGATATTTGAAAAAAACTGAAATTTGCCATTTTCTTCAAACGCTAATAACTTTTTAACGGTTTAACCTATAGAGAAAATAAAAACTGCTTGTAAGGTAACTTTTACGTAGAATTCAATAGCGTATATGACAATTTTAATTGGAAATGGGTTTTCAGGCTACAAACATAACCTCACTTTTTTAAATGGAAACCATAGTTCAATATAACCCAAATGGAAAGGTTTTTCTTTTCTGATTACCCTGATGTAAGGGTTGATGTACTTATTTTCAGTAGTTTCTTCATAATAAAGAAAAACGATTTATTTATTTGCGGGCATCAAGGAGTCCATGGATACATATTTTAAATAAACAAAAACAACTGGCATTTGTCAGATATTATTAGTTAAAGTGTTTATTTGCTCTGGGTTGCAAATTTTGTGTAGAAGACTTTTAAATTTATTTGATTATAATAGAGAATGTATACAAACGACGAAAAAAATGACATGCTCTTTTGTTACTATGCCTGTAGCAGAAATTATGATGCTGCTGGTGATATGTATTATGAAAGATATTTGGAAAGAAGGCAGCCAGATAAACGATTGTTTTCTAAATTAGAAAACAATTTAAAAAGGTTTGGTGCTTTTACAAAACCCAGTACTGATAAAAGAAAATTCAAAACTGATGATGAAGAACGTGTGTTAGCCTACATAAATTTTAAGCCAACAGCGTCCACCCGAAAACTGCAATTGAGTGCGCTACTTCTACAGAAAAAGCTCGCCTAATTTTAAAACAAAACCGCTACAAACCATACAAAACCCATGTTAGCAATACACTGTATCATGGGGATTGTGAGAGAAGACAACAGTTTTGTAGGTGGTTTTTTAATGAAACAAATAATAATCCTGGTTTTAGTCACACTATTATATTTACCGACGAAGCAAAATTTACTAACAAAGGCATGTTTAACAGAAAAAATACAGTCTACTGGAGTCAGGAAAATCCCCATTTAACAGAAGAAAGGCGGGATCAACATCAATTTTCGATAAATGTGTTTGCAAGCTAACGGAGGTCATTTTGAGCATATGTTAATGTAGGAGTGGGCATATTCGCATTAATTAATTTTTGTTTCCTTTGATTAAGTTATTTGTATTGTATGGATAGTTTATTTTTTAAGTATTTTATTTTTCGTAGTTTATAATAAATTTAGTTACAATAAACTTGTGTTTCCATTATTGATTTTTACACATTTTGTTTGTTTGTAATATGTATCCATGGACTCCTTGATGTCCGCAAATAAATAAATCGTTTTTTCTTTATTATGAAGAAACTACTGAAAATAAGTACATCAACCCTTACATCAGGGTAATCAGAAAAGAAAACCTTTCCATTTGGGTTATATTGAACTATGGTTTCCATTTAAAAAGTGAGGTTATGTTTGTAGCTTGAAAACCCATTTCCAATTAAAATTGTCATATACGCTATTGAATTCTACGTAAAGGTTACCTTACAAGCAGTTTTTATTTTCCTATAGGTTAAACCGTTAAAAGTTATTAGCGTTTGAAGAAAATGGCAAATTTCAGTTTTTTCAAATATCTAAAAAAGTTGAGCATCTAGGTGAGTTTTCAAAAAAGCATCATACTACTCGTAAATTTCTCTTCAACTTTGCTAATTTAACCAACATTGTATCTTCTATAATAAAAAAGTTACCCATATACGGAGATAGATTGTGGGCACCCTGTATAGGGTTTGTAGATCTGGAAAAAGCATTCGACAATGGAAAATGGAAAACAATGTTCAAAATACTCAAAAAGATTGGAATTAGTTATAGGGATAGACGAATAGTACATAGCTTATACAAAAAGCAAACAGCAATAATTGAATTAGAGCAGGAACGTAGAGAAGTAAATATGAGGAAAGGGGTGAGATAGGGATGTGCCCTATCCCGTTAATTTTTAACTTGTAAATCGAAGTGACAATGAATACTGTCAAATGCAGGAAGACATTTGTAGAGTTACTATGCAGGGACGAAAGATTGATATGCTTAGATTTTCAGATGATATGGCGGTATTAGCATCTAGCAAGGAAGAGTTGAAAGCAGCTGTTAACAGAGAGGTACGGTATGAAAATTAACAAAAATAAAACTAAAGTACTAGTATCTAAAGGAGGGAAGAATAAGTCAAAAACCAGAATACAAATAGGAATCGAGAACTTACAAGAGGTTAAGGATTTCTGCTACCTAGGAAGTCAAATAACGTAAGATGGGAAAAGTGCAAAAGATATAAAACAAAGATTAGCACAAGGTCGTGCTGCATTTAACAAGAAAAAGCAACTACTATGTTGAAAGACAACAAACATAGAAATATGGAAAAGATTACTGAAAGTAAATGTGTGGAGCACATCACGGTAAGGTTGAGAAAGTTGGACAGTAGGAGAAACTGACAGGAATAAGATAGAAGCCTTTGAAATGTGGTGCTACAGATGTACGATGAAGATCTCATGGACAGACAAAGTTAAGAACAAAAAGGTTATAGAAATGGTAGGGGAAGATAGAAATATGTGGAAAACATTAAAAAAACAGGAGAGATAAGATGATAGGTCACATACTAAGGCATGAGGGAATAGTGTGGAATATATTATAAGCTGAGATAGGAAAAAAAGAGGTATAGGTAGACCTACGTCAGACTATTGCACACAAATAGTCAAAGATGTAGGGTGCGGGAATTTCAGGGAAATGTGTAGGATAGCTCAGAATAGAAATCAATGAAGGTTTAGTTCCAACCAGTTCCAAATGAAAACCTAATAACGAAAAAAATAATTGCACTTAAACCTGATGACTATTATAAACAATTACAGGTGATGGTTTTGCAATATTCTCAACTAATATTGATTGTACGAAAGGATTTATTAGAAAACTATTAATTCGGCGAACGCTTAAGTGATAGGGGATGTTGGTAGCCGCAGGTTGCTTAATCCCCTTCACATACAACTGAATATCGGTGAAATATGGTATATATATATTTAGAAAAGAATAGAAGGGAACCGAGCTGGGTCCAACAAAAAAGAGTAGCTGTTTGAAGACAACTAACATAAAAATAAGAAAAGAATTGTTGAAGGCATATGTGTGGAGCACAGTACTGTGTGGCTATGAACTAGGGATGAACAGTAGTAGAAGTAAACAGGAAAAAGGTAGAAGCCTTTTGGAATGTGGTGATTCAGATGTATGATGATGATAGCATGGGCAGACTAAGTTAATAACAAAGAGTTTTTAGAAACAATAGGGGAAGAAAGATATATATGGAAAACATAAAATAGATGAAATAGAAGGACAGGACACGTTCTAAGGCAATTGGGGAATAGTGCGGGATTTATTACAAGCAGATAGGAAAAAAGAGAAGAAAATTTTATCTGGATCGAACTATCGCATGTAGATAGTGAAAGATGTAGGCAGTGGGAATTTCAGGGAAAGGTATAGGTTAGCTTAGAATAGGCAACAACGGAGGTATGCGTCAAACCAGTTCCAGAATTGACGACCTGATGATAAGTTTAGCTCGAAAAATTACGATTTCAATGATACCACACACTTCATATTTTATTTTGACAAAAAGTACAATTTATTCTAAACATTCCGCTCTTTTCATCATGGTTGCCATGGAAAGTCAGTTGATTGACTACGTTTAAAGTTTTGTTGTAGTCATTACGAGATTTTCGGTTTAATTGTTTTAAGTTCTATAATTTAAATAATGCCAAATAGTGCCAAATAGGCACTATTCAACTTATTTTTTCAAATGGAAAAGACGGTCTTGTTATGTCTTATTTGAAATTAACGCTTTTTTGCTTACTAAAATCCAATGAGTAATTACAGAGTTATGAGTAAATACAGACCTCCATTGAAGAAAAATTGTCATCTATTTCACTGTGTATGCACATTTAGATATGTTTTGAATAAAACACTATGTAGTATACTGATGGCAAAAAATAGAGCGTTTAGCGTTCGTCCATTGGAACAAAAGTCTGAAGCAATTCTCATTTATGCAGAAATTGGTGTAATTTTCACAAAGTAGAACGAGTGTTTAATAATCCTTACCTTAATAATTCCATATGCAGAAAATACCTAAGAGAATTAGTAGAAAAATTTCAAAGAACTGGAAGTGTACTGCTGAGTAAGAGAGCAGGAAGACCATCAACTTCAGAGAAAAAAGCAGGTGGACATTATCGGGTCTATTGTTAATAATCCTAAACAATCAGTCGTCACGGTTCCCTTGGATTCTAAAGTGTCAAAAACCACTGTGAAAAACATAAGCTTCATTACCACAAACTAAAAATACTGCATCAACTAATAGAAGATGATCCTAACCGAATGATGCAATTTTGTAATCTAATGACTGCCCGTCTAATGCAGGATCCGTTATACTTAAAGTTTGTTTGTTTTGGTGAGGAATGTGTGTTTTTTTAAATGGAACTGTAAACAGACGGAATGTGCGGTATTGGTATAATGTAAATCCACATTTTTTTCTAAAGCAATTTAATACCTATGTAGCAGGTACGCCTCTGAATATGATTAGAGTAGCAAGTGCGCCCCTGTGATGCGGACACATTACAATATTAGTGCAGGGAGATGGGAGTATTTGAAGGCAGTCGGTGAAGGATTGGGATGAAAGACGGATGTGCGTGAGCATCCGGCTTCTTGAGAGCAGAGCGGTTTTGCGATCGTTGGGTCACTAAGACCTCCTTTGTTAACAATTTAGGCATATATCTTAGTATCCTTAATTATATAGTTAATATATCTTGTGAGTGGATTGCCACAGTTTTTCAGTTCAATGCTCTATGTGTATATTTGTTCCACATAAATAGTAAAATCGAAATAAATGTTAATCCGTATTAGTGTTGTGTTTCCTGCAGTGTTGATACCCTTTCAAATAAAAAGCATCTTGTTTTATTTGTGGTGAATTGATAGAGGATCATCTGAACTATCCGGTAATTCATTTGGTAAACCGATCCACCCCTCTACACCTAGTCAGAATGATTATCAACGCATATTAGTGATGGTAGATATAAGCACAAAATTTATAATGCTTTTTCCAGCGAAAAATTGTAATTCTAGACACGTTGTAAATAGTATCAGAAAATCTGTAGAGCAGTTAAGGATGATGAAAAGAGTTTTAGCTGACTATGCAACGTATTTTCATAGTCGTAGAGTTGTAAACGTTTTAAGACGAGAAGAGATTGGGTTAGCATTCACGGGCATAAGATATCCACAAGGAAATTCGTGTGAACAGTGTATCAGGGAAGTGATAAAATATTTACGAATTATAGCACAGGAGCAGCATGACAGATGGGCCAGGTGCTTACCAGAAATTGAAAACTACATAAACAATGTACCAAGTTCTGTGACAAAAACATGTTCAGTAACGCTGATGAAAGGAATTATTCCAGCAAGATCGTGGAGAGCTGCAGGTGAAGTCGAAGACATCACGGAAGTGCTAAACAAAGCCAGACAACGAACAGAGAAAATTCAACGAAGGGATATTGAGAAACTGTGCAAAAAAATAAAAAGCGAACGAGTTTTAAAATTGGAGATTTAGTAATTATAAAGAGATTAAGGGTGTCTCATTGGGAAGAGAAAATATGTGGGAAGTTGTTATTACCGTATGAAGGGACATATAGAGTTACGAGGATTTTTTCAAAGGGTAATACATATGAGCTTGAATATGAAAATGGAGTGTGTGGTGGCAGATTTCACATACAGAATTTATACTCATATTTAAATGCAGAATACCGCTTATGAAAAGCACAAATTAAAGAAAGAAAAAAAACAGTAAATACAACTTTACAAGCATGATGACATAATTTGATTTACTTATATAATAGTATGTAGTATATAATAGTCAATGATTTTAACTGAAAATACAAATTGACTTGAAGTTGAAAAAGGTACTCGAATAAAAAATGAATTCGTATTTTCAATTAAAATTGCTAAGTTTATCTTGACATTATTATTTATCCTTTCTTTTAAAATATAGTTTTTGAATAAGTTTGTATTTTATCTGCATAAAATGTAATAATTGCATATTTACATCGCAGTTGTTTATATAAGTTTTTTGTAAGTTTTTATCATAAACAGTTAATACAGATTTGCTGCAATAATTTTTTATATTGTTGCATGTTTTGTTAACAAATTTAAAAAAATCGTAACGATTCACTGTGCACCACAGGACAAACCACTGTGTACCATTAACGACAACAGTGAATCATTTGCACACCTAAATTATTAATATTTTTGTACTTACTACTTTTGGCTAAACTGACTAAAAATTACTTCAGGTTACTAAAACTAAGATTAATGCATACTACTAAGCCAAATTTGAATCGAATCCATTAATTATTTTTAAAGATATATGCCTTTAAAAAATATATAATCCACTGTCAACCATTCTACTCTATAACAAAAAAAACTAAAATTGACAACAAAAAATAATTTAGGCATATCTGGGTTAAATAACTTTTTATATCTAGTATAATAGGACCTGAAGAAGGTAGAATTTGGAAAGTGTTTGTAGATGTGAAATATGCTCTTGTTCTTTGCAGAAATTTTAATACCATTTGCCAACTACTTTTTTTCATGTTTAGGTTTATACTATACTAAAGGGAAAGCAACATCGTGTGCAGATGAGTTAGAATTTACTAGAAAAAGAGATTTATGATTCAGGTAGGCTTCAGTAGAAAAATGCTAATGGTTTTGTTGTATAGCAGGTTAAAACGTGTTAAATTATTGATAAATGCTGTGTGTGTGTAAATTAACATATTGACTTTTGAATGTATAATTAAATTTTTTTAAATATTCAAAAAAGCAAATGCAGCATGGATAATACGACATTTTCCTTATGTCCTAAACCATAGGCAACCTACTATACAGGAGCGTACATCTAGCTTCTCTCGAATATTTTAATTAATCTTAGTGTTCCAACTTTTGCAAAGTTGTATCTAATTACAACTTTTAGCATTTGAAATTCAACTCAAATATTTTAAACATTTGAAGTATTCTACAACGCATTAGAATTAATTAACAATTTTGCATGGTAGCGCCAGATCTCGCTATTTACCTATTACAAGAAACACGCGACATACGACAGCTTTTTGTTTTCTAGTCACCCACGCATACTGACGAAGAGCGTTGCAAGAAAAATAAGGGGCGCTTGCGCGTAAAACAAATCCTACGCGGCTACTTTTAAACAATATTAAGTATGTGTTTTATGGTAAACACGGGAGCTGGACAAAGTTTCTCAATACCAAGAATAACTCCTAGCAAGTTCGCTTGTTAGACATCAATTCCACGCAGCGCGTGTATAATGTGCAAGTGATAAAAGGATTTATTTTAGTCGATACAGGTGAGTAATATTAATTTGTAAAAATTGTACTGAACTGAACATGTTCAAAATTTTTAATTTGAAATGAGATTTTCTATTTTGTATGGGTTCTAATCTTAAGAATTATTTTTAAAGTACCTTTAAAGATAGGTACAGAACTCAAATTAGTTCAAAGAATTATATTTCATATATTTATCACAGTTCGTTAAAATATTACCTTTTATTAATCTCTTTTACCTTGGATTTATTAAAATTTCAGTTATGTAAGAAAAGAGTTTTAAACATTTTTAGATTTAAGAGCAAAAGTAGGTTTTAAAAGTACGAAATTACGTCATTTATTGGAAGTTATATATCTATTACGTACATATAAATATTAATGGATTGCAAAAAAACTAGTTGACATTCTTTCGATGTTTCGGTATAATCGAGAGTAGGTAAGGTGGGAGAATGATGAGAATAACAAACAAAGCCCAAAAAGGTGTGTTATTCAAACTATACCTACTCATCTTTCTACTGTATGACGCGATCGACATGTTACATCTGTATTATTTATATTAAAAATACATAAACTAGTATTTTTCTGATTGTTTCGCACACAATAAACACGTCCCTATGCTACAGTATCATTCGTAAATTTTTAGATAAATCCCCGAATTCTGTATATCCTCCACCTACCGACTATAAGGTATTTTCTACCGAAAAGACGCGTGTAATGGTTCAGTAGGTTAAATTTTTAACTATATTTTTTTTTAATTAAAAATAGTGAATAGTACAAAATAGTTGTTAAAAATCTAAAGCTGTTTTAATTTGAATCTCGTTGAATATTTCATTCATTAAAGTTGCGACATTTACATATTTGCATTTCTAAAAGTTTATTAAACCATTAAGGTCGTACCTACCTGTCCAGTGTCCAGTGCTTTCTCGTCTTTACATAAAACCTACTTATGACCCACTAAAACATATGAATTTAATATTAATGCGTGTAGTAGAATAAATCGAAATGTATGAAAAGTGAAAGAACATTGGAACCTAAAATTAATGCAAGAAGGACATGCAGAATGCATAACACTGCCGTGTGAAGGTAAAGAGCAGTAAGTGTAGGAACAATGATTTTGAGTTACTGCCAATTGTGTTTTTTTCTATGTAATTAATTTTTATTTCAATTTTAAATAAAAAAGTTTCGAATAATGTTACCAAATAGGTATTATTTTTTCATAAAAAAGAAAATTCTGACTATTGCTGAAAATTCAGCAGTTACTGCTGTTTTCCCTTCGGCAAGGACCCAGAAATCGGGGTGGCAGAAGTGGCAAGGAGCCCCGACCGTACGGGAGCGTATACAATTGTTTGTAGTGTAGTGTAACCGACCTGAAACCTAACCCAAACTGCCTCTATAAACGGCACATCGGGCTCTGTGATCTAGCATCTAGTGGCAGTAGCTCGACGATTCCTACGTTGTGTTGTTAAAATGTAACCCAAATTCACACTGGGAAGATGACGTTAAGGCGGGAAGGTTTGAAATAAAACTACAGCATTCACCTAACTGACTTTTAATCAAAACAATAACCACTTAATAGGTCATTGGCATGTATGCATAAAAAATTGACATTTAAAGCAAATAGTACCGTACTCAACCTGGGCGATTGCGGAAAGAACACGGCAGAGAAAACCCCAAACTGCCCTCACACTTCCAACTGCATTTGGCACATCTCGACGAGGACTTGTAACGTACAAGTACCCAGATCACCAACACTGAAATTGACGAGATGTCAGCTGTTACCCAGACCTACTACACATGACAACTGAAGAAACGTTAGTGTAAACTAGCTAGTCTTTTCTGGTAGGTACTGAGGTTGGCTAGGCCAATACTACCCAGCTAAAGTTGAAGAGGGGGACACCAGGAAGATGACTTGCACCTTGACTACCAATGTTCCTCTCCGCAAGGACATAAAATGTTAGTAATATTCAATAAGGCTCGAACACACGCGCCCACATACATACATTAACAGTTTCCAGCCCCTGTTACAAAATATTTCACAAACGCTAGCCGACTTCCTATTATTCGCAAAAGGGTACCACTACGAATACCTTGACAAGATGACATGAATCGTTGGACTGAACTTATGGTATGATTGCGCATGGTTAAAAAGCCCAGATACATGCAATTAACAGTTTCCAGCCCGCGTTACAAAATATTTCACAAAGGTTAGCCGATTTCCTAATATTCGCAAAAGGATACCACTACAAGTACCTTGACAAGATGAAATGAATCGTTGGGATGAACTTATAGTATGATTGCGCATGGTTAAAAAGGCGCTTATTATTGAATAGACTATCTCCAACATAGTCATAACAGCAAACGCGAAAGGCACGAGATGGTCTATCATATCATGTTACGTTTATTTTCGGGATAAATTAATTACCCCCTTTTCCCTTTAAATTGTTTTTAAGTTAAATCAATTCCGTTGCTATTCTTAAATCCTTCATCAACATCCTGTAAATTTTACCTGTTCATCATAAGCCCGCTTTACAATAATTGTTTAACTCAAATCTATTTGCTTGGAAACGACAAGTTTATGATAAAATTTAAATAAGTCAATACCTTGTTTTACGTATCCTTTAATTTGTTAAACACTCCGAGTAGGAGGTTTATGGGGATTCTGGAACCTCATTTGCTCCCGAAACCGTTATTTGCTCTCTCATTTGCTCCCAAAACCCTCATTTGCTCCCAAAATCCTCATTTGCTCCCACATTTACATGTAAATCCCCATAAGGAGCAAATAAGGAGGAGCAACTCCCTCCTTCCTCATTTGCTCCAAAAACCCTCATTTGCTCCTGATTTGCTCCCAAAACCCTCATTTGCTCTCAATTCCCTCATTTGCTCCCTCATTTACATGTAAATTCCCATAAGGAGCAAATGAGGAGGGGCAACTCCTTCCTTCCTCATTTACTCCCCATTTGCTCCCAAAACTCTCATTTGCTCCTAAAACCCTCAATTGCTCCCAAAACCCTCATCTGCTCCCGAAACGCACATGTGCTCTCAAAACCTTCATTTGCTCCCAAAACCCTCATTTTCTCCCGAAACCCTGTGCATTTGCTCCCGAAACCCTCATTTGCTCCCAAAACCCTCATTTTCTCCCAAAACCCTCATTTGATTCCGAAACCCTCATTTGCTCCCGAAACCCCTCATTTGCTCCCGAAACCCTCATTTGCTCCCGAAACCATCATTTGCCCTCAAAACCCTCATTTGCTCCCTCATTTGCTCCTCATTTGCTCCAAAATCCCTCATTTGCTCCGCCTTGTGAACCGCCTTGTGGACCACCTTGTGGAATTTTTACCCCAACCATTCTGATTACGTCACACCCGCATTCGACTAGCCATTGCATCTTTCGAGATAACCCTATCTCGTTTGGTATCAATTAATATTAGATTTTTCTCAGCTACCCGAATCTCTAGGAATTTCTTAGATTGCATAATCCCCCAGGGAGCTACCCCAATTTTAAGATTTTTTACCAAGATCGATTTCTGACCGTCCTTATCAATTTTTTATACATGTGGCACATCTTGCTAGTCTAGAATTTTACGCAGAATTTGAATCTGCAAACAGATTTGCAATAGGACCACCCCTGCAAAGTTATGCCTTTTAAAGACCCAAATCACTAATTTTTGCTCATCTTTATTTATCTCCATCTTTAGAACCTTTTTTTGCTACGCAAGACATATGCCTTAGCCAATCATCTCCCGAGAATTCTAAAACAGCCGTGTCCCGCGAATACCATGTGGAAATAACACGTATACTCTGGCAACCAGGATAGAAGCAGGAAGGATTTGGAAGGTGGGCGAAGAACTTAAAAATTATTGAATCTTAAAACTAATATACACAATAGATTTACAAAATCTATACAAATATAAACAAACTATCGTATATCTTTATGTCTCCATGCGTAGATTGATATGCTTCCAGGAATGACGTTACGCTTGTCATCTTCGCTCGATAAACTAATTTTATTAATAATCTGCGTGTACAAATCGTGTTTTTTACTCCGGATACATACACCGGCAAGTATTCGTTACCAAATAAAGAATTAGATGCTTGGTGACTTAACATCCGCTTCCCTCGTGTACGCCCAAACACACCCCAGCCCATGCGCACCCCTTACCCATGCGCACCCCTGCGCGCGCACCCCTGCCCATGCGTACCCCTACGCGTGCACACCCCCGCTCATGCGCACCCCTGCGCGTGCGCACCCCTGCCCATGCGAAATGCCCATGCGCACCCCCTTTTATAAATAAAGAACAATTTAATACTATTCTAAAATGTTTATTTTGACATTATAAATGACAAAATTTAAAAATATTTAATACCAAGCATGGAGTCATTTAAACTTAATTTTAATACAAAGTTATACACAGAAGACAGTCCTTTCTTTATGTTTGTTTGGAGTGGTTTTAATTTTATCTAATTTTATTCGCAGCTTAAAATTTAAATTGACACCCAAGTCCTCTATCTCCTTTTCTAGCCAATAGTTTGATACACAGAGACCGTCTAGGTTTTCGAATTGTAAAATGTACTGAAGTTTGCCTCTATATTTAAAGTCTTTGATTCCACCGACAACCAGATCCATTCCTTCGTGTAATTCTTGCAGCTTGTGACAATCTTTTAATCGCAGCTTTCCCACTATATCCTGCATACGTATCTTGTTAGCTTGATCGACTTCTTCTTGTCGGTATTGGAGGAAATCCTTATTCTCCCACACACTGTTGCGTAGTTGCATGTCCACCACTTTTGGGAATATATGGTTGTTATAGGTTGTAAGACCCTCGGTTTTAAATGATCCGAAAGGTTCTTTACTAGGCAAATATACAATGTTTAGCGGAACCCCTTTACGTGTGGTGTACGCCAAGGTTACGAAACCCGCATTCCTTAGTTCGTCTTTGTTATCTGCCATTTTGATAAAAACGTTTTTAGAATAACCTTTTAAAAAGTATACGGATTTAGTAGCATCCTTTTTACGCAAGAACGCCTACATAACTAAAAGAGTCTTTCTTGCTAACCGCAAATGCATACAGCTTGTACAACCCGGATGTATCTAAGTCAGTCCATCGGCACATAAAATAATCTTTTAATTCTTACTCATTTTCTCTAATAAGATGTTCTTTGTCTAACACATCTTTGTATTGTTCGCGTACTGTCGCAGTGTTTTCCATGTAGTCCAATTTTCGCCTTTTTGCATCCATTTCCTCTAATTCTAGTTGTCAATTTGTAACGGGCATTTTTGGTAGTTTAGCATTTTACGCTATTTCCAAATTCGTAAATACGTTTCTGCAAATTACTATTTCTATATTTTATATTTATTAACTCCTTAGGCGAATGCATCGTATTATAATGAGTGGATTGCATCGTTCTTGTCTTCCCAATTCGTATAAATTTTGTTGCTTATGTGGATATACAAGTCTAGATAAGAGACGATAAGAAGTTGTAATAGCAACGAGTTGATATAAACAGATGAACAGTCGGAGTTTGTTCTTTGTTCCGATATACTAAGTACGTTAAAAATACTGCTTCTCTCTGCTTTTGACAATAGTGAGAATTAATGCGGGATTAATTTTCGTATTGTTCATGAACCAGCACGGCATGTTTTAGTTGATTTTCTGTTGGAAATAAAAGCGGTAAAGCTTGTTAAACTCGAGGCACGTGTGTTTTACGGAACATTTGACGGACGGTTTTATTGCTTACGCGTGCTTACTAATTGTTTTTAGTTGTTTTTCTTGTGAGACAAATGTTTTACGGAACATTTGACGGACCTACTTTAGTGATACGCGTACTTTACTAATTTGTGGTTTTAGTTGTTTGTCTTGTGAAATAATAGTCGTAGAACTTGCTAAACTGACCGATTCTTTCTTTAGGATTAATGTGTGCGATCTAGTCTAGTGTCCCTTTGTTTTATCAGATTAGTGCATACTTTGGCTTATTTAAATACAGTGGATACTGTAGTTTCTGCATTTTTCTAACACCAAAGAATCTAAAATAGATCATTGCTTGCGCGAATTACGTTATTTGCGAAATATAACAGACTACCGGTTTACAAAGGTATTGGTTGAAGTTTCTCACTGCTTTTTGGAGGTTTATGAAAATAATATACATTTGATCCCAGTTGAAATGAAACTAGTGCTACAAAATATTTCGAAATTATTGTCTCAGGAAATAGAATTAACAAGAAATTTATCAATGCTACATAGTTCCGTCGTGTGATGGTGTCTGCTGCTAACCCCAGTGAGATGCGAAGGTGTGATTAGTGTGACGTGTGATAAGTTCCATCAACACCCTCACAGTCAAGGGTGAAGTGCTTCGTTAGTGCAGGACACCGTGAATCTCACACTTCCGTTGCAAGGAAGCGTTGCTGAAGGACTTTTGTAAGTTGAACTATTTCCTACTGGTTATTACTTTAAATATCTATCCGTTGCTTTACCATATCTTTGTCGTTCTGATACCTTTTACCATAGACTTGCATGCTATTTGAAAAAAAGAAGAATCAACAATACTAGATGACTCATATCAATTGTGCTTACCTATTTATTTTTTTGTTAAAATTTTGTCTGATTTATGTTTAATTGGTGTGTGAGGAAACGTTTCTGCTACTCCCCAATATTACCTCACTTTGTACTAAAAATTTTTATATTGCTTTTACCGTTGTTATATTATATACATTATCCAAACAGTTTTTTTTTTACATTCTACAAAGTACTGAACAATCTATGCTCGATAAGCATGCAAATGCTTTTCCTTTATTTCAGGTTTGCTGGAATAATTTTTTTTTATTGCAGGTTTGCTATTCTAATTTTTTTATTGCAGGTATTGTTACTAACTCCTTACAGCCGCGTACCTTATATGTTGGTCTGCTCTCTACAACCCCCCCTAATTTTATCTTGGCTGTCTTCTTCCTCTACTATCTCCAAATAATTTACAGGTAAATAGTTAAAACTAAAAGCCGAAAGCACATACTTTATCAATGTATCCCTTTCTTTTGGTTTTTCGGACAACTTAATTTGCAAACCCGTTAATTTCTTTGTATTGCCATTCCCCCAATGCACGTACTGTAGTAGGTTATTATACACTAAACAGCAGCTATTTTGTAGCTTGTCCGATAGCTTACTCCACATTTTGGCAAGTGGTACCGAGTACATTGACACCTTTAGGAAGTATAACATACCATCTTGCAATAAGGTTAAACAGTCTTTTAAGGGATTATACACCCGTTCCGCATTGACATAGCTTCCAATTATACAGTTGTATATTGTCGCTTCCAATCGCGTAATACCATGTTCTTTGGTCAAAGTAGACGCAAATGTTTCCCTTAAACGTACATCTAGACAACGTAAAAAATCTAGTATATGTTTGCCAAGTTGTTTATTAACACCAGGACTTGTTATCCGACACACAAACTTGTTGTATATCTTAATTCTTGCATTGGTTGTTAACCATGTTAAACAATCAATTCTCACAGTTTTATCGTTGTCAACTATAATATTGCACTTTTCTTCGTATTCGCCCTTATAGCAAAAGTTATGGTTTGTAGTTAAATAATTACACATCCCCATCTTGCTAAATATGACAGCAAAATCTTGGGTTACATCCATGTCAAAAAGATAGTAATAATCTTTTTCGAGTTCGTCAAATATATCTGGTAGTTCGTTCCTACAATAAAGTTTCCAACTTAACCTCTGCTAGTTCCACTTTGTATGGAATACATATAGGATTTTGGAATTTTTTATTAATGCATTCGAGGTCTTCTTTTCCGATAATTTTTTTCACACCCAGACCCATCTTGTTAGTGCTTTCCAGCGAAAACGGAAGCTTAGCTTTAACACCATGCCTAGCGGAAACAAACCGGTCGAACTTTCTTCGTAAATAGCTGTTAAATGCACCACAAATTTCTTTTTTAGGATAAACATCCTTTTGTTTGCAGATGTTTACTCGACGTCAGAAAGGTTGCAAATTTTAACCAACATTATATTGCCACAAAATGGTTCTGTAATTGGTGTGTGTAGTCCACCATTCAGCATCTGCTCGCATTCGACATAACAAATATTACCATAGCTTGATGCACTCGTACGCAGGTAGCACAACGACATTTCGATCTTTCATAATTGAATACGAAAATTGCCCTTATGTACCCTACAGAGTGGGGGCGAATATTGCCGAAGATAGCCGAATATGTCGGACACCGTCATATCGCTTACATTCTCTTCTTTAGGAACAGTTTTGTTATCCGGACCCATTAGCACTAATTGCTTTTTAATGAGTTTTCTCATTAAAAATCCATTAGCACTAATTGCTTTTTAATGCGTTTTCCCATTAAAATCCCATTAGCACTAATTGCTTTTTAATGCGTTTTCCCATTAAAATCCCATTAGCACTAATTGTTTTTTAATTAAAAACCAAGTGTGGACCTAGGTTAGAAAAAAGACAAAATTGATGGGCTAGGTCAGCGCCGCGGCGCAATTAGTGCTAATGGGTTTTTAATGAGAAAACTCATTAAAAAGCAATTAGTGCTAATGGGATTTTAATGGGAAAACGCATTAAAAAGCAATTAGTGCTAATGGATTTTTAATGAGAAAACTCATTAAAAAGCAATTAGTGCTAATGGGTCCGGATAACAAAACTGTTCCTAAAGAAGAGAATGTAAGCGATATGACGGTGTCCGACATATTCGGCTATCTTCGGCAATATTCGCCCCCACTCTGTAGGGTACATAAGGGCAATTTTCGTATTCAATTACGAAACATCGAAATGTCGTTGTGCTACCTGCGTACGAGTGCATCAAGCTATGGTAATATTTGTTATGTCGAATGCGAGCAGATGCTGACTGGTGGACTACACACACCAATTACAGAATCATTTTGTGGCAATATAATGTTGGTTAAAATTTGCAACCTTTCTGACGCCGAGCAAACATCTGCAAACAAAAGGATGTTTATCCTAAAAAAGGAATTTGTGGTGCATTTAACAGCTATTTATGAAGAAAGTTCGACCGGTTGGTTTCCGCTAGGCATGGTGTTAAAGCTAAGCTTCCGTTTTCGCTGGAAAGCACTAACAAGATGGGTCTGGGTATGAAAGAAATTATCGGAAAAGAAGACCTCAAATGCATTAATAAAAAATTCCAAAATCCTATATGTGTTCCATACAAAGTGGAACTAGCAGATGTTAAGTTGGAAACTTTATTGTAGGAACTACCAGATATATTTGACAAACTCGAAATAGATTATTACTATCTTTTTGACATGGATGTAACCCAAGATTTTGCTGTCATATTTAGCAAGATGGGGATGTGTAATTATTTAACTACAAACCATAACTTTTGCTATAAGGGCGAATACGAAGAAAAGTGCAATATTATAGTTGACAACGATAAAACTGTGAGAATTGATTGTTTAACATGGTTAACAACCAATGCAAGAATTAAGATATACAACAAATTTGTGTGTCGGATAACAAGTCCTGGTGTTAATAAACAACTTGGCAAACATATACTAGATTTTTTACGTTGTCTAGATGTACGTTTAAGGGGAACATTTGCGTCTACTTTGGCCAAAGAACATGGTATTACGCGATTGGAAGCGACAATATACAACTGTATAATTGGAAGCTATGTCAATGCGGAACGGGTGTATAATCCCTTAAAAGACTGTTTAACCTTATTGCAAGATGGTATGTTATACTTCCTAAAGGTGTCAATGTACTCGGTACCACTTGCCAAAATGTGGAGTAAGCTATCGGACAAGCTACAAAATAGCTGCTGTTTAGTGTATAATAACCTACTACAGTACATGCATTGGGGGAATGGCAATACAAAGAAATTAACGGGCTTGCAAATTAAGTTGTCCGAAAAACCAAAAGAAAGGGAAACATTGATAAAGTATGTGCTTTCGGCTTTTAGTTTTAACTATTTACCTGTAAATTATTTGGAGATAGTAGAGGAGGAAGACAGCCAAGATAAAATAAAAATATTGCACAAGTGCTACATTAAAGCAGGTAGTACATATTTTACACAATCTGCAACACCATATTATACAATTCCAAAAGAAATAGTCATTTCGGAATTGGGGTTGATAAATAGACCTAACATTCGCCCAGAGGTTGTACGACAACGCGTAAATATTGGTAGTAAAACTCCATCCGTTTACGCTAAAGGAAATTGCCTCATTATGCATGCCATACGCTGTAAGTGGAAGGAAAAGACAACCGGAATTAGAGGAAATGGATGCAAAAAGGCGAAAATTGGACTACATGGAAAACACTGCGACAATACGCGAACAATACAAAGATGTGTTAGACAAAGAACATCTTATTAGAGAAAATGAGTAAGAATTAAAAGATTATTTTATGTGCCGATGGACTGACTTAGATACATCCGGGTTGTACAAGCTGTATGCATTTGCGGTTAGCAAGAAAGACTCTTTTAGTTATGTAGGCGTTCTTGCGGAAAAAGGATGCTACTAAATCCGTATACTTTTTAAAAGGTTATTCTAAAAACGTTTTTATCAAAATGGCAGATAACAAAGACGAACTAAGGAATGCGGGTTTCGTAACCTTGGCGTACACCACACGTAAAGGGGTTCCGCTAAACATTGTATATTTGCCTAGTAAAGAACCTTTCGGATCATTTAAAACCGAGGGTCTTACAACCTATAACAACCATATATTCCCAAAAGTGGTGGACATGCAACTACGCAACAGTGTGTGGGAGAATAAGGATTTCCTCCAATACCGACAAGAAGAAGTCGATCAAGCTAACAAGATACGTATGCAGGATATAGTGGGAAAGCTGCGATTAAAAGATTGTCACAAGCTGCAAGAATTACACGAAGGAATGGATCTGGTTGTCGGTGGAATCAAAGACTTTAAATATAGAGGCAAACTTCGGTACATTTTACAATTCTAAAACCTAGACGGTCTCTATGTATCAAACTATTGGCTAGAAAAGGAGATAAAGGACTTGGGTGTCGATTTAAATTTTAAGCTGCGAATAAAATTAGATAAAATTAAAACCACTCCAAACAAACATAAAGAAAGGACTGTCTTCTGTGTATAACTTTGTATTAAAATTAAGTTTAAATGACTCCATGCTTGGTATTAAATATTTTTAAATTTTGTCATGTATAATGTCAGAATAAACATTTTAGAATAGTATTACAATGTTCTTTATTTATAAAAGGGGGTGCGCATGGGCAGGGGAGCGCATGAGCGGGGGTGTGCACGCGCAGGGGTACGCATGGGCAGAGGTGCGCATGGGTAAGGGGTGCGCATGGGCTGGGGTGTGTTTGGGCGTACACGAGGGAAGCGGATGTTAACAGTCACCAAGCATCTAATTCTTTATTTGGTAACGAGTACTTGCCGGTGTATGTATCCGGAGTAAGATGACAAGCGTAACGTCATTCCTGGAAGCATATCAATCTACGCATGGAGACATAAAGATATACGATAGTTTGTTTATATTTGTATAGATTTTGTAAATCTATTGTGTATATTAGTTTTAAGATTCAATAATTTTTAAGTTCTTCGCCCACCTTCTAAATCCTTCCTGCTTCTATCCTGATTGACAGAGTATACGTGTTATCTCCACGTGGTGTTCGCGGAACACAGCGGTTTTAGAATTCTCGGGAGATGATTGGCTAAGGCATATGTCTTGCGTAGCAAAAAAAGGTTCTAAAGATGGAGTTAAATAAAGATGAGCAAAAATTAGTGATTTGGGTCTTTAAAAGGCATAACTTTGTATGGGGTGGTCCTATTTAAAATCTATTTACATATTTGGGGTCCCTAGAAAAATCTAATATTAGAGGATACCAAAAAAAAATATATTTATCTTAAAAGAGCGACTACCCCGCGTATAATAAATACAATATAACACTTGTCGACCAAAAAGTTGTAGGGAAATTTAGAGACGAATTTAATGGGGGTGCAGTATTAGAATTTGTTGGTAGTAGGGCTAAGTCCTACTGTATTGTAGGCTAGAAAGATACGATTAAAAAGATAAAAGGGGTCTCACGAAGTGTAGTTAAGTAAAACCGAAGGACCTATAACGAGCATATATCCCCAAAAGGGGTGGGCATGCAACTACGCAGCAGTGCGTGGGAGAATAAGAATTCTCTCCAATAAGAAATTAAAGTTTCTATGTATGTAGCACCAGTCATTGGGAAATGGTAGAAATGTTAAACCTATAAAGACGATTATTAATTGTGGTTTAGAAAAATAGTAGTTTTCGTGGACTAAATAAAATAGCTTAGACTGGTTAATGTATATGGTTACATATTCTCGTACACATCCACAAACATCTGTTTACGTCCACAATGGCGATACCGGTAGTTTTTGTTTAACAAATAGTAGGAAAGATACGTCAGGTGTTAGTGTGTGGAAGCCCATAGGATCGTTGGATTCAAAAAGAACGGTGCGGCGGGATGTATGGTGGTCTCCGTTAGAATAATCGAAAGTGGTTAATCGATCGTATTAGATGTTTAAATAAGCGAAAGTGTAAAGGCCTACATAAACAAAATTTAATTATCCGACAAAAAAGTGCGCGATGTGCTACACTTATAAAGAAAGTATGGAATGGTGCTTTTTAGCGGCCCTAGCAGTAAAAAGGGCGACTGACTTTTTCAAGCAACTACAAGAATAGCAGTAGCGCAGGGTAGGGGTATGCATGTATTATACAGTGCACAGTTGCTACAAAATATGTTAGTTTACGGGTAGCTCGGATGTGTAATTGATCACGACTTATAGATCCCTCGAAGGTTTAAAAATTCTGAGCCCATTGTCGTTGAAAAATGTTTGGAAATTATCAGAACGGGGGCGGGTCGAAATTTAAGTTAGATGGATGATTGACCGAGTTTTTTCTACCTTTTACGAGGGATTCGGAAGTTGACAGACATCGATCATCTAATTCTCTATTTGGGCGATATCGAGTACTTACCGGTTCTAGAAATCACTACGTGCCACCGACCGCTATGCGAAAGGGCAAAAGCCTACATAACCAAAATTTAATTATCAGACAAAAAAAGTGCGCGATGTGCTATACTTATAAAGAAAGTATAAAATGGTGTTTTACGTCGGTCCTAGCAGTAAAAAAAGCGACTGACTTTTTCTAGCAACTACAAGAATAACAGTAGCGCGGCGAAGGGGATAAAATATGTTAGTTTACGGGGTGATCGAACGTGAACAAATTAAATTTTAATCTATAATTAACCGCGGTCGTAAAAATGGGAAATTAATGGTTAATTTTAATGCCGCTGAGCATATACTTTCACTTGGTGATTCATTTAGAAAATATTCAAGCCTACCATTTTCTAAAATATTACGTAGAAGTTATTTAAATTAAATTGCTTTATTAGTAAGTATTCTGTAGGCAACAAGTTTGGTATTCCCTTAGTAAAGGTTTAAAGTGTTTAATTAAGTTTTTGTTTATAGTAGCACCGCATCTTCTACAGCACGACTTGCGACCAATTTGTGTGTGTGTGCTATAACCCTTTTGGATTTTTAATATGCACGCGATGCGATTGTTGATCCGTATAACATGGAAGACGTTTCCAATGTTTTTACTAACTGCATTCGCAGCATGGACGAAGCGCAACCGGGCGCATGCACTGGTGCTAAATGTACTGGACAAGCAGCAAGGATTGGCACAAAATGACGTCATTTAGTTCCCCGCTGAATCCTCAACTTCGTTCGGCCGTCTTCGGAAACCTTCGCTTTGTATTCTATAGGGTACATAAAGCAGGTACGCTAGAGTAAACTCTTTAGTTATAAGTTAGTTCGCTTACAAGTTTAACCAAAGTCCTATAGTGCGGATTTTGTTTTGTACTAAAATGGTACCTGCAAACGTTTTTAAATGTGAGCCCTGTCACGTCTACTTTACCAGGAGGGATGCTCTCAAACGGCACCAGAACAAATGTCGTGGTGTAACATCGTCCACGGTTAAGCTTATACATCCGTCCGCAGCAAAGTACTTAAACTGTGGGTCTTGCGGTATCGCTTTTACGAGAATGGACAACTTACAGCGACACAAGGAAAAACAGCACGGTATATCATTAAGCTGTAAACGTTCAGCTCCGCCAGCTGTTAAAGGGTCTTGTACGAAACAACCACGAATTATGTGTAAAGTATGCGATTTCGAAGTGGAAAAGACTACGTATGCCGCACACTTTAGTTGCATCAGTTACCGCTACTAGCGACGATGGTGTAGAATTGGTTAGCACAGCGTTTAACAACCGTATGGCTAGCTATCGCATAAAGAACTCCAGTGTCGACGATGGAGTGTCCGAGTTTCTTTGGAAGCAGAAAGAGCGATTTATTCGATTAATTAATGAAAAAAGAATACAACATACAGCAATAAAAGTCTATTGCAACTCTACGGCGTTTACACCAAAATGGGGAAGAGACTATCGATGTGAAATCCTTTAACACAAAAAATATGGTTATAACGTCTTCTAGTAATCTGGAAAATATGTACGAGGTCTTAAGCGAAACAATGAGAACAAAATCAGAGGAATTTGAAACATGTGGGACCGGTTGGTCTTTGGAAAAGGTGCTCTATTTAGAAATAAATATTAATAAGTATAAGCCGATATGAGAAGTTCTAGGTTAAGAATAAAAAATTGTGAATATGTATTTAGAAATGTGGTTTACAAAATTTAAACTGTATTAGTAAAAATTGTCTGTAATAAAAAGTTTTATGAATGGTTTTTAGATTTTATTTTAGGTATGAGCTGCAGGAAAGTTATAATTTAGAAGGTGTGTGTAAAATGGTAAGGGGTGGTCCTATTTTAAATCTGTTTACAGATTCGGATTCTGCATAAAAATCTAGACGAACAAGATGTGTCACATGGTTAAAAAATTGATAAGGACGGTCAGAAAATCGCTGCATGCAAAAAATCTGAAAATTGGGGTAGCTCTCTGGAGGATGATGCAATCTAAGAAATTCTTAGAGATTCAGGTAGCTGAGAAAATTCTAATATTAATTGATACCAAACAAGATAGGTTTATCTCGAAAGATGCATTGGTTAGACGAAGAAAACTATTTGGTTCAGATTTAGGAGCAAAGAACAAAATTTAGAGGTTTGAGAGCTTTAAAGTGTAACTTTGTAAGGGATGGTTCGATTTTAAATCTGTTTGCAGATTCGAATTCTGCATAAAATTCTAGACTAACAAGATGTATTGCATGTCTAAAAAATTTATAAGGACGATCATAAAATCGTTGCTGGTAAAAAATCTTAAAATGGGGGTAGCTCCCTGGGGGACGGCGTAATCTAAGAAATTCCTAGAAATTCGGGTAGCTGAGAAAATTCTAATATTAATTGATACCAAACAAGATAGGCGTATCTCGAAAGATGCATTGGTTAGACGAAGAAAACTATTTGGTTCAGATGTGGGAGCAAAGGGCAAAATTTAGAGGTTTGAGAGCTTTAAAGTGTAACTTTGTAAGGGATGGTCCGATTTTAAATCTGTTTGCAGATTCGAATTCTGCGTAAAATTCTACACTAACAAGATGTATTGCATGGCTAAAAAATTTATAAGGACGATTATAAAATCGTTGCTGGTAAAAAATCTTAAATTTGGGGTAGCTCTTTTGGGGATGATGCAATCTAAGAAATTCCTATAAATTCAGGTAGCTGAGAAAATTCTAATAATAATTGATACCAAACAAGGTACATGTATCTCGAAAGATGCATTGGTTAGACGAAGAAAACTATTGTGCAAAATTTAAGATGGTAATGTTATTTATTACTGTCGCCAGATGTGGGAGCAAATGAGGATGCTAAGATGAAAATGGCTAGTCGAATGCAAGTGTGACGTAATCCAAATGGTTGGGATAAAAATTCCACAAGACGGTCCACAAGGCGGTCCACAAGGCGGAGCAAATGAGGATGCTAAGATGAAAATACACGATATATTTATCTCGAAAGATGAAAATGGCTAGTCGAATGCAAGTGTGACGTAATCAAAATGGTTGAGGTAAAAATTCCACAAGACGGTCTACAAGGCGGTCCACAAGGCGGAGCAAATGAGGGAGCAACTGAGGGTTTTGGGAGCAAATGAGGGAGCAAATGAGGAAGGAGAGAGTTGCTCCTCCTCATTTGCTCCTTATGGGGATTTACATGTAAATGTGGGAGCAAATGAGGGTTTTGGGAGCAAATGAGGGTTTTGGGAGCAAATGAGGGAGCAAATGAGGGTTTCGGGAGCAAATGAGGTTCCAGAAGTCCCATAAACCTCCTACTACTCCGATAACGTATAATTGCTTTCTCTATGGTTTGAATCTAAAGACTCGTCGAACTAAGGTCACGTACTATTCGAAAAAAGCGTGTTTCCAAGGTTTCCTAATCACGCTTTGATAACCACAATATGACTTGGAGCTCTGTTTGTTTAATTAAACGAATTTATGTTTACTTTCTTTACAAAATGTTAAAAGCACCCGTCGTAATTGCTAGATTCTTCGTTCCGTTTTTCTTTATGAAAATTTCGCGCACGCCTTATAGCGTGGTGGATACTGATGGTTTTATAAACCTGTACTTGTCGGTGTAAATAAATTAATATTTTTCGTAATCATTCTAGCTTCCTGCGGGGGACACGATAGTCCCTTGAATTGCCGCTTCTTGATGTATAGAAGGCTGCGCCCGTTACGTGATCTCAGGTCCATCTGGCTCGCTCCGGCCCGAGGACCGAACGAGAGATCCAACGCCGTAGAGACGTGGGTGAATGTTTCTTTCCTGGTTGTGTCGAGACCCTGTCCACTTAAATCTTACTGTTTGGGGCTCATACGGGTCTCGAATTAATTGTATGTACGAAAATGATTTATGATACTGGGATCTATTGCCTTGGGATTACTATATTACGCTTAACTTTAACTAATAATTATGAATGCGGGAATAGAATAAAAACTTGCCGGCACATTGGAAGACGTTATTGCCATTGTATTTGTAATTGTAGGTTATATGTTAGCTTTATCAGAGCCTATGTGAGGTATCATAATATTATGATTACTAAACGAAATTGTAAAATCTGGCATACCAATACACTAGCTAGCAAATACTAATATATATGGTTTATTTTCACTTACTTAAACCGGGTTAATGCCCATTATAATGCTTCTTTTTCTTTTTACGCTAATTAGAGTACTTTTGTTAATGTGTTATTTCTTTTGTGTTTTTTTATTTAGGTATAACTGCAGGCGGGGATTTCTCCTACAGGTTGTACGAAGCGGTTATAATGTATTTTTATTTCAGGCCTTATTTAATATTTGTAGGTATTATATCCCGCCCACTCACCGACTGAGCCCGGTCAATTTCTGTTTCTTTCTTCTTTGTTTTCTTTTTTGCACGTAGCAACCAGAGGTTCAATTTAATTACATCACAACAATTATCACAAACGTTAAATACTAGTTAATTATATGGGAACATCGGCTAGATAATAGGATAAACAAAACAACAAACATATAATTACATTTAAACCAAGATGTGATAATAAAACAATAAAACAATTACACATATAATAAAAATGTCAAATGAATCACAAATATCAAACATTATAAAATATGTTGGTAGCAAATACATACCCCAAAATTCTACAGCATAAAAACAAACCCAGATTTAGGCGCTAAATTTTTATATAAATGCATATTAGTTAAATATATTAAATCCAGTAAACAAACGTTAAAAATTATTCATTATGATTGCATCGGTTAAAACGTACTTTTAAAAATTAAACACATCGTGGCATTACAAGTTACAAACAAAAATTCAATTACTATCTTAGAACCAAAACAACTATAACGTAGAAATATAATACTGTTCATATTCAAACTTGCCTAATAATTTGATTCAATAAATCGAAGGATGATGTTGGTACAAATTGCTCGTAAAATCACAGTAAGGGTACATTTACTATTGATTCTGCAATAAGTGCAATGCAATTGGAGTTACAACTCTGTATTAAATACTAAATAAACATTATTTCAAATAAATAAATATTAGTTTTACTCTGATTTAGATACTAAATAAACAATGCAGATAAATAAATATTAGTTTTCAGTTGTTAAACCAAACCACACTCATTTATATATAAAACAGCCGGAATCAAATTCTAAGCCAAAAGCAACAGGTAACACATAAATATTTTCTTCAATGATTAAATAACTAACGGTTTTACAATAAGTACCAATATCACACTCAAAACAACGCTCTGATTACAAGATGCAATCGGATTACCTTAAATAACCACTACATTATAAACTTAAAAACATTACCTTTAATAAAAACCGCCAAGTGAAAATGTTTCAACCATCCATCTTGAAATCTAAAACAAAGTCGTTTAACCCCCTGTCGACTAGATCGATCGTCACCACACATGCGCCCATTATAACAAATTCTGACATAACGGAATGCGTTCCGAAACCTGCAAGTGGTTACTGAGCTATTCTAACAAATACCTTCAAATATCGAAATGTACACTATAATATTTTCAATAATTATCAACTAATGAGAAATCGACTTAAACACTACGGATCACTTCAGTAGTAACAATAATTTCATGTGTAGTTCAAACCATTAAAATTTAGAGAAATTTTAAAAAAAAATGACTCGTGCTCGACATTGAGATGTTTCAAATCCACTTATGCAGTCTTCTTTAGAGTTGTTTCTAGTAGTTTTGCTTTCATTTGTAGTTGAGCCGTTCAATAATTATAAACATTTAAAAAATTGCTTCAATTTTTGCTTTTTTTTTTCAGCTGATTCAGATTCGTTTTTAGTATTTTCTAATGATTCTGCTTTGTAGTTGAATCTTTCAATAGTTAAAACATTTTAAAAAAATGGCCAAGAACAAAATTTGTAATTTAAAAGATTTTTAAATCCGCTTCTTCCAGATGATTCAAAATTGCTTGTAGTTTTTCTTGTGATTTTAGTTTCTTTTGAAGTTAAACCATTGAATAGTTACACGCATTTAAAGAAATGGCCAAGAACAAATTTTCTCGATTTTGAGGATTTTTAAATCCGTTTCTTCCATATGATTCAGAATCGTTTGTAGTTTTTCTAGTGATTTTGTTATAAATATTACAAAAAAATTGCTAAGAACAAAGTTTGTCAACTTTTGCTCTTCTTTCAGGTGATTCAGAATTGTTTGTAGTCCTTTCTATTGATTTTGCTTTCGTTTGTAGCTGATCCATTCAATTGTTACATACATTTAAAAAAATGTCCAAGAACAAATTTTATCGATTTCAAAGATTTTTAAATCCTCTTCTTCCTGATGATTTAGAATTGTTTGTAGTTTTTTCTAGTGATTTGACTTTCTTTTGTAGTTAAACCGTCAATAGTTATAAGAATTTAAAAAATAGCCAAGAACAAATTTTGTCAATTTTGAAAATTTTTAACTCCGTTTTTTCCAGGTGATTCAGAATCGTTTGTTCTTTTTTCTTGTATTTTTGCTTTCGCTTGTAGTTCAACCGTTCAATAGTCATAAAAATTTTTAAAAAATGGCCAAGACAAATATTGTTGATTTCAAAGATATTTAAATCCGCTTCTTCGAGATGATTCAGAATCGTTTATACTTGTTTCTAGTAGTTTTGTTTTGGTTTGTAGTTGTACCGTTCAATTGTTATAATCATTTAAAAAAATGGATAAGAACAAAGTTTGTCAATTTTTTCTTTTCTTCCAAGTGGATCAGAATCGTTTGTAGCTGTTTCTAGTGATTTTACTCTTATTTGTAGTTGAATCGTTCGATAGTTCTAAACATTTTAATAAGTGGGTAAGAACAAACATTGTGAATTTTAAAGATTTTTAAAATCCACCTTTTCCAAGTGATTCAGAATCGTTTATAGTTTTTAGTGATTTTGCTTTCGTTTGTAGTCAAATCGTTCAATAGCTACAAACATTTAAAAAAATGACCAAGAACAAATTTTGTTATATTGAAGATTTTTAAATCCGTTTATTCCAGATGGTTGAGAATCGCTTGTAGTTGTTTCTAAGTAATTTTGCTTTCGTTTGTAGTTGAACCGTTCAATGGTTATAGATATTAAAAAAAAGTGGCCGCGAACAAATTTTTTCAATTTTAAAGATTTTTTAAATCGGCATTTTCCAGGTGCTTCAGAATCGTTTGTAGTTTTTTCTAGTGAATTTGTTTTTTATGTAGTTGAATCCTTCAATAGGTAAAACATTTAAAAAATGGGTTAAAACAAACTGTCCATTTTAAAGATTTTTAACTCCGCTTCTTTCAGGTGCCTCAGCATCGTTTGTACTTTTTTTCTAGTGATTTTGCTTTATTTGTAGTTCAACCGTTCAATAGTTACAACATTTAAAAAATGGCCAATAGAACAAATTTTATCGATTTCAAAGATTTTTAAATCCGCTTCTTCGAGATGATTCAGAATCGTTTGTAGTTGTTTCTAGTAGTTTTGCTTTGGTTTGTAGTTGAGCCGTTCAATAGTTATAATCATTTTAAAAAATGGCTAAGAACAAAGTTTGTTAATTTTTGCTCTTCTTCCAGGTGGATCAAAATCGTTGTAGTTGTTTCTAGTGATTTTACTTTTATTTCTAGTTAAATCGTTCAATAAAGGAGCTTCAATTCAGCACCCTTCAACTCAATGTAATCACCATCGTAAAGTAAGGGTAGGGTGTGAAGTAATAAATCATAAAAAATTGTATCTCCTGTAGGAAACGATGTCTGCTAAATTTGTTTGCGCGAATAATAAAGCAGCTTCAGTGCAACATCCTTCAATTCAATGTAACCACCATCAATAAAGTAAGGATAGGGGTGAAATAATTAAGCTTAAAAAATCGTATATTCTTTACGAAATGATTTCTTCTGAATTTGTTTAAGTGAATAATCATCTACGCAAAGTAGCTTCAGTTCAACACTTTTCAATTCAATGTAACCCCGTCGTTAAAGTAAGAGTAGAGGGTAAAGTAATTAATCTTAAAGAACTGTATTTTCTTTACGAAACGATGTCTGCTAATTTTGTTTGTGCGAACAATTATCTTTCTAAAGGAGATTTAATTCGGTACCCTTCAATTTATTGTAACTACCGTCGTTAAAGTAAAGATAGGGGTGAAGTAATATATCTTAAAAAATCGTATCTCCTTTAGGAAACTGTCTGCTAAATTTTTTGCGCGAATAATCATCTACATAAAGCAACTTCAGTCAGTACCCTTCAATTCAATGTAACTGCTGTCTTTAAAGTAAGGGTAGCGGGTAAAATAATTAGTCTTAAAAAATTGTATCTCCTTTACGAAACGATATCTGCTAATTTTGTTTGTGCCAACAATTATTTACCTAAAAGAGCTTTAATTCAGCACCATTCACTTCAGTGTAACCACCGGCGTTAAAGTAAGGGTAGGAGGTGAAGTTATCTTAAAAAATTGTATCTCCTTTACGAAACGATGTCTACTAAATTTGTTTGTACGAATAATCTTCTACCTAGTTTATATTTCTAAAGGAACTTACAAATTGCAATCCTATATCTATTGTAATCAAGAGTTAGATTTTGAATTAAAACAAGCTATTCGTTTGAAAAATTATTGATTTCAAAGTGAATTTTACATTTTTAAAAATTTGTGAGTAGGCCAATTGCTTAAAAAAAACGATAATTTAATAAGGATTTATACAAACTTTTAGCAAAAATAAAATTTACTGTAATAATAAGATATAAAATATTGAAAACATCGCGTAGGTATTTAATTCTACGAAAAAAATTGCTCTTGGATCTTCAGAATCGGAATTCGATACCAAGCAAACGCTGTTCGTAGGCATAACATTTCGAAGTTGAAGAATTCTTTTACGTAGATGATTATTAGCTCAAACAAATTTAGCAGACACCGTTTCGTAAAAGGGATAAAATTTTTGAGATTTACTACTTCGTCCCCTACCCTCACTTTAACGACGGTGGTTACATTGAATTGAAGGGTGCTGAATTGAAACTCCTTTAGGTAGATGAATATTCGCTCAAACAAATTTGGTAGACACCGTTTCGTAAAGGCGATACAATTTTTTGAGATTTACTACTTGGTCCCCTACCCTCACTTTGACGACAGTGGTTACGTTGAATTGAAGGATGCCGAATTGAAACTCCTTTGGGTAGATGAATATTCACTCAAACAAATTTCGCAGACGTGGTTTCGTGAAAGGGATACAATTTTTTGAGATTTATACTTTCCCCCTACACTCACTTTAACGAACGTGGTTACATTGAATTGAAGGATGCTGAATTGAAGCTCCTTTAGCTAGATGAATATTCGCTCAAACAAATTTCTCAGACATCGTTTTGTAAAGGGGATACAATTTTCTAAGATTGGTTTTTGCATGTTTTGAAAAGTGTGGTTGACCCTTCATCCACACATTTTGTGTGTCACTAGTTTTAAATGTGTTGATGGATGTGAGTGTTGCTAACTTCACACCGGTATTGTTCTGTCGCTTGATTTATTTTGTTTGGCGTTTTCCTTGTTTTTGGTGGTATTGTCCATAGAAAGGGACGAGTTTAGGTTGAAGTCAGAATGAATTTTTTAAACTAGTGCGGACGATATTGTAAATTTATGCAGTAGGAACAAATAGATTCGCTATTAATAAATTTGGCGTATGCTTAGCAATTCGAATCCATTAGTAAATACTAATTTAGCTAGATGTGGAGAGTTTTAAGTCAACCTTTCAGGTCGCACCGGTAAGCAGAGCCGGCAATGGCTATCCGGTATTATGGATCACTCCCCCCTACTTTCTGCTAGTGTCTTGTTGATCAGACACACTAAAGTCAACGCTATTGTTTAAACCTTAACTTCAGTTTTAGTTTATAAATTGTATTTAACAATTAATTAATTTTGAAGTCAGAATTATATGAATTATGAAGCACGTAATTATTCGCGTTTAAACGTGATTTAGTGCTTTCGGGTAGACCATTGGAGACGTAACCGCAAGTGTAGCGGTCCTTACTCAAATTATATGACCAATGTAACCTTTGCGTGAAGCATTGGAAAATCACATGTAGGATGTTATACGATCCATGGTGTAAGCGACACTTGTCAGGCTCTTTATGTGTTTAGTTGAGATAATAAGAAATGTAGTATCGCCACTAATGAAACTGAATGAACGTACCGGTCAAGTTATGACTTTATTACATAAAGAACTCGACTTTCATTTTTCCAAAAGTAAAGATTCTACTTTTCTTTGAGAAGTCATTGAAAGCTCGTTTTGCACAACATACAAATTAGAGAATGTTTTTATCAGAATCGCAATAACTTTATTAGGTCAAAATATTGATAACGAGAGAGGTCATGGATATTTTTATTGCAATATTTAACTAAATATTGCTTTTTTTACAAACACTACTTATGTCGTATAGCTATAAATAAATATTACGTATTTATGGCAATAACTGATAAAATATGTTTAAGAACTCTACCGAATTTAATATAGCAACATCTCAGTAAAAGTGTTTTTACACTGACCCTCAAAATATATTTGTTACTAAAGGTTATTAAAAGTTTTATTCTGCTTTTTCAAAGTAAGCATTCTCAACTAAAGATATAATGGGTAATTCATCGATCTACCGTTCCGGAAGTAAATATTCAACATTTGAGTTGGATACACCCTTATTCTGAACAAGTGCACGGCTATTCCCAATTTCAGCTTCAGTGATGCAAAAAAAGGAAAACCAGAGCGCGCAACGTACATGATATTCCCGCAACGACTAAATCTGTCAATTATAGAGTAAGCGACGGAGCGTGTAACTCTTTGCCTGATTGTAATAAATTTAAGGGTTTGCGTTAAATAAGTGGTGGAAACTAGTAAGAGAGTTCAGACTGTCGAATTTCCGTGTAAAACAAATTAAAAATGCGAAAAGTATGATCGCCTACACCATACAACGCTTCACAAGGAATAAGGACTGGTTACAACTAGTACGGCCAGCTCAGAGATCACAAAGGGTCAACTTTCCAAGTTTGAAATCCAACATACAAAAATGTAGCCTGACCATTTTAATCTACACACGCCCAGAAACACAATACAAAAAGCATAACAAACAACAGTATACAAATAAAGTTAAAGCTGTCGCACGAAAGAAATCAGTTTTATAATGAATGTTTTCTCTTTTACGAGCGTTGCCATTTTTTGTGTTTTGTTTTTTTGTTCTATTTCTTTTTTGTATGTCTTCCTGAGTGTATATGGACGAAAATGGACAGGCTAAAGTTTTGAAAGTGTCCCCTTGGCAGTCACAATACTGTTCCTCAGAGAAGATAGCATTCTTAAAAAATAATAAACGGGCAATATTTTGACTACCAAGGACATTTTCGAAAAATTCAGGTAGTCCATTATCATCTACACGTGCACAGGAACATAATAAAAAATAATTAGAACAATTAACAATACTCAAAAAAATTACAGCGCCCGCTCAGAAAACATTCTAAACTATATTTTGTTTTTTGAAAAAATTATATTTCTTTCAAGCACTGTAACTCGCTTGATGGTAGATTTAGATAAAACATCATTAATTAAATACAAAACTCATAGGAAATTTGATCTATTTTATTTTTGTTCATAACCATTTTTCTCGAAAAGTGCATACTTTTTATGGTATGGTATGTGCAAAAACACAAGAAAAGTAAAATCTGTTAGCATATTTCCCTGACTCTTTTGAGGTGGTAAATTGGAAACTCGTATTTAGCACATCCAAAAAACTAGGTATAAAAAAAATTAAACTTCACCAAAAGTTTCCACCTACAAACCTTTTTCGTCACCAATTAATTACCTGGGCTATAATGCAAGTATAAGACTGTGCATATTTGCTTTGGGTTCATCATCAGAAAAATTACTTTTTCATTTTTAATTGTTCTTAATTCTTTTTGGCTAAGAAAGAATTGTTTTCAATTTAAAATTATTGTTTAAAATGTATTAAATAAAGGTTTTGATCTCCCTTCGGGACCTCACTGTAGACTGCATTAGTGGGCGTTAGCCAAAATTTCAAAAGGTCGGCGTCCTTAGACTTAATATATACCTATAAAACAACTGGATACGTAGTCCTCTTCAATGAGCCTTAAAGTTTAATACAGTACAATCAAAGGTAAAGGTACAATAGTTAATCGCGTGGTCGCATAGAGGGCGTATTAAGTTCCTAAAAATTACAAACGAAATAAAATAATTTCATTTCAGATTTATAATGTAAATTAATGAATACTCGCTTACCTGTCTAAATTACTGTACATAAGCAAGCTGGGTAACAGATAGTTATTCTTTTATCTCAGGGTTGTACGTCGTGGATTTGCTTGCGCCTTTTCTAGTTCTTATTCTTACAATCCAGTAAAGTTCCTTGCCAATTCGTACAACAGAAAACGGGAACAAGATAGGGTACGATAATGGATTTGGTATAAGGAAACTAAAGGTAAAAACTGCACCATATGGTTTATCACGCACCACATAACGATAGCTGGTTTATTCGAGAGTCCATTATGGCGGTTGCTTTTTCCACAACCTCATCTACCACCACCCCTTCATTACGCATGCTGATTGATCGGGAAAACATGTTCGTTCCACCACCTGTGCGAATCGTTTTCACTACAAAGTTACATGATAATACAAAAGGCTATTCCCCCCAAACATTAGCGGGGAACACCAAGACAACATTTAATACGCGAGTTAAGGTTCGTGGCTTCGAGCGGTCCTTTTTAAAAAAGACTTCTTTGGTCCTTAACACATTTATTTGTTTTAACAGATTTGGAATTTTACAATCTTAATTAATTTATTCTAAGTCGAAGTAGTTGATACTTAATTGTACAAGTGAGTTACCGACGGACTGCAATGTGAAAGCTGAACGTTGATGAACTGACTGGGAGTGGAGCTCCCGGTCCTTATATAATTTCCTCCCCCTTACAATTCTGTGGGAACCTGCTGACCTAATATCCACTTACACTTGATTCCATTCATAATACTTAGTTGCTATCTTAAAAGCTATTAATAATTACAATGTTGCAGGCTTATTCTGCGTAATCTCGGTACGTGACTTCCTACGACCGTCTGTGACCTGACATCTGCAGTGTCACTTATCCTTGTGCTACTTTGTAGCGTTTCCATTCGTGGGAAACTGAAATAATTATAATAAATTGTAACAATTTGTCTTTTATGACATTGTTGTACATTTCCTAATATTTCCTAATAACTTTATTAGTTTCATAGGTATAACAAATGGGGGATCACATAACTCCTCCCAACGTACATTAAAAATTAAGGGTTTTTACCTTTTCTTGATTTTTAATTAAATTCGTTTAACCTCATTTAAAATTCATATTTTCTAGGGGTACATTTGTTTCTTTGGGTTTCTTAAATCTAAAACTGTTTTCTTTATTATTCTTAAATCTAAGACATATTTTGTACCTTACATAAGTCAATAAAATAGTCAAAATAATCAATATAATTGTCCATACACTAATATTATCGTAGTGCACTTTGGGCGTCTTGATCTCGTTCAGGTGTTCTTTATAATCTTCCATGAGTTTCATGGCGTGGTTTAGGTTGTCTAATTCCAGGTATTCCAATTGTATTGGTTTTTGAATTATTACTTCGTCTTCGTCTTGGGTAATCTTGATTTGTAAATCGGGTAGATTTGCTAATTTCTTGCTTTGTACGGGGTCTTGGTAAACTTTAATTATTTCGTTTTTTAATTTCAAATAACAATTTTCCTTAAGGGTGATTAATTTACTTCCGGTTAATGCTAAATTACTTTCATCTTGGTTGCAATACATTGTTGCGATTACTTCGGTGGGGAAAATGGCTATCCATTTATTTTCCGTTACTTTCTGAATTTTCATATTTGTAATTTGTACAGGTTTGGCTTCACAATTTTCATAGTGATTGGTAAATTTTAGTAGTTGTACTTCGCAAGGGCTGTCTTCTTGAATTGTTATTGTTGTCAATGATTGGCATAAGTATTGACTGGGTGTGACTTCATTACATTTTTGGTTCGTATAACCATATCTTTGTTCATTTAAGGATAGGAATTTGGTTTTTGGAATAATAACTTGGTATGTGCTAGTCATTTTCATTGGAAAAACAAATAAGTGATAATAATTGTAACTGTTAATCTCTACTATTGGTATTTCTATTAAAAATGTTATATCGTTATTTTTTCATAGCCTTTAAAACTATGGCTATTTTTTCAAATATTAAAATGTTTGATTCTATTACATCGAAAGGTAACTTACTATTAGTTATAAAAGATTTTATTCTCAATAATTCTTTTAATAAATCTATTGGTTCTATTATACTTGAATGTAGGGTATTTAATTTTGCAAAGGTTACTGCGTTTTCTAATGTTGCTAGGATTTGTTGAATTAAAGTTAGGGTTGATATTATCTGGTTATATATCGTATAGAATCTGATTATTTTAGTCGGAAATAATTATTTTTGATTATTTGAAATTCTTGTTTTAGATCGGTTAAATCGAATTTTTGTGCAAAGGTCCAATAATCTATAGTGTTCTGCATACTGCCTAATTTTATTGGTAGTATACCGGGGTTATTCTTTATGTCTTCAATTACAATTTCTGTGTCCGTTCTACCTGGGTGGAGGTTGACGGTAAGGGTGACGATTGTCCATCTGAAAGTACAGGGTGTCTTAAATTTTTGAGGTGAACATATTTTGTTATCTTGCCGTCGTCTATCGCGGCTACGTTTTTGTCGGATATTCGTTGGATTTTAAAGTGGCCTAAGTTTCTCGGTGCCGTTTTGTGTCTTTTGCTTTGGTAATTTTTCTCGAATACGGTTTGTCCTATGGAAAATTTGTTTATGTCTGAGTTTTTATTACGGGTCGCGGTAATGCGTTCTTTATCGTTATCTAATTTGTCCTTTACTTTGTCATAGGTTATTTTTAGTTTCTCCTTGTGATCTTTAGCGTATTGCTGATAGATTTCTTTGTTATAATGTACATCGTACGGTTTGCGTGAATCGGAGTGTCCTAGGGTTAGTTCTAAGGGTGTACAATTTGTCGTTGAATGAATCGTGTTATTATACGCGATTAATGCGTATGACATTAAGTTAGTTATGTGTTCTTTCTTGTAATTTATTCTTAATAATCTGATCTGTTCTAATAGGGTTGAATGTAGTCTTTCGATTAGTCCATTGGATTCAGGGTGGTTTTCCGTTATAAAGTGAGTTTTTATTTTGTGTAATTCCAAAGTGTTTTGAATTGTTTCGTTTTTAAATTCGCTTCCGTTGTCTAACGTTATTGTTTCGGGTGTTCCGTAAAATGTATATTTTTCGTCGATTTGGGTGTTTTGAAATTTGATGGGGATTCGTCCATATTTGGTTCTTAATAATCGGTTTTTGATATCTATGTTGGCTCCTAATTTTCTTAGAAGGTCCATTCCTAATAGTCCATCATATTTGTCATTAAATTCATATATGTAGAATTTATGTTTCATCTTTACGTTAAAGGTTTTTGGCAAAGGTATGTTTGCTACGAATTGGTGTAGGGTTGTTTGATGGGCGGTTTTAATTTTGAAGGGTTCTCTTTCTACATAGTTTAGATAATGTTTCTTTACTGTTCGCGGGCTTATTAATGTTTTTGAAGATCCGGTATCGATTAGTAATTTAAAGTCAACGTGGGGTATTTCGATATAGGGTAATACAAGGTGATTCATATTATTTAGATTTATTACGTTAGGTCGTTTATAAAATGGTCCATTTGAAAATTTGAACATGTGTTCTCTTCGTCGTCTTCCTCGTAATTTTCATATGGTTCTTCGCGTTCATAATGGTTTGATTGATTTTGTTCGTTATTCGTACACGGTCGATTGTTATTATTCTGGTCATCTTCATACTCTTCTACTTCTTGGTGAAATAGCTCTTCTGAAGTGAAAGTGCGTTTTTGATTAGGGTTTGGTCTTATGTGGGTTATTTTGTGTTGGGTCTGGTGTTACCAGATGAGGTATCCATTGGTGTAGGTTTGTAATAGTTATTGGGATTATTAGTGTTTATCATCGGTGAGTTTCTGTTAGTATTCGCGTTGAATGCTGGTCTTTGTTGATTTATATTTTGATTGAATCTCGGTTGAAATGCGGGTTTTGGAAAGTTGGAGTTAAATGTTGGTTGATATGCGGGTTTTGAAAAGTTCGGGTAAAACGTTGGTTTTGAGAATTGTTTGTATTGGTTGTTAAAGTTTGAGTTATTAAAATGTGGATTATTTGTTCGCGTTTGGTTTGTTTGTGCATTGAACGGGTTAAATTTTTGTTGTGAATTTATTTGTCTTGCGGGTTGTATTGTTTTCATTGGCGTGTAGCTTTTATTCGCGTTGGGGTTATATAGTCGGTTTCTATAGTACATTACATTCTCTTCTTCGATTATCATATTCATTGCTTCCTCTAAATTTTGGGGATGTTGAAATCTAATTTTATCTGAAAGTCTTTCGGGTAGTGCATTTAGATAGGTATCTAATGCCATCTCGTCATACATTTTCGTTTTTAAGAGTCTTACGTTTGGGTCGGTTTCTTCGATTTTGAGTTTTATCAAGATTAAGCTTCTTACATCTTGGCATTTCATTCCAAATTGATAGGGTGACTGGTTGTGCTCCATTCTTAGGTTGGTTAAATCCCTTACTAAACATTTTAGGTTACGTTGATCGGCGAAATATGCAATTAATATTGATTTGTACTGTTCCCATTGGTCTACGTCTTCGTAACTGGCTATTAATGTTAGTGCCCTTCCGGTTAGTTTACTGATAATCAGACGGATCAACAAAGTGTTCCTTTCGTTATCTTCCGGCTTGTAAAGGTTTTAAGAATATTTCGGAGGCCGAAATGTAGTTACTAAGTAAGCATTGGTCATTGCCGTTAAACTGGGGTATCATTTCGGTCATTTTTAGTCTTTGTTCGATTAATCTTCGTTAATTTTATATGTGTATAATAGTTAGTTCTAATATGAAATTGTTCTAGATTGATCTAATCTTGTATTAATTCAAATGCTTTAAATTTAATTCAGTTAATATTATCTAAGATATTCTTGTTAAATGAATTAACTTTGATTAATTAAATTAGATTATTAAATTGTTTGATATTAATTATTTTAATTTATTGTTTCAGTTTTTTTCTGTTTTTATCAGTTTGATCTAATTTTTCTAGTATTTAATCTTTATTATACTATTTATTTCTTTGAATGCTAAATGATAATTGTAACTGATTTCTCTCAATTTTATTGATTCAATATTAAATTACCTATGATAGCTACAATTATCTTTCTTAAGTTTGATAGTTAATGTGCTTGAAGTCATTTAGTTTTTGTACTTCATTAATTATGTTATCTTTTTACGTTTCGATCTATCGAATTCTTATCTATTAACGTTATGTTTCATAATAAGCTTTACTTATCTGTTACTATAGATTGATGTCTTATTAATTTAGTTCTCCATAATGTCGCTGTTACTAGTCCCTTGAATTGATTGATTCACTAGTTGTTCGCTACTATTACTTCATTGTATCTAAGACAGTTTGACTTCAATTTATGCTTTTCATGAGTATCTGGTAATTACATTCAAGTTGATTCCAGTACTTAGTCTTAACCTGCTAAATGCTACATTATGATGACTGATATGACTAGTTCATCTTTAAATATTTTATCTCATAATTCAGCTTATTGTCATATGTAACTACTGCTAATCAATTCTTAATATATTATTAGTCAATTTAAATGATCTTATCAGTAATTACAAGTTCACTATGTGACTGTGATAATAATCTCTAGTATTGACCTCGACTTAGTCAGTTACTACTATTTGACTTAGCTACATTGTATCTATTAGTTCATCTTAATCTGCAAATTGTATGCGTAATTCTACAATTGTACTAATTGTACATTGTATTCTACTCTATCTATACTTTAATGAGCTTATATTCGAACTAAGACTATATAAATCGAACTTCTCAAATTGTAACAATCTAAAATTACATCAAGTAATTATTCTGCATGTCCTAATCATGTCGTATGTTCTATGCGTACTTTAAATTTTATCTTCAATCTAGTATACATTACCATGATCTATAACATATTATTAGTAACAATAGTTATCTAGCGAAAAAGCATTCTTCAATACTGTCTGTTGATGACGTACGTATGCTACATGCAATCTGCTACAGCCACATTGCGCGCTCTTAGTCGCACTATATCCCATGAAGCTTCAGTACGGACTAGACAGATCTCATCAGTGCAATGGTTCAAGCATTGACTGATGCTGATATCTATGATGTACAGCTTGTCTTGATGTCTTTAGGTACAGTCATAGTGCATGTCATTAGATTGTATGCAGACAGTCTAGATACAGTACGTTGGTAAAGCCAATTTACTGATTGACTAGTCCACAGTTCTAAAGCAATTCTCTATGTAGTAGCCAATCACTTCTATGATCAGAGTATACAGGTATCACTAGGTTATATAAGTTGAACGCAGCATACATATTCTCGGTAAGTGATTCCGTTGTATTCGAAATGCATTTAACAACTCTGCTATGACTGTACTGGATCATTTTGCAGATTATGTACCATGCATTAGATTCATTCCTGTACATGTTCAGATTTGGCAATGAGTTACGTATCCGACTACGTTGAATGTACTAGCTACATCTATGCATTCTTCATCATGGATAAAGCACGCTCGACTTATGAATGGCACGACGCTTGAGACTAGAGTTATTCATACTAATGTGATTAGCAATCACCTGAGTGAGAAGCGTCGTGATCACGAAACCTCTCAATCGATTGGTGAATGCCATCCTCACCAATGCCAGTCACAGTTCCACTGAATGCCATGTAACTACTCTGATACGTGAAGCAGTGGGCGATATCTCCTCAGTGCATTCATAGTCGCACATCTTCTCGGGATCTTAGCAATTACTTAGACATGTTCATTCCGTCGATCTTTGACTTGGATTCAGATAACATCCCGTGACCATGTGAAGATTCTAGATCCGACGATCACTTGAGACCCAACTAGCATGTATCAGATGCACCTAATACTGCATTGAGTGGCAGTCAAGCACAATCGTACTTGCGTCGTTTAGGTAAGATCTATCTATGTTAATTGTGATGTCACTGACATTGTGCTGTCAGCAATGTCTTGCTAGTCGTGTTCGCATTGGGTCGTAGTTAGATGCCATCGATCGTTTTCGATCACTGATTATTTAACATCCGTGATCGTTCTTTCGAACCTGTTGATCAGGTCTTGATAGAATCTGTTTAAGTAGTAATCATTCATTAGCCATAGATGTTCATCACTGTGCAACAGTTATTTGACGTTCAATCATAGTATTTATGTGGTAAGAGTACGAATCGTCGATTAGTATGCTAGCATTTTCTTGTGAATATCCTGTTGTGCTTGTTTGTGATGATTGGTGTAGGATCTGGAAATGTACCGATTTAGAGATCTTACATGCGCTGTCATTTTCAGATCGATACATTATATGCTAACGACATTATGTAGCATTAATAAGTAGATATTCCAAGCAGTAGAGCGATTAATCGAAGTTATCAATAACTTCGTAATTTTACGTATAGAGCTTTAGACTGTAAACTGTTGCGCTTTGTAATGATTTGGTTGTGTAAATCATGTCTTTTTGAGTGAATTTCATTGCTAAGATTTTAAATCACGTACTTTGCATTGATACTATTACTATGAATGATCAGCTAGAAATTTTGTTTTGAAATCTGTGAGTAATTACAGCCCGTCTAGGAACTTAGATTTTCTATAGCTTATTTTCAGATTCTAAGCATCTGTACTTGTACTTGTCCATGTAATTTAGATGAATGTCACTTGCAATTTTTGATGTTTATTATTGATGTGTAATTAAGTTGTATTTTGTAATGTATTGGATGTTTTTGTATGTTGAAGTTACTGTGTAGTGAGTGACTAATTTTCTATCTATTGTGTAACTTTTACGCATCGAATTGTAAAGCTTAGGTACCAATTTATAGAAATAGCGCAAAATTTGATCAATTTTGTCATATGTTCTTAAGGTATTAGACTTTTAAATGTTGCCTTCTAGAATAGGTTGAAATATAGTGCTCATACTCGTAAACATTCTGAACTAAATGTACAGTTACTAAGTGAAAAGTGATCACAAAAATGCTATTAGTAAAGATTTACTAGATGATTAAGAGTCAGAAAGTTAGACGTTTCTAAAGATGTTAATTGAAGCCATTAGTAAGGAATAGTCAGAAAAAGTGCGAATTCATGAGCTAGTAATAAATGTCTAAATTTAAATTTAACAGATGATATTAAATTCAAGAATAAGCTTAATGTAGTACAATTCAGTTAATAAGACAATTATAATGACATAATTAAATCAAGAATTTAAATGAACTAATTTCATAAAACTCATCTAAAACATTATATTCAATAACTTTCGAAGACTATTAATAACTTCAGATTTCAATATTTAAACTTTTTCAATATATATATGATTTCTTTATGTCTTATTTTAGTTTATTGCAACTTCGCTTAGCTTTTCTAGATCGCAGTTTTTGGCATTTGGATATATTTCAACCTTTACAGGTTTGCTTGAGTCCTTGTTGCGAGCATGTGAAAATTACGTAGTTGTAAAGGATAACATGTTATTAATAATTCTTCATATAAATGTCGCACTAATCTTTCCTTCTTTAACAGAAAATACGTTAGACATGATTTGAACGAATTGATTTCACCTGGGAATAGTCATTCCGACCAGGTTTGGGGATAAAGACCACCCTGACATCTCTCCATCCGCTGGGGATGTTTTTAAAGACAATATAGCCCCTGAATAGTATCACCAGGAATGGAAACAGCCCCTCCAGGCCCCACTGTAGTAGGGCAAGAAAGATGCGATCCAGACCAGGGGACGTAAACGGTTTGAGGGTTGAAATGGCCTATCTTACTTTCTCCTTGTCCACCACCCGCTCCGAAACCACCCAGTCTACCTCACATGATGCAGACGTATGTAGGTCCGCTGCGGGGCTAGGGACAAGTACACTCAGGGAAGTGTGTTTCTGCAAGTGATTCCGCAATTTCCTTCTCGCTATCCGTGTACCTGCCGTCTGGGCGTTTCAGATAGCATGGTAGGTGTCGAGGTTCTTTGCACAGACTTCTGTTGATTCGAGAAGTTTCCCCGTTACGATAGAGTTTTAGGCAACCTTATGTACGCTACAATGCATGGAGTTCAGAGCACAATCAGTTATTTTTTGGCACGTGGTAAAGTAGGAATCAGACGGGATTAGATTGTTAGATATTGTGTGTGTGTGTGTGCAATCATCCCTACAGTGTGCTTGGCTTTAATCGATGTTGGGTAGGTGATGGCGATACTGGATGTAAATTTTCACTTTATTGTAAGCACGACCTGGTCAAGATCGTTTCTCCGTCGAACACTTCTTGCAACGCCTGTTTGGGGTATGATCCATTTTATAATTATATTAATACATTCATTGTCGCATACGCATTTTAGCAGCGGCTAATCAGTTATTTGATCTTCCAATGAGACGGATTCAACATCAAAAAAGAAGCATAAATTTTTCTGTATGGTTTGATGCTATTGGCCTGGCAGCCAAAATATTGTCCTTTTAATATTTTCTTTTGTAAGGAACAGTATCGTGGCTGCCAAGGGGGAATTTTTAAAAATTCAGCCTGTCCATTTTCATCCCGATACATCTAGGAACACGATACATAAACAAACGCAAAGGAAGTTACAAAGCCCGCAAAGGAGAAAACATTCTTTATAAGACGGATTTCTTCCGTACGTGCGCTGTAACTTTTTGTGTAAACTGTTCTTCGTTCTGATACTTTTTGTGTTGTGTTCCCGAGTGTATTTAGATGAAAATGCGCAAGCTAAACGTTTGAAAAATGTTTTATTTTGGTGTTTGTGTGTATTTTTGTATGTTCGACAAGTGTTTGAGGAATATTTTCTTCCGTGCGGGCGCTGTAACTTTTCTGTATTGTTTATTGTGCTAATTCTTTTTGTATCGTATCGCATGTGTAATTGAGAGTGGATGGACCGAATTTTTGAAATACCATTGGCAGCCAAAATATTGTCTTTTATTATTTAAGGATGTCTTCTTCTGTAAGGAACGGTATTGTGGCTGCTGAGGTGGCACTTTCAAATATTCAATCTACTCATTTTCGTCCGTTGTCTAACGTTATTGTTTCGGGTGTTCCGTAAAATGTATATTTTTCGTCGATTTGGGTGTTTTGAAATTTGATGGGGATTCGTCCATATTTGGTTCTTAATAATCGGTTTTTGATATCTATGTTGGCTCCTAATTTTCTTAGAAGGTCCATTCCTAATAGTCCATCATATTTGTCATTAAATTCATATATGTAGAATTTATGTTTCATCTTTACGTTAAAGGTTTTTGGCAAAGGTATGTTTGCTACGAATTGGTGTAGGGTTGTTTGATGGGCGGTTTTAATTTTGAAGGGTTCTCTTTCTACATAGTTTAGATAATGTTTCTTTACTGTTCGCGGGCTTATTAATGTTTTGAAGATCCGGTATCGATTAGTAATTTAAAGTCAACGTGGGGTATTTCGATATAGGGTAATACAAGGTGATTCATATTATTTAGATTTATTACGTTAGGTCGTTTATAAAATGGTCCATTTGAAAATTTGAACATGTGTTCTCTTCGTCGTCTTCCTCGTAATTTTCATATGGTTCTTCGCGTTCATAATGGTTTGATTGATTTTGTTCGTTATTCGTACACGGTCGATTGTTATTATTCTGGTCATCTTCATACTCTTCTACTTCTTGGTGAAATAGCTCTTCTGAAGTGAAAGTGCGTTTTTGATTAGGGTTTGGTCTTATGTGGGTTATTTTTGTGTTGGGTCTGGTGTTACCAGATGAGGTATCCATTGGTGTAGGTTTGTAATAGTTATTGGGATTATTAGTGTTTATCATCGGTGAGTTTCTGTTAGTATTCGCGTTGAATGCTGGTCTTTGTTGATTTATATTTTGATTGAATCTCGGTTGAAATGCGGGTTTTGGAAAGTTGGAGTTAAATGTTGGTTGATATGCGGGTTTTGAAAAGTTCGGGTAAAACGTTGGTTTTGAGAATTGTTTGTATTGGTTGTTAAAGTTTGAGTTATTAAAATGTGGATTATTTGTTCGCGTTTGGTTTGTTTGTGCATTGAACGGGTTAAATTTTTGTTGTGAATTTATTTGTCTTGCGGGTTGTATTGTTTTCATTGGCGTGTAGCTTTTATTCGCGTTGGGGTTATATAGTCGGTTTCTATAGTACATTACATTCTCTTCTTCGATTATCATATTCATTGCTTCCTCTAAATTTTGGGGATGTTGAAATCTAATTTTATCTGAAAGTCTTTCGGGTAGTGCATTTAGATAGGTATCTAATGCCATCTCGTCATACATTTTCGTTTTTAAGAGTCTTACGTTTGGGTCGGTTTCTTCGATTTTGAGTTTTATCAAGATTAAGCTTCTTACATCTTGGCATTTCATTCCAAATTGATAGGGTGACTGGTTGTGCTCCATTCTTAGGTTGGTTAAATCCCTTACTAAACATTTTAGGTTACGTTGATCGGCGAAATATGCAATTAATATTGATTTGTACTGTTCCCATTGGTCTACGTCTTCGTAACTGGCTATTAATGTTAGTGCCCTTCCGGTTAGTTTACTGATAATCAGACGGATCAACAAAGTGTTCCTTTCGTTATCTTCCGGCTTGTAAAAGGTTTTTAAGAATATTTCGGAGGCCGAAATGTAGTTACTAAGTAAGCATTGGTCATTGCCGTTAAACTGGGGTATCATTTCGAGGTACAGCTTCATTTCATTAGTCATCTTGGCTGGGGTAATATTTGGGTAATTTTAAAAAAGTAAAAAAAATTATTTTTTTTTTTGAAAAATTTTTTGGATTTATTTTGTGGTTTTTGGTGGTATTTAATGAGTTTTACGCTTGGTATTGGTTTGGTTGAGTTTACTTTTGATTTGCCGATTTTTAATTTTAATTTCCGAAGCTTCAATAGGCTGAGTGATTTTTGTGGTAATTTATCGGGTTTGAATGTTTTGCGTTAGTTGCGTCAGTTATTACTTCTCTAATTTTTAATTATGTCGATTTTAGTTAGGTGCGTAATAATTATCTCTTTTGTTTATGCGATTGTAAGGTGTCTGCAATGCTTACAATGTTGTTATCTGTTACAGGATGTTGTTAGTTACTTAGTTGCGTTTAGCGTCTTTATTATAGGTTATTTTTAATTATACTGTGGGTGTTATTTAGTACTCGCAGTGATTTTATACAATACAATTTGTGCGTCTTTAATTTACTGCAATATTCTCACGTTTGAATGCGTTCTCAGTACCGTAATTATTTATAGTTTTCCTGAGTTGGTTTTGTAATTTAAACGTATTTTTAAATTAATACTTCATAAAAGTTTCCGATCGTAATTTTATGCTGCTTTTATTTCACAATGCTGAAAGGTTTCGCGATTTATTTAAATAGTTTTTGATGTGATTTATTATTAGATTTTATGCGTATTTATTCAAGGTTAGTTTCATTTACTTTCTTAAGAATGAGACGATGAGTGTTGGTTTTGCGTTCAATTTGAAATCGCGCTTCGTTATTTCTTGTATTAATATGTGGTTTTTAATAATAGATTGCAAGTTGTCTATTTATGGATGGTATTCGAGTTTGAATAGTTGCGCTGTTACTAGGATTTCGGTTTTAATTGCTCGTGGTTTTAGCTTTCGCTTTTTATTCTTGGTGTATTTAAATTATTTTTATGCGTCAGTTAATTCTCGTATTGTGGGATTAGAAATTCGTTTCTTGCGTTAGTTAAAGTTGTAGAATTAGAAATTCTAAAAATTTCTTGGATTAGTTAAGATTTAATTCAAAAATTCTAAAAATTTTTTGCCAGTTAAGGTTGCTGAATTAGAGGTTTAGTTTTGTTTCTAAGAATTTTTCTTACGTTAGTTAAAACGTGATCTAGTCTCTTGTGCGCTTTGCGACTTTTTTGATTGTCTCTAGTTTTTTGTTTCAGAATAGTTTTTCTCAGTTCTTTGTCTCAGAATTTTTTGTTGTCTCAAGTTTTTGTAAATTTCTCATATATACAAATAAAATAATAATAAAATTTCAATAAATGCTTGAAGATAATCTCTAGCAATTGCTAAGTCGATTATTTTCAAAAAATGGCATAAAATATTTGTAACAATAGTTAATATATACATATATAAATCATAAACTAGCAAATATCAAATGTCTTTGTTAATAATAAAATAAATTTCAATTGGTTTAGGAAAATGAACTTACACTAGTTGCTTTGTTGCTTTCATTGATTTGTTTTCTTTGTTTCTGTTTTTCTTTTGGCTTCTTGGATTTGATCTATGCTTGTATCGCCTCCAATTTTTCTTTTGTTGAATTCGAACTATGCTTGTTTCTCCTTCAACTGCTGGACTTGAACGATGCGTGTTTCTCCTCCAACTTTTGTTTTGTTCTGCCAAATTCGGAATTGAAATTCCCGGACCACCAGTTCCTCGAAGTTGGATTCGCTAGTGCCCTTTTGACATCCGTTACGACTGCGCCAGTTAAGGTTCGTCGCTTCAAGCGGTCCTTTTTAAAAAGACTTCTTTGGTCCTCAACACATTTATTTGTTTTAACAGATTTGAACATGGAATTTTACAATCTTAATTAATTTATTCTAAGTCAAAATAGTTAATACTTAATTGTACAAGTGAGTTACCGACGGACTGAAATGTGAAAGCTGAACGTTGATGAACTGACTGGGAGTGGAGCTCCCGGTCCTTATATAATTTCCTCCCCCTCACAATTCTGTGGGAACCTGCGGACCTAATGTCCGCTTACACTTGATTCCATTCATAATACTTAGTTGCTATCTTAAAAGCTATTCATAATTACAATGTTGCAGGCTTATTCTGCGTAATCTCGGTACGTGACTTCCTACGACAGTCTGTGACCTGACATCTACAGTGTCACTTATCCTTGTGCTACTTTGTAGCGTTTCCATTCGTGGGAAACTGAAATAATTATAATAAATTGTAACAATTTGTCTTTTATGACATTGTTGTACATTTTCTAATATTTCCTAATAACTTTATTAGTTTCATAGGTATAACAAATGGGGGATCACATAACTCGCGTAATCTCATAATTTCTAAAACTATATTACACAACTATGTGTAATATACCTAAATTAATTCTACAAAAAATTCACACAATAATTATTTACTAAAATAATTTTTGTGATGTGTTAGCGCGTAACAGGTTAATAAATACTTATAACTTTACTATAAAAAGAAACACGCATTGAGTTATTCTGTATCAATTCTTAAAAAGGTCAATCTTTAATTGAATTTTGGCTCAATATTAGATACCCTGTTTTGTCAATAAAATGCCATTACAATTTTACTACTCTTTTTTACAACATATATATATATATATATATATATATATATGCGTATGCGAGAAAGGATTTTCAACATATTATAACTATATGTATCTATCTATTGAATTTGGAAGGGTAGCCTGCGCCACAGGCACTTAGGCCACAAGGTAGGCCTGTTGTGCTGCCTATACACTAGCCTGGTCTTCCCTCGCTCAACCACCCGACTTTGCAGGTAAATTTGAGGATGTCAGACCAGAGTGTGCTTCTAATTCTGGCCGATGGAACCTCGAATCCTGGCGAGTGCCGGATAGAAACACAGAATGTGTGTCGCCGCCTCATTATCTTGTTGACACCCGCGGCAGGTAGTCACCAGACAGGCCCATTCTGTGCAGGTGTTTCTTGAAATTATCATACTCAGTCAGGATTTCCACGAATAACGGTAGTTTCTGTCTCGGCAGTTTAATGAAATATTTTTCGTTTTTGGTCGCAGGGAACGTGATACACAATTTTGCCTGTCGGCAGCTTGTCAAGCTAGCCCACCTGTCCGTATGACGGCGGAGGGGGGGGGGGGAGTTTAGCATGGAAACCACCGCAGAAGGCGATATGGGAACCGACGGCTCAGGGACGATAAAGCTCTAAGGTGAGCCCCACTTCGTCAGGTCATCTGCCTGCTAGTTACCATGTGTGCTTTGATCCAGAAGAACTCGAGGACATTAGTGCAAGAAGCAAGCTCTAGCGTGTGGTGGCACTGTAATATTACCCCTGAGAGGAGCTTCTGCTTGTTTAGAACCATTTGAGCTGCCCTGCTGTCGCATACAATGCGTATTTTTTATTTTGGATTCCACGTTCCAAAATGGCAGATGCAGCGTGCATGATGGCAACTACCTTTGTTTGAAAGGCAGTAGTCACTGAGCATAGTGTAACGCTAATATGAAGGTCAAGGTCAGTCGAATAAATACCTACCCCCTGAACTTTCCTTTGTTTTGGATCCATCCGTGAAGATGGAGATGTCTGGTAGGGACACGCGCTCGGGGTCGATGAAGCCACTGAAGTGCTTCCTGAATATTATTTTAGATGCGATCGAGTCCACCACTACAACAAAAAATGGCATCGTGCACACCGCCTCCTTCAGGATGCTATCGTATTTACCTCCGCAACCCTTGTCTATCCACAAACCTTTGACCCGCAGCCTTATTGCCGCCCTCAGAGCCATCTCCTCCACATGAAGTTCAAGCGGAGTGAGGCCGAGAATGGCTTGTAAGGCTGCAAAGAGTGTGCATCTAATCGCGCCCGTGATGCTTACTAGTCTTTGAATATGTATGAGTTCCCTTGCTGCGTGTGCTAGTCTGGTCCGGTGTCATCAGACTACAGTGCCATGGCAAAGCATTGATTTAACTACCGTGGAGAACAACCACAGAACAGCCTTTGGGGAAAGACCCCAAAGTTTACTTATAGCTAGTCTGCACTGCTAGAAGACCATGCTGGCTTATGTAGTTTTGGTTTAGAGGTATTTGGCCCAATTCAGCTTCTTGTCAAGTATTATACCCAGATACTTCATCTCATCCGAAAGGGTTAAAGGGATTTGAAAGAGTAGTGGCAATCTCGTTAACATTAACTTCCTTTTGTTGGTGAACAGCATCAGTCTTGTTTTGTTGGGGTTGATGGTCAGGAAGTTTTCAATGCACCATCGTTCTGTTAGTTTAAGAGCTGTTTGCACCAAGTTGCACAGCACTTGTTCGCATTTGCCGACTGCCACTATGACTATATCGTTCGCATATTCTATCGTGTAAAAGGCCGCCTCGTTATGACGTCGGAGAAGACTGTCCACTACCAGATTTCATAGTAATGGTGACAAGTCGCCGCCCTGAGAACAGTCTTTCCCGCCGTCCTAATGATTGGGGATTTCTCAATCCTACCTACAACTGCACGAAGGGCACATTCCGCTGATCTCCGTGGTATGCAGTCATGCTGATTAGGATGGAAAGGAAAACACTGTATTATCTTCCTCTCATATAAATGTCGCACAATCTTTCCTTCTTTAACAGAAAATACGTTAGACAGATTGAACGAATTGATTTCACCTGGGAATAGTCATTCCGACCAGGTTTGGGGATAAAGACCACCCTGACATCTCTCCATCCGCTGGGGATGTTTTTAAAGACAATATAGCCCCTGAATAGTATCACCAGGAATGGAAACAGCCCCTCCAGGCCCCACTGTAGTAGGGCAAGAAAGATGCGATCCAGACCAGGGGACGTAAACGGTTTGAGGGTTGAAATGGCCTATCTTACTTTCTCCTTGTCCACCACCCGCTCCGAAACCACCCAGTCTACCTCACATGATGCAGACGTATGTAGGTCCGCTGCGGGGCTAGGGACAAGTACACTCCCAGGAAGTGTGTTTCTGCAAGTGATTCCGCAATTTCCTTCTCGCTATCCGTGTACCTGCCGTCTGGGCGTTTCAGATAGCATGGTAGGTGTCGAGGTTCTTTGCACAGAATTCTGTTGATTCGAGAAGTTTCCCCGTTACGATAGAGTTTTAGGCAACCTTATGTACGCTACAATGCATGGAGTTCAGAGCACAATCAGTTATTTTTGGCACGTGGTAAAGTAGGAATCAGACGGGATTAGATTGTTAGATATTGTGTGTGTGTGTGTGTGCAATCATCCCTACAGTGTGCTTGGCTTTAATCGATGTTGGGTAGGTGATGGCGATACTGGATGTAAATTTTCACTTTATTGTAAGCACGACCTGGTCAAGATCGTTTCTCCCGTCGAACACTTCTTGCAACGCCTGTTTGGGGTATGATCCATTTTATAATTATATTAATACATTCATTGTCGCATACGCATTTTTAGCAGCGGCTAATCAGTTATTTGATCTTCCAATGAGACGGATTCAACATCAAAAAAGAAGCATAAATTTTTCTGTATGGTTTGATGCTATTGGCCTGGCAGCCAAAATATTGTCCTTTTAATATTTTCTTTTGTAAGGAACAGTATCGTGGCTGCCAAGGGGGAATTTTTAAAAATTCAGCCTGTCCATTTTCATCCCGATACATCTAGGAACACGATACATAAACAAACGCAAAGGAAGTTACAAAGCCCGCAAAGGAGAAAACATTCTTTATAAGACGGATTTCTTCCGTACGTGCGCTGTAACTTTTTGTGTAAACTGTTCTTCGTTCTGATACTTTTTGTGTTGTGTTCCCGAGTGTATTTAGATGAAAATGCGCAAGCTAAACGTTTGAAAAATGTTTTATTTTGGTGTTTGTGTGTATTTTTGTATGTTCGACAAGTGTTTGAGGAATATTTTCTTCCGTGCGGGCGCTGTAACTTTTCTGTATTGTTTATTGTGCTAATTCTTTTTGTATCGTATCGCATGTGTAATTGAGAGTGGATGGACCGAATTTTTGAAATACCATTGGCAGCCAAAATATTGTCTTTTATTATTTAAGGATGTCTTCTTCTGTAAGGAACGGTATTGTGGCTGCTGAGGTGGCACTTTCAAATATTCAATCTACTCATTTTCGTCCGTTGTCTAACGTTATTGTTTCGGGTGTTCCGTAAAATGTATATTTTTCGTCGATTTGGGTGTTTTGAAATTTGATGGGGATTCGTCCATATTTGGTTCTTAATAATCGGTTTTTGATATCTATGTTGGCTCCTAATTTTCTTAGAAGGTCCATTCCTAATAGTCCATCATATTTGTCATTAAATTCATATATGTAGAATTTATGTTTCATCTTTACGTTAAAGGTTTTGGCAAAGGTATGTTTGCTCGAATTGGTGTAGGGTTGTTTGATGGGCGGTTTTAATTTTGAAGGGTTCTCTTTCTACATAGTTTAGATAATGTTTCTTTACTGTTCGCGGGCTTATTAATGTTTTTGAAGATCCGGTATCGATTAGTAATTTAAAGTCAACGTGGGGTATTTCGATATAGGGTAATACAAGGTGATTCATATTATTTAGATTTATTACGTTAGGTCGTTTATAAAATGGTCCATTTGAAAATTTGAACATGTGTTCTCTTCGTCGTCTTCCTCGTAATTTTCATATGGTTCTTCGCGTTCATAATGGTTTGATTGATTTTGTTCGTTATTCGTACACGGTCGATTGTTATTATTCTGGTCATCTTCATACTCTTCTACTTCTTGGTGAAATAGCTCTTCTGAAGTGAAAGTGCGTTTTTGATTAGGGTTTGGTCTTATGTGGGTTATTTTTGTGTTGGGTCTGGTGTTACCAGATGAGGTATCCATTGGTGTAGGTTTGTAATAGTTATTGGGATTATTAGTGTTTATCATCGGTGAGTTTCTGTTAGTATTCGCGTTGAATGCTGGTCTTTGTTGATTTATATTTTGATTGAATCTCGGTTGAAATGCGGGTTTTGGAAAGTTGGAGTTAAATGTTGGTTGATATGCGGGTTTTGAAAAGTTCGGGTAAAACGTTGGTTTTGAGAATTGTTTGTATTGGTTGTTAAAGTTTGAGTTATTAAAATGTGGATTATTTGTTCGCGTTTGGTTTGTTTGTGCATTGAACGGTTAAATTTTTGTTGTGAATTTATTTGTCTTGCAAGGTTGTATTGTTTTCATTGGCGTGTAGCTTTTATTCGCGTTGGGGTTATATAGTCGGTTTCTATAGTACATTACATTCTCTTCTTCGATTATCATATTCATTGCTTCCTCTAAATTTTGGGGATGTTGAAATCTAATTTTATCTGAAAGTCTTTCGGGTAGTGCATTTAGATAGGTATCTAATGCCATCTCGTCATACATTTTCGTTTTTAAGAGTCTTACGTTTGGGTCGGTTTCTTCGATTTTGAGTTTTATCAAGATTAAGCTTCTTACATCTTGGCATTTCATTCCAAATTGATAGGGTGACTGGTTGTGCTCCATTCTTAGGTTGGTTAAATCCCTTACTAAACATTTTAGGTTACGTTGATCGGCGAAATATGCAATTAATATTGATTTGTACTGTTCCCATTGGTCTACGTCTTCGTAACTGGCTATTAATGTTAGTGCCCTTCCGGTTAGTTTACTGATAATCAGACGGATCAACAAAGTGTTCCTTTCGTTATCTTCCGGCTTGTAAAAGGTTTTTAAGAATATTTCGGAGGCCGAAATGTAGTTACTAAGTAAGCATTGGTCATTGCCGTTAAACTGGGGTATCATTTCGAGGTACAGCTTCATTTCATTAGTCATCTTGGCTGGGGTAATATTTGGGTAATTTTAAAAAAGTAAAAAAAATTATTTTTTTTTTGAAAAATTTTTTGGATTTATTTTGTGGTTTTTCGGTGGTATTTAATGAGTTTTACGCTTGGTATTGGTTTGGTTGAGTTTACTTTTGATTTGCCGATTTTTAATTTTAATTTCCGAAGCTTCAATAGGCTGAGTGATTTTTGTGGTAATTTATCGGGTTTGAATGTTTTGCGTTAGTTGCGTCAGTTATTACTTCTCTAATTTTTAATTATGTCGATTTTAGTTAGGTGCGTAATAATTATCTCTTTTGTTTATGCGATTGTAAGGTGTCTGCAATGCTTACAATGTTGTTATCTGTTACAGGATGTTGTTAGTTACTTAGTTGCGTTTAGCGTCTTTATTATAGGTTATTTTAATTATACTGTGGGTGTTATTTAGTACTCGCAGTGATTTTATACAATACAATTTGTGCGTCTTTAATTTACTGCAATATTCTCACGTTTGAATGCGTTCTCAGTACCGTAATTATTTATAGTTTTCCTGAGTTGGTTTTGTAATTTAAACGTATTTTTAAATTAATACTTCATAAAGTTTCCGATCGTAATTTTATGCTGCTTTTATTTCACAATGCTGAAAGGTTTCGCGATTTATTTAAATAGTTTTGATGTGATTTATTATTAGATTTTATGCGTATTTATTCAAGGTTAGTTTCATTTACTTTCTTAAGAATGAGACGATGTAGTTGTTGTTTTTGCGTTCAATTTGATAATCGCGCTTCGTTATTTCTTGTTATTGAATATGCTGTGTTTTAATAATAGATTGCAAGTTGTCTATTTATGTATGGTATTCGAGTTTGAATAGTTGCGCTGTTACTAAGGATTTCGGTTTTAATTGCTCGTGGTTTTAGCTTTCGCTTTTTATTCTTGGTGTATTTAAATTATTCTTATGTCGTCAGTTAATTCTCGTATTGTGGGATTAGAAATTCGTTTCATTGCGTTAAGTTAATTAGTTGTAGAATTAGAAATTCTAAATAATTTCTTGGATTAGTTAAGATTTAATTCAAAATTCTAAAATTTTGCCAGTTAAGGTTGCTGAATTAGAGTGTCTTAGTTTTGTTTCTAAGAATTTTTGCTTACGTTAGTTAAAACGTGATCTAGTCTCTTGTTGCTGCTCTTAGCTACTTTATTAGATTGTTGCTAGTTTTTGTTTCAGAATAGTTTTCTCAGTTCTTTGATCTACAGATATTTCTTGTTGTCTCAAGTTTTGTACAAGTTTCTCATATGAAACGAAATAAATATAATAAATTTAAAATTTTCTAATTAAATGCTTGAGTAATTTCTACAATTGCTAAGTCGTATTATTTTCAAATAATGGTCATAATTAATATTTTGTAACAATAGTTACAACTATGTGTACATATATAAATCATAATTACTAGCAAATATTCAAATGATCTTTGTTAATAATAAAATAATTTCAATTGGTTTAGGAAAGGTATGAATCTTACACTAGTTCTTTGTACGCTTCAGTTGATTCTGTTTTCTTTAAAGTCAATCTGTTTTACATTTTGGCTTCTATGATTTAGATACTATGTTTGTATGCCTCCAATTTTTACTTTTGTTGAATTCGAACTATGCTATATATTCTACCTATCAACTCTGACTTGATACGTATGCGTGAATTCTTCCAACTTATTGTAATTATGTTCTCAAATTGAATTTGAAATTCCCTGGACCACAGTTCCTCGAAGTTGGATTCGCTAGTGCCCTTTTGACATCCGTTACGACTGCGCCAGTTAAGGTTCGTCGCTTCAAGCGTCGACTTTTCAGGTAAAGATTCTTATGGATCTCAACACATTTATTTGTTTTACAGATTTGAACATGGAATTCTTACAATCTTAAGTACGATTTATCTAAATCACAAATATGTGTAAGTACATTAATTGTACACAGTGTAGTTCACCAGACAGGCCATACTGTGAAAGTTTCTTGAACGTTATAACTATAGGATTTCAGAATAACGGTAGTTCTTCTCGGTCATTTAATGAATATTTTCGTTTGTCCGCTGTCACAATTTGTGGACCTGTCGGCACTATGTCCAGCTTAGCCACCTGTTCCGTTATGATACTTAGTTGTATCTTAATAACATTCAAATTGACGATATGGTGACCGACGGCTTATTCTGACGATAATCTCGGTAGTGACTCACTTCGCGGTCATTGCCTGACGATCTACCAGTGTCACTTGATCCAGAGACTCGAGGCTTGTGCAGAAGCAAGCTCTTGCGCTTCGTGGCACTGTAATAATTATCATAGATGGTAACAATTTGTCTTGTTATAGACCATTTGAGCTGTGCTTCTAATATTCCAATGAACTATTATTTAGTTTCGATCAGGTATAACAAAATGGGATCAGCTGCATACTGGCGAATCTACATATGTTTGAAAGGCTAGTAGTACACTGAAGCATAGTGTATACGCTAAATTAATTCAGTCATCAATAAATTCCTACAATAACTTATCTTACTGATATTTGGATCCATCGTGAAATGATGTTGCGTAGACAGGTCGTGATAAACTCACTAATTTCCTATAAAATATTATTTTAGATGCGATCGAGTCCACCACTACAACAAAAAATGGCATCGTGCACACCGCCTCCTTCAGGATGCTATCGTATTTACCTCCGCAACCCTTGTCTATCCACAAACCTTTGACCCGCAGCCTTATTGCCGCCCTCAGAGCCATCTCCTCCACATGAAGTTCAAGCGGAGTGAGGCCGAGAATGGCTTGTAAGGCTGCAAAGAGTGTGCATCTAATCGCGCCCGTGATGCTTACTAGTCTTTGAATATGTATGAGTTCCCTTGCTGCGTGTGCTAGTCTGGTCCGGTGTCATCAGACTACAGTGCCATGGCAAAGCATTGATTTAACTACCGTGGAGAACAACCACAGAACAGCCTTTGGGGAAAGACCCCAAAGTTTACTTATAGCTAGTCTGCACTGCTAGAAGACCATGCTGGCTTATGTAGTTTTGGTTTAGAGGTATTTGGCCCAATTCAGCTTCTTGTCAAGTATTATACCCAGATACTTCATCTCATCCGAAAGGGTTAAAGGGATTTGAAAGAGTAGTGGCAATCTCGTTAACATTAACTTCCTTTTGTTGGTGAACAGCATCAGTCTTGTTTTGTTGGGGTTGATGGTCAGGAAGTTTTCAATGCACCATCGTTCTGTTAGTTTAAGAGCTGTTTGCACCAAGTTGCACAGCACTTGTTCGCATTTGCCGACTGCCACTATGACTATATCGTTCGCATATTCTATCGTGTAAAAGGCCGCCTCGTTATGACGTCGGAGAAGACTGTCCACTACCAGATTTCATAGTAATGGTGACAAGTCGCCGCCCTGAGAACAGTCTTTCCCCGCCGTCCTAATGATTGGGGATTTCTCAATCCTACCTACAACTGCACGAAGGGCACATTCCGCTGATCTCCGTGGTATGCAGTCATGCTGATTAGGATGGAAAGGAAAACACTGTATTATCTTCCTCTCATATAAATGTCGCACAATCTTTCCTTCTTTAACAGAAAATACGTTAGACAGATTGAACGAATTGATTTCACCTGGGAATAGTCATTCCGACCAGGTTTGGGGATAAAGACCACCCTGACATCTCTCCATCCGCTGGGGATGTTTTTAAAGACAATATAGCCCCTGAATAGTATCACCAGGAATGGAAACAGCCCCTCCAGGCCCCACTGTAGTAGGGCAAGAAAGATGCGATCCAGACCAGGGGACGTAAACGGTTTGAGGGTTGAAATGGCCTATCTTACTTTCTCCTTGTCCACCACCCGCTCCGAAACCACCCAGTCTACCTCACATGATGCAGACGTATGTAGGTCCGCTGCGGGGCTAGGGACAAGAAGTACACTCCCAGGGAAGTGTGTTTCTGCAAGTGATTCCGCAATTTCCTTCTCGCTATCCGTGTACCTGCCGTCTGGGCGTTTCAGATAGCATGGTAGGTGTCGAGGTTCTTTGCACAGAATTCTGTTGATTCGAGAAGTTTCCCCGTTACGATAGAGTTTTAGGCAACCTTATGTACGCTACAATGCATGGAGTTCAGAGCACAATCAGTTATTTTTTGGCACGTGGTAAAGTAGGAATCAGACGGGATTAGATTGTTAGATATTGTGTGTGTGTGTGTGTGCAATCATCCCTACAGTGTGCTTGGCTTTAATCGATGTTGGGTAGGTGATGGCGATACTGGATGTAAATTTTCACTTTATTGTAAGCACGACCTGGTCAAGATCGTTTCTCCCGTCGAACACTTCTTGCAACGCCTGTTTGGGGTATGATCCATTTTATAATTATATTAATACATTCATTGTCGCATACGCATTTTTAGCAGCGGCTAATCAGTTATTTGATCTTCCAATGAGACGGATTCAACATCAAAAAAGAAGCATAAATTTTTCTGTATGGTTTGATGCTATTGGCCTGGCAGCCAAAATATTGTCCTTTTAATATTTTCTTTTGTAAGGAACAGTATCGTGGCTGCCAAGGGGAATTTTAAAAATTCAGCCTGTCCATTTTCATCCCGATACATCTAGGAACACGATACATAAACAAACGCAAAGGAAGTTACAAAGCCCGCAAAGGAGAAAACATTCTTTATAAGACGGATTTCTTCCGTACGTGCGCTGTAACTTTTGTGTAAACTGTTCTTCGTTCTGATACTTTTGTGTTGTGTTCCCGAGTGTATTTAGATGAAAATGCGCAAGCTAAACGTTTGAAAATGTTTTATTTTGGTGTTTGTGTGTATTTTTGTATGTTCGACAAGTGTTTGAGGAATATTTTCTTCCGTGCGGGCGCTGTAACTTTTCTGTATTGTTTATTGTGCTAATTCTTTTTGTATCGTATCGCATGTGTAATTGAGAGTGGATGGACCGAATTTTTGAAATACCATTGGCAGCCAAAATATTGTCTTTTATTATTTAAGGATGTCTTCTTCTGTAAGGAACGGTATTGTGGCTGCTGAGGTGGCACTTTCAAATATTCAATCTACTCATTTTCGTCCGTACACACCCAGAAAGACAATACAAAAAGAATTAGGTCAAAAACATAACACAAAAAGCTGTCGGCAAAGCAGACTTCTGCAGCTTAAGTAAGATAAATGTTCTACCAAATTGTATTGTTACAAAAGTGGTTCGCCAATGTCTTTTGGAGGTTGTAAGGGGTTAGCAAGGAGAAAAAGGTTGGGAACCGTTTTTCTAACATGATGCTGTTCAAATTGAAAATGCCTATTATTAATCATACAGAGAATAGTTCAAATAGAATACAGGTTTAAATGGAACGAAATTTCTGTACTAAGCAAAACCGCCCAAAAAATGTATAAAATTCTCTAATAACTTTCAATAAACAAAAATCAAGTAAATACTATGAAAACTTCCAATCACTTCAGCACGATCTAATATGCATAATTTTCAAGGATGATCTTTCATACTCTTAGTTCAAAAATTGATTAATCAAACTGGAAGCTTTCTGTTTCTATCTTTCAGTTTTAGTGCAACTTTGTGTGATGATTTTTCTACTTCGCTACATTTTATGGCTTGGCAAGTTTTAATTCGGGCGAGATGTTCAGCTAAAAATAACCCGTTCTAGGTTGCTTTATGTGTAAGTCAGTTGCGTTCTTGTACACAATAAAAATAACTTTGTTCCTTGAAATTTCTGGGTTAGTAAGTCAATTTTTATTAATTTAATATCATAAATTATTGCTAACTGTCTTCTGTTTAAATTGTTTAACGACATTGAATCTATAAATATGTTTATTAAAAAATTAATACAGCCATTTTTTTTACAAATTTTTAGCGTTGAAACGTGTGTACTAACTATCGTACGTCCGGATAAACAAACACATTTGGAAAAAATATTACAATGAGTTTCGAGAATTAACTAAACAAATAGAAAACTGGGCGCCACATTTTTTGTTCATGACGAAATCACCATATGGTTGTTAATATTTCTCTAAATTACTCCTTTCTAACATTTCACAATTATGGCCGTATCAGACAGTACATAACATACTAAATTACTAAGAGATTCACAGAAAAAGTATGAGTATGACGTTTTTCATTAATATGACACAATCCTCCTACTTGCTGCAAATTAATGCATCTCCTTAAGAAGCTGGCCATGAGACTTGACCAACTTCTCCAAGCCAAATATAGTCGTTCTTCCATTCCTTGGTGTGTGAAATAGTTTGAGCTGCTCGAAGGTCGTCCACTTACTCGTTAATGTATGCGAATGGCTATATTACTGAGTATTGAGCCTGCTAGTTCTTGCAGTCATAATTTATTTATTTTTAGTCAAGAATGTTAAGAAAGCTGTATTGAATCTGGTCCAGAAATAAAGCTCTCCAATTAATTATTGTTTTAGCATTTAAAAATATAAGCGCGATGTTCGCCACCAAAGTGTAAATATAAACTTATAAAACGCTTGTAGCTTTTGCACTGTTAGTTTAATCCAAATACCTATTTATTAAGCCAAGTGCTTTGCTCTAATTTTCGAACACGAATTGTAAAATTCGACTGAAAATTAATTAAACGAATTTTTTTATTAAAAGATGACATTGCAGTTTCTTTCAAAGTGCCAAAAACCAAAATGGAATACGTTTATTCTATGCATTGCCCTCGCGAGGTCAAAAGCCGCCGCCACCACCCCATAATTTGGCGCACTCTGACGTATCAGATGTGATTCTTTAAACAGTTCATTAACGTTAGGTCTTCAGTCTTAAAACTGATTGGACTCCTACCGCCATTGTTATTTATTTTGAGCTAACCTACACATTTCCCTAAAATTCCCACAGCCCACATCTTTCACTATCTGTGTGTAATAGTCTAATCTAGGTCTACATTTACCTCTCTTTTTTCTCTCTCTGCTTCTAATATATTCCCTTATGTTTTAGTATGCGTACTATCATCCTATCTCTCCTATTTTTTTACTGTTTTCCACATATTTCTTTCTTTCCCTACCATTTCGAGAACCCCTTTGTTCCTAACTTTGTCTGCCCATCATATCTTTATTACACGTTTGTAGCACCACATTCCAGAGGATTCTACCTGTTTTCTGTCCGTTTCTCCCACTGTCCACGTTTCACAACCGTATAGTGCCTAGGTGTACCTCTACCTCTCTTTTTTTTCTATCTCTGCTTCTAATATATTCTGTATTCTCATCCTATCTCTCCTATTTTTTACTGTTTTCCACATATTCCTTTCTTCCCCTACCATTTCTAACACTTAGTTCTTAACTTTGTATGTCCATGATATCTTCATTATACATCTGTAGCACCACATTCCAGAGGCTTCTACCTTTTTCCTGTCCGCTTCTCGCACTGTCCACGTTTCACAGCCGTACAGTGCCGTGCTCCACACATATGTTTTCAGCAATCTTTTCCTTGTTTCTATGTTTGTTCTCTTTGAACGTAGTAGTTGTTTTTTTTCTTGTTAACTGCAGCACGGCCTTGCGCAAATTTTTTTTTATATCTTTTTTACTCTTCCTATCTTGTATTATTTGACTAGGTAGCAGAAATCTTTAACCTCTTGTAAGTTCTCGTTTCCTATTTGAATTTTGGTTTTTAGCTTATTTACCCCTCCCTTACATACTAGTACTTTAGTTTTATTTTTGTTAACTTTCATACTGTATCTCTCTGTTAGAGCTGTTTCCATTTCATTAAGAGCAGCTTTTACCTCTTCTTTGCTAGATGCTAATACCGCTATATCATCTGCAAATCTAAGCATATCAATTTTTGTCCCTGCATAATAATTCCAAATGTCTTCCTGCATTTGACAGTATTCATTGTCTCTTTGATATACAAGTTAAAAATGAATGGAGATAGGCCACATCCTTGTCTCGCCCCTTTCTTAATATTTATTTCTCTGCGTTCCTGCTCTAATTCTATTACCGCTGTTTGCTCTTTGTATAAGCTATGTGCTATCCGTCTATCCCTAAAACTCATTCCAATCTTTTTGAGAATTTCGAACATTTTTTTCTCCATTTTACATTGTCGTATGCTTTTTATAGGTCTACAAACCCTATATACACACTTTCTCCTTTTTCTGTTGTTTTCTCCATTAACACCCTTAAAGCTAAAATGACCTCCCGTATTCGCTTATGTTAAGGTATTTCGTGCAGACAAGAAAGAAAGCAGCAAAATAAGTAAAGAACTTCGTCTACACCAAATACCGCAACAAACAGCAGAGAAGGGTAGAATAGAAATCCAAAGGAATTAAATTTCTGACTAGTTTAAAAACGTGATAGAGTGGGGTGGGTCATGCATAAAGAAAAAAACCTCAGTAAAATATTTGTACCTGTTACCTATTCCTTCCGACCCCCTACAAGCATCGTTATAATTACGCGCGGCATAATTACCCGCCATTTTATAACATATACCGACGAATCAGAACATACATTAAACCTATAATAGCGTAACCATAATTTAAATGAACCAAGTATTAAATAATTTGATAAGCAAGTTGTTAACGTTAACATTAATGTATAAGGAACACGAAACAGTAAATGTGCTCTAACGCAACATGAAATCGTAACGTGCAGTCTGCAATTTATTGGTTAATCATTAGTACTAAATTACCGAATCATCACAAAAAGTGTCTATCTTCCAATACAGCAACACAAGTAACGAAAGCAGAAGAACTGTACCTTAAGCCAAGTTGTTACCATCTTCAAGAATTCGGAAGGGCGGGCTGCGCTCGTCTATGGTCTGGATGCTGGATCAAATAACATAACTGTACTAGAACAGTACATACAATAATGCATTTTAAAATCGCGACTTACAACGTTTCTTTGCGCTCATAGGACGTTGTATAGAATTAGAATCGAAGAGAGAAGAGAACCTGTCAGAAGCTTGCTTTGTATTTACACAGATGTTGAACAACGGGGGGAAGGTATCATAAAACCAGTCCCAGCTATAGAATGTTAAATATTCTGCGAAAGCAAGTAAACATATATTCCAGACAACTACTGCGAAATATTCCTAAAATGCAAGCAATAAAGAAAATAAAAGTTCTTAATAACACGATAATCAGTTCCACTGAATTTTGTATTCGCATGGGAAATTTACGTATATTTTTAAACGCTCAAGCAAGTGTGCAACCTTGCATACAGCCAAAGGAAGCTCAACATATAACCGGTTGCTTAACTTATGGAAATGAATAGAGATTTGTATTATTATCGATCGGTTAGGCCGACAATGGAATTAATTGGGGGAACGGTTTTATTATCCATCATACTTGAGCAGCTGTAAATATAACGAAGTAAAATTTCTTAGTACCATTAGAAGCTTTTATTTTACGATGCGTATTTCAACGAATAACTATTGGAAATAATAAACAGCTGTTAGAATGTTTTTCAATGAATTTATAAGGCGAGTTTCTAGCCTTTTAGAAATGGTTTAACGATAAGCTATCTTTCATAGAATTTATAAACGCGATTTAGAATATATTCTACGAATTTCTACACTTTCCTCATGGCTTAATATGTGTCCTATCATCTTCTCTCTCCTACCTTTTACTGATTTCCACATATTTCTGTATTCCCTTACCATTTCTAGTACCCTTTGTTTGTTCATCATATCTTCATCATACGTCTGTAGCACCACATTTCAAACGCTTCTGTCCGCTTCTCCTACTGTCCAAGTTTCACAACCCTACAGTGTTGTGTTCCACACGTATGCTTTCAACAATTTTTTCCTTGTTTCTATGTTTGTAGTCTTCGAACATGCAGTTGCCTTTTCTTGGTTAGATACAGCAACGCCTTGTGCTAATCTATTTTTATATCTTTTGCACTATTCCCCTTCTATTGTTTTCTAAAAATGTACCCTATTTCACCGATACTCAGTGGTACGTGAAGGAGGTGAAGCAACCTAAAATATTACTAAGCTTTAAACTTCACAACATTAATTTCCGTAACCTAATTAATTGAACTTTGAAGATGAAAACTTTTATTAAGGATGCGATTTATTAAGTATTTACAAACTGATGATGCTGAAAACACCATTATACACTAAGCAATCTCTAAATTTACTACCAAAAATATCTATTAGCTATTAAAACGAAACAATAGATTTAAAATGTGTTTTTTCTTGGCATATATCTTTAACCATTTTTATAGACTTTGGAATATGCAATCAACCATACTCCTAATTAGCTGACGATTAAGCATGCAGCATGCAAATAAATAGCATACACACATAAACACCCCTCAAATAATGGACTCATCCAACACCTCTCGAAATATAAATAGAACTGTCCGAACGAACAGTACAAACAAACCTCGGTATAAAAGTAGTTCCAAACGACCAAATCCCTTCTTTTCGTTCTCTCTTTAAAAATGTTACCAAACTTACTGGAGGAACTTAGAATAGTGCAAGACGGAAGTCACCAAGCTCCTCGTGCACTAAGAGTTTTCCTTCAGATTATCTCATTCTGACCACTAAATCTAATGGGAAGCCACGTCATCATAACCATCATCTAGAGCATGTGTCGCCAACAAGCACGCCCGAATAAGGAACATTCCGCCATCAGCCCGCTCCAATTTCTACCAGCCAAACAAGCCGCCCGTACACCAGTTACCGCCCACCAGCCGTTAGGTGCAGAAGCTATGGAAATCCGACTACAATTACCACCGCGAGGTGTCGCATTGCATTCAGTATAAACCGGACCAGGGTTACTTACAACTATGAACATCATCTTCACCTACACAACACCAGATTCAGGTCTTCGTAGTGAAGCCGTACATCCAATCCTACCCGAAAGATGGGTGTTCCAGAGACGGTTAACGGTTTCTACTGCCGTTCGAGGCTGATGGAGCCTCGATTTACACCGTTCTTGCTTCCTTCTACTGATCTACTATAAACACAACTAAAAAGAGAACCCCACGTCTTGTACATCAAACCTATATTATCGAACATGATTATCGCAGTAAATAAACAAAGAATACTAAGGATCTACCCATGCTTTGGCCAAATATACGTGTAGCTAAAAACTTCACAACTTAAATTTATCAATGATAAACATTCAACCAATTTAATTTGTACGTACTATTTTACCTCTACAACAATGAGCTTTTATGTATGAAGACTTATGTAATTCGCTTTAAATTTACAGAAGCGTGCAACAACATTAATAGTTCTTGTTAAGAATAAGCTTCTTAGATACAATAAACAGCATGAGATGGTTATAGTTCTATTCATTTACAGGATTTTGTTTTGTTACATTCCTTCAAAGCTCCATCAACATCAACGGACAAGACTCCTCCCAAGTAAAATTCCAACCTGTTATGGTCGATCAAAAGCTCCCAAAACACCGATTACTTTCGCACGAGATCGGTATGTAATACCCGTATTTAATCGTGTCTGAGTCTGTCTAATCCCGGACAGCCTCGATTTATAACTTAACGTACCTGTTTTCAAACATCGTCTTGTACCGCGATCGAGTTTTGAGAGGTTTTCGCTGGTGTCTAATAATTCGATACGCATTGATCGCCTCCTAATATTGCAAGGTTTTATAAGCTACAATGCCCCAGGGTTGTTACCCGATTTTTCTTGTTCTCACGAGATGGTGCGCGTTCGCAACACATTTTCTATGGCTGTAAGAATATTGTGGGTAGTGTGTGTCGATCCAATTCCATGGTTAATTGGTTTGTTTTTGAACTCGTATGAATGTGCACAAATAAACTTTCCTCATCATCATCATCATTAGGTCTTCAGTTCTGGAACTGGTTAGACTTGTAACCTCATTGTTTCCTATTCTGAACTAACCTACACATTTCCTTGAAATTTGAATGGTCTGGCTCTATCACTATCTTCGTCTGATAGTCTGATCTAGGTCTACGTCTACCTCTTTTTTCCTATCTCTGTTTGTAATATATCCCGTATTATTCCCCAAAAATGCATTAGAACGCATCCTGCCCTTATATTTCTCCTATTTTTTTTGTTTTCCTCAGATATCTTTTTTCCTCTACTATTTCTATAACCTACTTGTTATTAACTTTGTCTGTCCATGCTATCATCATTATACATCCGAAGCACAACATTCCAGAAGGCTCCTATCTCTTTCTGTCTGCTTTTACTACTACCTCTATTGTACTGTACTGTGCTTCACACATATGCTCTTAACAATTTTCTTCTTGTTTCTATGTTTATTGTCTTTGAACATAGCCGCTGTTCTATCTTGTTAGATGTAGTTTGGTTCCCTTCTATTGTTTTACAATTATATACTCTATTTCCCTTATATTCAATAGTATGTGAATGGGGGATAAGCAGCCTGTGGCTGCCAAGTTCCCCAGCACTTAAACATTTTATGAATTAATAGTTTTTCCAATATATCCTTCCGTACAGTCAACATTAGTTGAAAATATTTCACGACCCACACAGTTGTTTATAATAATCATCAGATATAAGAGCAATTATCTTTTCGTCATTAGGTTTTCCGTCTTGAAACTGGTTTGACGCGTATCTCCAGTTATTTATATTCTGATTTAGCCTACATATTTCCCTGAAATTCCCACACCCTACATCTTTCACTATCTGTGTGCAATAGTCTAACCTAGGTCTACCTCTACTTCTCTTTTTTCCTATCTCTGCTTCTAATATAATCCGCACTATTCCCTCATGCCTTAGTATGTGGCCTATCATCCTATCTCTCTTATTTTTTTACTGTTTTCCACATACTTTTTTCTTCTCCTACCATTTCTAGTACCTCTTTGTTCTTAACTTTGTCCATGATATATTCGTCATACGTCTGTTACACCACATTTCAAAGGCTTCTACCTCTTTCTTGTCCGCTTCTCCTATTGTCCAGGCTTCACAGGCGTACAGTGCAGTGTTCCACACATATATTTTAAGCAATCTTTCCCTTGTTTCTATGTTTGTTGTCTTTGAACACAGTCGTGTCGCCAGTCCCATACATTCAGCTTACAAGTTCGAAGATACGTTATATTACTGCTTGTCCAGCGGCTTTTGGAGTTTCTGCGTGCATCTTATCTCTACCCAGTGCCTTACCATTTTTCAAAAATTCCCGTCTCTGGCCACCGCACTTCGCCGATCCCTACTATGTCTAGTGCTAACCTATCCATTTGAATTTTTAAGTTCTCTAGCTTACCTACTTGCCTCATACTTCTGACATTTCACGCTCCGACTCGCAGAATGTTCTAGACCCTTTTTCTATATTTTCTGATCACATTCTCCGAAGTAGTCCCCTCCCGGAAATCCGAATGGGGGCAGAGGAGGAACTATTTTAACTTCTACGTCCAAGGTTCCGGGTTCGAATCCCGACACGGTCCGCTTGAAAAATGTTAGGCGAGCATTTTTCACAAAAATTCGCCCTCGTTTGCATGAGAGATAAAATGGTGGTCCCGTGTGTGTTGTCACGCACGTTGAAGATTCCTACCTTGCTTGAAACAGCAAGGGTTCGGCAAAATTCAAAATTGTTCAGGTAAAAAAAAACTTGCTTCCTGGGCAATGTAGTACCTTCGGGTGGAGCATTGGGAATCAAATGTAAGGACTATTTTAACTCCGGATTTTTTTACCCCAGAGGATGCCATCATCTTTAATAACAATTTAAGTACGCTGTGTACTTGGGAGATAATGTGGTGGTATCCCGTTGCCTTCCACATCGCAGTAGTGTGTCTTAGAATGCCATACCTATCCCTCTGGTCTCTGCCACTCTAAGTATCTCTTTCGGGGACCTGTCTTACTGTGATTCCTCGCTAAAGACCCCACTAATTTGTTTAAACCTATAGTTCGGTTCTTTAGATCACTGGAACTCTGAAGCTGGTCTACCCGTTCTAGTAATCTAGAACTTCTTCAACGTGCAGGTTCATTCAGAACTTTCCTATGCCGATTATTTTCCTATTGTCTATCTGTATTTTTCTAAATTTAATGCGAAGAGTGTGTAAAGTCCCGATCGTTATGAACGTTTGTATTTAATATATTAGATGCTTTACTATTTTAATTCTGTATCCTAATTGAATATTACCTGGAAATAGCCACGTTATTAATGTAAACTACTAGAGCTTCAAAAAACTATTCAGGGTGCTTCCTTGCTAGAAGCTCATTTAACTAACTGAAATTAATAAATTCTTTTCTACTACTTAATGTTGATTTACGTAATGCGCTAGCGTCACATTTTTTGGGTTTTTGCATCCTCCTTTAGGATATTTGTATCTGTTTAAGGCACTGAAAGATGCAGTGGTGCCCCTCCTTTATTTTATTGCATAAAAATCCACTACTACTCAAACCTCTGTGGAGATAGTATCTCATTTAACTTATTGTCTTTTACAAGGTTCCTTTCTATTAAAGCCATTGAACAACACCTTGCGCTGATTAGTTATCAGAGAAAACCCTCGGTTGGAGATCTAGATCCTCGTAGCTTACCGCATATCCATATTAAAGTACAGATAAGAAGGCTATAATCGATGTAAAGATTTTAGATACTTTAAATAAGCTTTGTGTAAAGTCACCTAACGAATTCTCGATCACGAAGCAATTTATTTGAATTAGTGCAGATTAACCTTGACAGGTTTCGTGTCTGGCAATTAACTCACATCCATGCTACATTGTCTGCAAAAAATAACTACGAACCTTGACCCAGCCTTTTCTTAGAATATACGACAATTTGTATTACACATATCTTGTAATTATAGTTTCAAAATCATGTGCAGTGTCAATTTTTTTGTTTATAATAAACTTGCTCCGGTGATAGTGTTTATAATACTGCTGGAAGTGAAAAAACTGGTAGTTGCAAAATCGAAATAGTTTAATGGGGTCAATCGTAACAGTTTCTACCATTTCCATTCAGATACCCCTAAATCAGCTCAATTAAAATAATCCAATCTCTTATTTTGAAGCAGGAATAAAATATTGGATTCGTAGCATATTGACTTTATCACACATTCTGTATGCTTCGTTATTTTTCCGGAAGAATACCAAGTTATTGGCGTTTTGAAAATATCTCGTATTGCCGTAATTTGTGTTACTAGTATTCGGAGGAATTCAATAGTAAAAGGTGTCTCAAAAAGAATGCGGATTTAAAAAGCCCGTCATTTTTACTTATTTTCGTTGACAACATTGTTTTTACATTTTTAGTTATCTGTGATCATTGAGGTTTCGTTTTGAACAACAACAACACACCAATCACGGTATTCTTTTTCTGGGTAACCAGACCGAGCACCTTTTTTTTGGGGGATATGTAGGGTATAACTCTAGACTACTACACTACTTCTACTGAAAGCACCATTCACAATCTTTTTCCACATCCCTCGGTCCCTATACACATCCTTTGCCTCTGCAACATCAATACATTGCTTTTGGGATGGTCTTTTATTCCTCAAACTTCTCGCCTATTATTCTTTCAGAACCTCCTTTGCTACATCCAACCATCTTTTGCGCGGTCTGCCCCTTGCAAATCTACCAGCCATCTTACTTGCATATATACGCTTGATAAGTCTATCTTATTCATTCTTTTACATGTTCAAACTATCTGACCGTGCTTCGCTCGCTCAACTCCTTAACCCCACACACTGCTCTAACCCATTCCGCACACACTTCTTAGGAACCTCATTCCTGCAGAATTTTTACGACTAACATATTTCTTCTGCCACACCCAAATTTCGCTTCCATACAGAACAGTTGGCACAAACACACTGTAGCAAATGGCCAGTTTTGCATTTATACTCAATCCTTCATTACTGTTCACTGCCTACATATATCCAGACATTTTTCTTCCAGCATTTGCTCTTCTTTCTATTTCACCATCCAGCTTTCCATTATTCAAAATTTTCTACTAGATACACAAAGTCGTTTACTTTCTCTATCGTGTCATTGTCCATTCTAAATACAAAATCACCAATTCCGTCATCTTTGTCAAAAATTATTACTTTCGTTTTATTTACATTCACTTTCAATTGCATATTTTCACACGCTTTCAACAACCTGTCAAGCATTCGTTGCAAAACTTGTGACGATTTAGCCAACAATGCTGCGTCATCCGCATACAACAGTACACTGACATTTGTTTCACCAATTTTCACGCCTTCCATTTTCTCGCAAACCTGTCTGATACATTTATCCATAAATACATTAAACAGCCATGGAGACATTACACAGCTCTGTCTTACAGCTTCCACAATGTCAGAGTATTGACTCACGTTACCATTCACACGTACTCACGCTCTACTGCCTTCGTATATCGCTTTGATAGATTTTATTAAGCATTTGCTTACACCGTAGTTACGCAGCGCCTTCTACAATTCACTTCTGTTCACAGAGTCATACGCCTTTTCCAGATCTACAAATGCTGCATACATTTTTTTTTCCTAGCATGCATACACTTTCCACAATTTGTTGCATTGCGAAGATCTGATCCACACATCCTCTTCCAGGCAGAAAACCACATTGAACGTCCCATATCTTGTTCTGCGTTCTCTTGCGAACTCCCTCGATCACAATTTTTCCATACACTTTACTAGGTACACTCATCAGCTTTATTCCACGTTTTGATGCGTTTTGGTACGATGCTTTTTGTTCTAGGTTAGTGTTTGCGTAGTATCATAATGGAAAGATACAGTAAGGAACAGCCAGTTTTGATTGTGAAAACTCGCTTCCGGAATGGTGAAAGTTTCATGCTAAATGTTCGGAAACTGTACGATTTTTGGACATCACATTGCACCAAATCAATCCACTGTTCGTACGTTAATCTAGAAATTTGAGAAACCGCTTCAACAGTAGATATCAAAAGTCCTGGTTTTCTGTCTTTACTAGTTCTTTGGTTACTTGCACTGCCGCTGAATATGCTCGAATTCTCTACAATTTCAGCATTTCATTTTTTCTCCTTTTGTCGCTGGTCACCAAGAACCCATCGAATCATTTTTTCCATACTCCCCTGTCCCTGTTCCTCCATACAGTATCCAATTTTGCTACTACTACGATACGATGCTTTCTTTGCCGTCTAGAATTCCAAAACTTGGCCCAGCACATCATTCAGGATCTTAGGCCGAACCATTCGTAATGTTTGCTGGACCATCTCATCCTGTATTCCATTGACAAAGGTATTTACCGCCAGCTTTATCCCGTAGTGCGACTATCAACACAGTTGCTTGCTCATAGTCATCCAACCTCTAACTGTTGCGGCAGCCCCAAATTGTTTAAATTATTCGCCCAATGCGTCTTTCCATCAAAGGTGGTGGTTTTTAACTTCGATGACGACGGTTCGTTTTCCCCAGCATTCTTAAATTCTGAACTATGTTGTTATTTCATCGGGGTTGAGAGCTCCGGTGCTTGTATTGTTAGGGAGTTGATCCGTTTTTCCATCTCCAGCACCTCTTCCATTTTTTGCAAGGCGTTTAGAAGTTTTTCAAAAAATCTCGCATCTAGATCATGGGAGCTTTCTAATAAATCTTCGGAAATTTTGGGCTTCCAGTTTCTGCTAATCGTAGTGAAATTTGGCTACGTGTTTACAGACTTCTGAAAGTTTCGTTTCCAGTTTTTCAGCAGATTAAGCATTTTCTTTTATAAACTCCTCTTTTAAGTGGTTAACGGCTTTTGCATTTTGATCTAACTTTTCCGTTAAGTTTCTTTGTAGATTGGTGACGGTTTTATTCAGTTTTTGTGCAAAGGAACCATAGGGAGTGTGGGTTCGTACTCCATAACTGACACAAATGTAGCAAATTCTCAAGTCATTTTGTCTTTAATTCCAATAAATACAAGTCTGATATTTATCCTTCACATTTGCAAATATTTACACTTGTTTACATTAACACTAGCTTAATCACTATTTATAGACACTAATTTACTTATTTAAGTACGATGAATTAACCACCATTATAACACTAATTCTATTGGTAATTTATTTGTCTAACGCATGTATATCACATAAGCGAATTTTCTGTACATTAATTTATGTACATCAAACTTTTATTAGAACGGAATTGAAACTAATATTAAACTGCATCGTCAGGGTTCATGCTTATATACAATAATCTTTTATTCTAGTTAAATCGATAGAATATCTAGAATGTGCGTCATCAAACCGTCGAGAACAACCGTACTATATGGTGATCCCTGTCAATCACAATTTGTTAACGGTGGACAGATATTAGGTCTCTTTGGAAAAAGTGGTATAACGTCCTTTCGAGAACATTCAGAGTTAGTCGTATTGTCTTGATAGAAGTTTTCTTTTTTTCCTGGCCGATTATCATTCAAGTTTACCCTGGACCACCGTTATTTTCAGGAAATCCCTTATTTAGTTTTAACATTCTGTTCCAAGTTGTTTGGAGAAGAATGTTATGAATAAGAAGAAAATTAATTAAAAAATATAAAGATCACAATCTAGCTTGTGTTTTAAATTACTTTCCGTGGTTGTTGTGATTCGCCCATCAGATGGCGACAATCTCAATATGGATGGAATGTAGTAAATGTTATTCAGCAAAAACTAAAGAGAATGGAAACACCGCAAGTAAAAAAAATGTATGTTTCGTTGGAAAGGTGATATTTAGATAACTATTGTAGTTCGTTATTTTATTTCAAAAATAACATTTAACGTTAGTTTATATTTATTTAAATAAATAGTATATTACATATTAAGGTACGTAAGTAGGATTTACGGTGACGAGACGATTTGCAGCCCGAGCGAAGCGAAGCCTGCAAAATGTCGAGGCACCGTAAATCCCTTACGTCCCGCGGTATGTATATTATTTTTTCTCCTACCTCAAAATTCTAGATTATTAAAAATGCGCTTAAATTAAGTTTAAAATTCAAATAAGAATAGAGAATTATTTAATGTAGGCTTAAACCCATAACCATGGATTTGTAACCATTTGGATGACAATCACTTACGTCCCCATGGAAGTAAGTAAAAATTTACGTCCCGCTTCACAGCCATCTTAGTAAATGCAACTTGCGGAAGGTCGTCTCAGTGACGTAAATGTCACTTACGGCTAAGGTAGGGAAAAATTATGTTAACGAATGTGTTGAAGATTTAAAACAATTGAGAAATTTTAAACTTTCATTCATCAAGTAGCCAAACAACCCATAAATCAAGTGACGGCTATTAATCAAGATAACAGATAAGCATTTTTAACCTTCATTCAATAAAGACGAGTGGACATTCCAATTAGGGAACTATAATATGACATTTAACGATGTAATAAATCAAAGCTAACGAACGAATGGCCGCAATTTAGATAAGATAGGCATGTAAAATATCCTAATTAAGCATCACCGTGAACCATAGAATCTCAATTTCAGGGAAAATTACATCATCCACATGAATTAAAAGAGACAAATTGTTCTAGATTTTTATAACGTAGTAAAATATATATTACATATACCGATTAAAGGATGCAATGAGATCAATTAGTTCAGTTCACGTGAGTGTTTTGAACTCGTAAAGATATTAGTCAACCGATTATAATGGGTTTTTAAAGCTATAAACGTATAACAATCGACGTTGAAAAGTTGATTTGAGATTATGAAGAAATAAGATTTTGAAGTGAAAATAATGGAATTAGTTTTTGATTGAACGACAATAAATGCCGTAAGCTTGTATCTATGCACAAATCGTGCAATTAAACTTCACACATTCTTTCTCAAATCCCTTTCAGTATCGTTTAATTGCTATACCAACAATTGCATTTAAAAATCAATATCCTATTCTTTTGTTTAAATTAAAATTATCTTGCAGGAATTTATTACCGTTCAATTTAAAACTGTTTTGCAGAGAGAAAAGGACAATCAATATAATTTAACGATAAATCATTGTTTTAATATTTTCTAAAAGTCATTTTGCTTGTTTTATTCGTTTAAGTGGGTTATATTACATAATAATTTGACGTGTAAATTTTTTTTGTAAGTGGAAAATTTGATTTAAAATGTAGTCGAGTTTCAGTAAAATTTGACCCTTTTGAAGGGATTTATTGAATATAACTGATCAGCTACGTTTGATTTCGATTTAAGAAAGATTATTAAAAATTATCCATCTTCACTTCTTTCTAAAAATTAGTACATAGTGTGATTTACATAAGGGAAGATTTGTGAAATATTAATTAGAGACAGGGAGAGAGAGAGAGAGAGAGAGATTTTATGGACTCTATTTTTTTTAAACGAGTATTCGGTAGTTAGAAAAAGTCTTGTATAAACTTAAGATATGCTGATAATATTGGATTATATTTGTAGATTTTAATGTTTATATGTAAGCATTTTGAGGATATTGTTTGTTAGAGAAAAGATGTATGTGGTATAACAACTATTATGTGAAAGATTGTACATGCTACAGTAAGGGAGTTAAATGTTCATATCCTGTTCGGAGGCGGTCGTTGGCGAGGGGTCAGTCTGCCTTTGCTGGTTGTTACCTTTTTGTTTAGTTGTGAATGTTGGAAGTGGAAGTATAATGTTCTGAATTCGTGTGCTTGAATGGGTTGGGTGCTTTGTGTGTGTGTGCGCGCGTGCGTGCGTTCGTGCGCGTGCGTGCATGAGTGGTGGGTGCGGGCGTGCGTGCGAGTGTGTGTGTTGTAACGCACGTTGTAGATCCCTAACTTGTTTGAAATAGCAAGGGTTTGGCAAAATTCAAAAGTGGCAAGTAAAAAAAACTGTTTCCTGGACAATGTAGTAGTACCATCGGGTGGAAAATCAAATATAGTGTAAGGTGCGCTTTTCAATTAACCTTTGGTGTGGCATATTCGACAATAAGTTATTAGGTGCACACTTTATTAATAGGCATCTAAATGGCCAAGTTTATTCAAATTTTCTCTAAAATTATTTGAAAAATATGTTTAACAACCTAAACCTATTTACTCTTAGGAATTTTAAATGGTTTCAACAAGATGGCGCAGGATCACCTCCATTAAGTTAGACCCCCCACCAGCGATAAATAAATTAATACTTATAAAAAAATTAGGTGCTAATTAGGTGCTAATTAGGTGCTACATTCCAAAATTAGGTGCTCGAATAGTTTGGCAGGAAATTAAATTTGAAATGGGGGGGGCTGACTTAACGTTAAGCTGGACCCCCATATGAAAAACTAATTTGCAACATGCAAACTGAAAATTAGATATACCAGAATTAAGTGCTAATTAGGTGCTCTTAAAATCAACAAAACATATCACTAAAATAACCTTTTATCTTAATAATTAACTATATCATGTATAAGTATATGATTCGACAAGAGTAAAGTCCCATTAAATAATTAGGTGCTCTTACGACTGTGGTCTCAAAATACTCGTCTAGTAGCGTACTGTCGATATATCCAGTCGCCGAATTAAGTGCTCGTAAGGTTTCGCAAAAATTTTGCACTATAACGTGGTCCGCGTCACACGCGTACAAGAGTAAAGTCCCATTAAATAATTAGGTGCTCTTACGACTGTGGTCTCAAAATACTCGTCTAGTAGCGTACTGTCGATATATCCAGTCGCCGAATTAAGTGCTCGTAAGGTTTCGCAAAAATTTTGCACTATAACGTGGTCCGCGTCACACGCGTACAAGAGTAAAGTCCCATTAAATAATTAGGTGCTCTTACGACTGTGGTCTCAAAATACTCGTCTAGTAGCGTACTGTCGATATATCCAGTCGCCGAATTAAGTGCTCGTAAGGTTTCGCAAAAATTTTGCACTATAACGTGGTCCGCGTCACACGCGTACAAGAGTAAAGTCCCATTAAATAATTAGGTGCTCTTACGACTGTGGTCTCAAAATACTCGTCTAGTAGCGTACTGTCGATATATCCAGTCGCCGAATTAAGTGCTCGTAAGGTTTCGCAAAATTTTGCACTATAACGTGGTCCGCGTCACACGCGTACAAGAGTAAAGTCCCATTAAATAATTAGGTGCTCTTACGACTGTGGTCTCAAAATACTCGTCTAGTAGCGTACTGTCGATATATCCAGTCGCCGAATTAAGTGCTCGTAAGGTTTCGCAAAATTTTGCACTATAACGTGGTCCGCGTCACACGCGTACAAGAGTAAAGTCCCATTAAATAATTAGGTGCTCTTACGACTGTGGTCTCAAAATACTCGTCTAGTAGCGTACTGTCGATATATCCAGTCGCCGAATTAAGTGCTCGTAAGGTTTCGCAAAATTTTGCACTATAACGTGGTCCGCGTCACACGCGTACAAGAGTAAAGTCCCATTAAATAATTAGGTGCTCTTACGACTGTGGTCTCAAAATACTCGTCTAGTAGCGTACTGTCGATATATCCAGTCGCCGAATTAAGTGCTCGTAAGGTTTCGCAAAAATTTTGCACTATAACGTGGTCCGCGTCACACGCGTACAAGAGTAAAGTCCCATTAAATAATTAGGTGCTCTTACGACTGTGGTCTCAAAATACTCGTCTAGTAGCGTACTGTCGATATATCCAGTCGCCGAATTAAGTGCTCGTAAGGTTTCGCAAAAATTTTGCACTATAACGTGGTCCGCGTCACACGCGTACAAGAGTAAAGTCCCATTAAATAATTAGGTGCTCTTACGACTGTGGTCTCAAAATACTCGTCTAGTAGCGTACTGTCGATATATCCAGTCGCCGAATTAAGTGCTCGTAAGGTTTCGCAAAATTTTGCACTATAACGTGGTCCGCGTCACACGCGTACAAGAGTAAAGTCCCATTAAATAATTAGGTGCTCTTACGACTGTGGTCTCAAAATACTCGTCTAGTAGCGTACTGTCGATATATCCAGTCGCCGAATTAAGTGCTCGTAAGGTTTCGCAAAAATTTTGCACTATAACGTGGTCCGCGTCACACGCGTACAAGAGTAAAGTCCCATTAAATAATTAGGTGCTCTTACGACTGTGGTCTCAAAATACTCGTCTAGTAGCGTACTGTCGATATATCCAGTCGCCGAATTAAGTGCTCGTAAGGTTTCGCAAAAATTTTGCACTATAACGTGGTCCGCGTCACACGCGTACAAGAGTAAAGTCCCATTAAATAATTATGGAATTAAGCAAATTCATTATTGTTTAATTTTAATCGGTTTTCGGTATGTATTTTGCTTATTTTTCAATGTATTTAACTGCATATCATTCAATATTTTACGTACATTGTACTCTGCGTGTAATATTTCTTCTTTTTATCATCGCGTCATGTATTAGGTGAAGTAATCAAAGCCGCCACTTGATATTTAGTATTATTATATTAACATTTTTAATGATAATTTTAATGTAATAATGTAAGGGTAGTTTTAATACTATATCGTGATTAATGAAATTTTTAAATATTTATTCCTTATCATTTTTAAATATTTATTCCTTAGAACATAATATACATTTACACTTTTGTTATTTATTTTCACAATCTTTTATTTAATAACATTTTTGTAGAGGCATCTTGAATATGAATATATATTTTATATTTATGTTGTACATATTCATATTTATAATGTTTTACATATTCATATTTATAATTCTATATTTATAATGTTTAAAAAGAAATTAGAAACATTTTTAATTACAGAACAAGCAAATATAGAAATAACTTCACAAGCATTGTGAAGAAAGCTATATAGTAAGCATTGATAATGTTTAAAAGTATTATTAATATTTTGATTATAATTTCCAACATTATTTATTCATATATATTAATAATTATAAAATTCGTAAATCATATTTAATAATTCCTAAATATCTTTTAAACATTAGTCGCGCACAAGAGCGTGAACTGCTATTCATACTATATATGAAGATATGAAGATTCCAACATTGGAATATAAATGAAAACGATAGAGGGAACGGACGAGCACGCGGATGGGGATGCGGACGTGGACGAGGACGTGGACGTGGACGTGGACGTGGAGGACAATGGCGAGGAAGAGAACGCGGACGAGGACAAGCAAACGTCCATATTTATAAAGGAAACGTGTATATATATAATTAAGAAAATATTTTTATATGTTTATATTAGATATGTTTTATATGTTTATTTTTATATGTTTATATTAAGAAAATATTTTTATATGTTTATATTAGATATGTTTTATATGTTTATTTTTTTATATGTTTATATTAAGAAAATATTTTTATATGTTTATATTTTTTAAAAAATGTATAAATTTTTATAAGATTAAATATAAAATATCTGTAAAAAATAACAAAAAATAATTAATATAAATCCTTTGTAATCCTTTAACTTTCCTAAAATAAATTATCCTTACATTATTACATTAAAATTATCATTAAAAATATTAATATAATAATACTAAATATCAAGTGGCGGCTTTGATTACTTCACCTAATACATGACGCGATGATAAAAAAGAAGAAATATTACACGCAGAGTACAATGTACGTAAAATATTGAATGATATGCAGTTAAATACATTGAAAAAATAAGCAAAATACATACCGAAAACCGATTAAAATTAAACAATAATGAATTTGTTTAATTCCATAATTATTTAATGGGACTTTACTCTTGTACGCGTGTGACGCGGACCACGTTATAGTGCAAAATTTTGCGAAACCTTACGAGCACTTAATTCGGCGACTGGATATATCGACAGTACGCTACTAGACGAGTATTTTGAGACCACAGTCGTAAGAGCACCTAATTATTTAATGGGACTTTACTCTTGTACGCGTGTGACGCGGACCACGTTATAGTGCAAAATTTTGCGAAACCTTACGAGCACTTAATTCGGCGACTGGATATATCGACAGTACGCTACTAGACGAGTATTTTGAGACCACAGTCGTAAGAGCACCTAATTATTTAATGGGACTTTACTCTTGTACGCGTGTGACGCGGACCACGTTATAGTGCAAAATTTTGCGAAACCTTACGAGCACTTAATTCGGCGACTGGATATATCGACAGTGCGCTACTAGACGAGTATTTTGAGACCACAGTCGTAAGAGCACCTAATTATTTAATGGGACTTTACTCTTGTCGAATCATGTACTTATACATGATATAGTTAATTATTAAGATAAAAGGTTATTTTAGTGATATGTTTTTGTTGATTTTAAGAGCACCTAATTAGCACTTAATTCTGGTATATCTAATTTTTCAGTTTGCATGTTGCAAATTAGTTTTTTCATATGGGGGGGTCCAGCTTAACGTTAAGTCAGCCCCCCCATTTCAAATTTAATTTCCTGCCAAACTATTCGAGCACCTAATTTTGGAATGTAGCACCTAATTAGCACCTAATTAGCACCTAATTTTTTTATAGGTATTAATTTATTTATCGCTGGTGGGGGGTCTAACTTAATGGAGGTCGCAGGATCCCGCAATGCTACAGTTGTAAGAGAGTATCTCGACGGGAGGCTGTACGCTGTACGCTGGCCTCATCGATCCCCTTGTCTAAATGCTCTGAATTATTTTTTGTGGAATTTTATGAAAAATCAAATTTATAACAAATCCAGAGTTAACGTAGAAGATTTTCCCCATAGTATTACCGAATACCGTTAAAGGGTAACTGTAGGAAATATTAGGAGGGCAATTTTTAATATGAACAAACGATCAACGCTGTATGCAGCAAGAAGGTGGTCATTTCGAACTTCACATCTTCTTTGCAGTTTACCCAATAGAATCTTTCTCTCACTCTTTCAAGAGTTCTTTTCACGCCAATGTGCCCTCCGAAAATACCATCGTGCAAGTGCTGCAACACTTCCAGCACTCTGCTTCTCGGCACTATCACTTGAAGTCGTCTCTCAGTGCCATCTTCACACTCCATGCGTTTCAAGATTCTATTTTCAATCACCAAGGAGTCCCACTGTGCACAGTATGCCTTCAAGCTCCTACTTGAAATACTAATTTCTTCCCAAGCTGCTCGTTGTCCTCTACTTTTCCACTCAATAATACGTCCCAATTCGGCGTCATTTTCCTGGTCTTCTCGTATTCTTTCGGGTTGCCAAGTATCATAAGTTACCGTCATTTTATGAATGACACTTAATTTCTCTTCCATCTTGGAGCAATGATTGCAGTCTACCGCGCAAGGTCTTTTTGACAGAGCGTCTGCATTCCGATGGCTAGTTCCTACACGATGTTCTGTATCAAAGTCATATTCCTGCAGCCGTTCTATCCACCTTGCAACTTGCCCTTCAGGATTTCGAAACTGCAGTAACCATTTTAGTGCAGCATGGTCTGTTCTTAACAGGAATTTACGGCCGTATAAGTACTTATAAAAGTGCTCTACGGATTTGACGACGGACAACAGCTCCTTCTTGTCACACAATATTTCCTTTCTGGCCGCGATAAGACCTTGCTGAAATACCCAATAACTTTTTCTTCTCTGTCCTGCACTTGAGAAAGAACGCTTCCTATATCTGTGTGGCTGGCGTCGGTATCCAACACAAATTTACCCTCCATCCGTGAATAACTCAGAATCGGTGCTGTAAATAGTAGCTGTTTCAGTTGTTCAAATGCGCTGTGGCAGTCGTCATTCCAATTATATTCTTGTCCATCTTCGGTTAATTTTGTCAACGGTTTGGCAATGTTCGTAAACCCTAGTATAAAACGTCGGTAATATGTACATAATCTCAGAAAACTACGTAGTTGGTGTATATCTGCTGGTGTAGGCCACTCTTCCGATCTCCGAAACGTCAAGCCCTAGGTATTTCACCTCTTTTCCAAATAGGTGACATTTCTTAGGGCTCAAGGTAAAGTTTGCCCGCGTAATATTTGGAATATCTCCTCTAGGTTCTTAAGGTGTTCTTCAAAACACCAGCCGAATACTATCACGTCGTCTAGGTACACCAGACATGTTTTCCAGGACAGTCCACGCAATATCGACTCCATCAAACGTTCTAAAGTAGCAGGGGCATTGCATAATCCAATGGGCATGACCTTGAACTGCCATAATCCCGTTCCACTTGTAAACGCAATTTTCTCTTTTTTGTTTGCCTCCAAGCCTACCTGCCAGTATCCGCTTTTCAAGTCCAAGGTCGAAAATCATTTAGATCCGAATAGAGTATCCAAGGTGTGATCAATTCTGGGCAAAGGATAGCTGTCTTTCTTTGTGACATTGTTTAGCCGCCAGTAGTCTACACAAAACTTTGTCGATCCATCCTTTTTCTTGACAAGCACTACCGGGGATGCCCATAGACTATTTGAGGGTTCAATCACTCCCTGTTCTTCCATGTCGGTGATAATTTGCTCGACTTCCTTACGTTTTGCCAAAGGAAGCCGCCTGGGATGTTGTCGTATCGGTTGTGTATCTCCAGTATTGATCTTGTGTTGCACAACATTCGTCCTTTCTTTCTCACAATCATTCAGTGCAAACACATCTCGATATCGTCCGACCAGTTCTTTTACCTTGCCCAGTTGGTCACCGTTTAATCCTTGACACGAACGTATCTACATATCCAGCAATTTCTGTGAGCAACCGTTGGCTGGTTTATCTTTTGTGTCGTCCACACAACGTTTAATATGGCATACTAGAATCCAACTTCTCAAACCATGTTTTTCTTCAAGGTCACCGTATGCGGATTATTTTTTAGCACCCTAAGTTGTATCATATTTCGAAACTTTACCAGTGTTCTTCCAATCAGTAATCCCTCCTGACCCATTACCGATTCAGTTGCTTCCCTCATGCTTACTTGTCCTTTTCTGATCGTACCATCCGGGTGTTCCATCACGATCATTTCCGTCTTCTTGGGTATTTTATATCACAAATCATCCGAATTGCATCGTCTGGTTACTCGTCCCTTGAAATGGAATCTCATCATCATCTATCCGAAGCACATTTTCTTTCATGTTCACATGAAACTCAATTCTCTCATGAGATGCGTTCCCAAGATAACTTCTTCTGTAATTTCAGCTACCAACACCCGATGATTAATTAGTTTATCTCCAATTTCCAACGTTACGGCAGTCTTTCCGTGAGTAGAAATTTTCTCATCACTTGCCGTTCGAAGACACTGATGCAGGTAGCACTTTTCCACAACCAACCAAATCTAGTCTCACAATAGTCCTTGTCACTCCTGTATCCACGAGTAATCGGACAACCCAACCATTAATTCTACCATTGATATAAATGCTGTTCAGACGATGCAGCACAGATGATAGTCTCTGAGGCACTACATTGTGCTGTCGGTGTTCACCCCCTTACTTCGACTTGCTTTAATTTTTCTGCTGCTCGACCGGTTTTTTTTTTGTTTAGTACAGCGTCTCTGTATATGACCAACTTCACCACAGCTCCAGCATTGCAAACCCCATCTCCTCGGTCGTTGTCTTTCTAGCCTTTACGCCACACGGTTGATTATTTCTTTTATGCTGTTCTGCGATTGATCAGGTTCTGCTAAGACAGACCGAACTTTGTGACACCCTGCTTAGCTGCTTCAAATTCAAGCGCATGAGCTAGTTGTCATGTAACATTATTGGCCGTGCTAATCTTAGCGCTTGCTGTATTTCGTCGTCTTTAACGCCATCCACAAATGTTTGAACAGCCAGTTGTTCGAGAAAGCTATCAGTTGCCGTTGAGTATGCCAATATAACTAATCTGGCAATGTCAGCTTAGAATTCTTGCAGGCTTTCATTTGTCTTTTGCAAGCTGTTCTTAACTTGTGCATGGTAAACCTGTTGAAGGTGAGCGTCTCCATATCTCATCTCAAACTTCGATGTTAAGAGACCGTAATCATTCTGTTGGTGATCGGGAATAGTTTGCAAGATGTTAAGAGCTTCCCTCCATGGGGCCACTATTAAGGAGATAGCTTTCTCTTTGTTGCAACAACCGTTGGCTATTGCAGCAGCTTCAAATGGTTTCAAATATGTCGGCCAAGGTGTTTTATACCATCAAATGTGAGTGGTTTCACTCTAAATTTTGACGGTATTGACTCGTTTGCTTCCATGCTTCTTATTTCTGGGATCTTCTGATTTACAACTTGGTTTGCTAATTCAAGTGGCCGCGTTGTTAGTGAAATCGTTTGTTCTTGTAGCCACATCACATCTTCCATTTTTACCAATTTACTGTCCAACTTTTGCTCAACTGTTTTTACCTGTTCAGTGAAATCTTCTTTCAATGCAATGGAGTTTTGCATTAATTTTTGTTCTAACGTGTCTGTATTTTCAGTCAACTTTTCTTCTATTTTCGCAGCATTTTCACTTAACTTTTATTTAAGTTATCAAACGCATGAAAGCAAAAAGGGAGCTTGCATGCATTAGAAAATCAATAATTGCTAACGCAAATGTATTCGTTTTAAAAGCCAACGTTCATATACACCGATACTACGAAGCAGAGAATCTAGGAATTGTTATTTTCAAACGGTCGATAATTTCAAGAAACACATGTTGGTCAAATGTTACGTTTAGAGAATTTGAAACGAACCTTAATATAGAATTCCATAGAAATTGTTTTCAACGGTCGATTTGTATAAGCTGGTAACTAACCCGTAGCTTGGGGAGTGAGTGGAATGAACGATCGATAGTGTAAGACTGATAGAGAAGCAGATATAGCAAGCGTTGAATAGAAGGCACGTAAGGTATACATGTGGACTAGGCGAAGAACGTCTACAATATCGATTTTCTGTAACTCAAGTGGGGTTTGAAAGAAGACAACAAACATGCATGGAACAGAGATGTAAAGCGGATAGGTGGAGTATTGGGACGACAGGAAAGTATATCATTTGTTGATAGCCAACAGTTTTCGAAAAGTGCGCGTACGTGTAAGGTAGGAGAGGATTTCTATGTAAACAGCACGACGGACGGGTGAAATTTTTCGGAATTTAGAATCGGTTACATTCAAAATTTTAAGAAGCCGCTTTGAAAATAAGCTTTTCTCATGAAACGGGTTCCACGGGGGGTTTAGGAACAATATAAACACCCAGGAGAATATATTAAAGCCCTCTTTCCTTTCATTGAGTTCTGAATACGGGTTCAGACCTACATAATAGTCAAAGCTTTCGGTTGGAATTTGTGTGTTCAGTAATGTTACATTGAACATCTTATTTGAAAGTATAAAAGTTGTAGTAGCGGACCGGAAGTTAGTAAAGTGACTGCACAAGTTAGTGCTTATTTAAATAAAAGGTACCGTTACTACGACTAAGTTATTATATAGATGGATGATTTTGGGGTAAGCAGAACTGAGAAAAATTTGTATGCGTAATATCTGCAATGGAATGTCACTGTAGAGACGAAGCTAGTATCTTGGGAGAAGTACAGTTATTGTATGGTGGGGATCGGTGGATCCTGGAATCAGCGTAGTAATTGAACACAGCGACGAGGGGTTTCTGGTAGCCATCTCCAGCGGTGTCGAAGAGTGAAGGTGTCTCCAGGTAATAAATTTGAAATTTCTGTTTTTATACAAACATTTGTGGATATTTTGGTGTTGTGTGGTTGACTTATTGGTGACGTATTTATTGTATTTAAAAACTTGTTAAAAAAGGTACATGTGCAGGACAATTCAATAATTTTGAGTATTGAAAAAGGGTTTATTGAGGATATATAAAAATTTATTCAGGCTATAAATTGTGGTTGTAAGGAGTAAACGGGTCTGTAAATTTGTTTTCAAAAATGCAAGGTTTAAAAAGCATTTATAAACAAAACTGGATTATAATGAGCTCACAATACACCAGTATGAAGTCAAATTAGGGTTACATGTGGGGCCCATCTACTCATATCTACTCGAATTTGTGTAAAATCATTTCAAAATCAAGGACTTTAGAGCATTCTATAAATTGAGCTGGTAATAATTGTACCACACTGTTTGTACTCATGTGTAAATATTTTATCTGTTAATATGTGTAAATAAAAGGTTGTATGGCTGTTGTATTTTGGTAATTTCATTTGATGGTGTGTGAGTGTGAGAGAGCTATGTACGTAAAAATAGGTATTCAAGAAGAGGCTGATTGCTGAGGTAGCCAGGGTGTGCACAGAAATTCGAAGGCGTCCTAATAAAAGGGTAAGAAATATTTTTTTATATAAGATTTTTTTTTTTGAAAATTTTATGTTGACCCAGGTGGGGCACGAATTTTACTGAGGTTCCACAGCAATATATATATATATATATATATATATATATATATATATAATTTGCCGTGTACCCTCTCTAATTCGAGCCTCACGAATTATTCAGGTTTAAAACAAATCGAAAACTGCACACAATAGAAAAATTTTTCAAAAAAATAATTTCTTACCCAGATTCCGCTTCCATCATTTAATTACTTCAACAGATCCCTGGCTAGCTCAGTTGGGCCTCCTCTTGGATACCTAGATTCACTATCATACTCTTTATCGTTCACGCACACTCTCAATAAACCCACAAAATAATACAACAATCATACAATATTTATTTACCACTATTTACAAATAAAAATTCAAGATTATCTACATTTCGGTGCTCAAGTTACACCTCAATAAATTCTATCTTAGTAAAGTCCAGAATTTTAACTTGAAATATCAAACACATTGAATGTAACCTGAGTAAATGGGTCCTGAATAATACCTTATTTTTCTTTCTTTATTTATAATTAATTTTAATTAGTACACTCTGGAGTATGGTGAGCTCATGATAACCCAGTTAATTAGGAATAATGTATGCGTTTTACTTTGCATACGCTTATTACAAACACAAAGAAACCCATGTACTCTTAACAATAAAAAAATTAAATTCCTGAGGAACGTTAATAAGCTTTAGATTTATATTTAAATACCATAATAAAAGTTAGTTATACGTATTATTTTCAATACGCAAAATAATGCAAAATACCTTCATAGTTCACTCTCACACATCACAATAATTTTCATAGTTTATACAAACAACAAATTCTAAAGCGTTACCTGGAATTTTTTGAAGATCCCTACTCCGTTGACGAAACCGTTAAGTTGTTTCGCTCTCGGTTTCGTGGTTCTGCTCTGCTCGCCGCGTCCAGCTATTTGTAGTTGAACACCCTCTAAGTTGTGCTGCATGCTCTGCATTCACGATGCATCCAAATCCAAATCCAAGTATATTACACTTCTTTTATAATTGCTTAATTTAATTTACGTTACTTTACGTCATTTCACGAGCTTGTTAAAAATATATGTTGCATCTCAATAAAATTTAGACTCGTCACTATCCGCGTTTCAAAATTATGAGGCCAAAACTGTACTACTTAATTTAGAATTTTTATATACTTACAAGCTCTAGGTAAATTTCTGTACGTAGTCTGAAACGATGAAAATACTAAGAGAGCGATGCTAATTCTCTTAGAGTATTTATATAATTCAAATGCCACTTCTCGGCCACTCTTCACGCGAAATCCTTCATTTAAAATAATACTTCCTCAAATTTTGGTTCAACCGTTTTCGAAATCTTTGAAATTTAGCTCGTCGTTATGATATTTTCAGAAAACCCGCATTCAATATTCCCGTGTTTGTCTGTTTCATAACTAACTATATAGACCAATGAGATATTCAGTGACGTCTTGAAACCCCGCCTGTATTAACGCTATTCCTCTCTTATGCATATTCTAGGTTTCCTTCTAACCTTGTTTGAGTGGTAGAAAATCGATATTATCGTCCGCGTTTCAAACTAACCCATGTGGACTGAATACGTGCGTTTCGAAATGAACTGCTATTATGCCTGTCTCATTCCGAAGCATATCATTGATTGTCCATCTCTTCTGCGCTTTAAGGAAACTTTTAGTTAGCATTTATACGAACCGTCCGACCGTTTACCCGATATACCTCGAATACTGTCTTTTATCTACACAAATAAGGGGAACATGACATTTCGAAAACATGCAGGTGTTCAATTAACAAACGTTTTAAAACAACATTTCTAGGAGTTTACGTTTCAAGGTAATTTATATTCAACGGCTATTCATTTGTTAGCTAGGCGTTTCACCTTGGTATTATCGATTTTTCAAGCCTTTATGCGTATTAAACGTAATAACCCTTTCAACTAAACTCAATTAAATTAATTAATAATTTGCATTGGCTTCTACAATTTATTTTCTTTACGAACCTAACTAAATTTTAATCACTACTTGTAAAATTATGGTAATACTTGTTACTTTAAAATGAACTAAATGAAATAAATTTCGCACGTAAATTCTGGTTGTTTCCTCTATGCAGGGTGTTTGAAATTGCCTTGTTTATACCTAAATTTAACTCTTTAAAACCACTACAATATATATATATATATATATATATATATATAAATATATATATATATATATATATATATATATGATTTTAAGACTTCTTGACTTTTGTGAAAAGAAAATAAACAAATCTGATGAGCTGCAAATCAGCTAAACTGGTCATTGATTCTTTCTTTGCAAATCACCAACAAACACAATTGATATTTTATGGTTCTGTGATAATTATATGCTACAAACACTGTAATTTCAATTAAAAATACGATAAAATGTCATTATTTCCGTTTCGTTTTATTATAATTAGAATTGCATAAGCAAGCCTACATGTATGTTAATTATGAAGTGCAAGTACGCAACTTTTAAGGCATAGCCCATGTTTATTTATAGTTCTGTATCATATTCCTGGCGTCTTACTAATTTTAGATTTGTATTCATTGAAACATCTAATTATTTAGCAAGCAACAGAATAAACTTCCGTTGATTTATTACCAAGGTTTTGTATTTCTTTTGGTTGCCGTCATAAAAGGATTTATTTGGTCTTGCCAGCACGTGTCTATAATCGTCAATGCGTGCAGCAGCCGGAGTTTAACTGGCGCTTATATTTTAGATATTTTCCCTTAATTTCCTTTAAGGAGTGGCTAGAGCTACGTTATATATGTTATAAAATTAAATTATCTATCTAGTTCAGAGGTCCGCAAATTTTTTTGTCTCGTAGATCACGTGCCAATTGATTTCGGTTTAGGGTAGACCCTCCGCCTTTCTAATATTGAATTATTAGAAATGCATCAACTTCAAATGTGTTTTTGACAGTTCACACAATGCTACTCACTTTGATAGGTTAACTATAGGGTAAAAGGGTTAAAAAACAACACACGCTAAGTTTTATAAATTTGTTAATTAAAACGACTCAAAACCAAACCGAGTAAACTTATAACATAAATAACAACATAGGATTATAATGGATGCCTGCAATCTTAATATCTTGCCATTGGAACCCACTCACCATGCACCTCTTTCATCATCGGTCATCGATCATATTATAATTTCAAATAAAACGAAAGCACACATTTTGGTCAAATACCGGTATTAGAAATTTCAAAACACGATCTTATTTTTGTATCATTTTCGCTTAAAACCTTAAGATTTCAACCTAAAATCATTACTTACCGCGATTTCAAGAGGGTGAATTTGGAATTACTGCGGGCAGAAACTGAATGGGCGACCTGGTATGAAATCGATGAAGAAACGGATGTCGATGCTAAGCTCCATAAGTTCAATATGCTTGTTAATAATATTTTGGACATTCATGCTTCATTTAAAACAGTTAGAGCATAGAGTAACCTTCAGAGTGTTATCTTAATAGGAAAATTTGTCCGGACGGTATAAAAATCTATCTCACTTCATTATATAGATTGAAGGATGATACTATCTCTATCCATCAATATGTAAGGTGTACCGAGAGGGCGCAAAACGCAATCATAAATTTGACAGATTACAAGATGATTTACACCACCGAGACCGATGACGATAATTGATAAATTTACAAATTTAAATCGTGTACACAACAATACATGAACCTAACTTTCAATTGCGTTTAGCATTTTTGTCAATCATATCTGTCATTGTCAAATTTTTGACTTTTGTCAGTCATAGACAGGAAGCAACGCTCAAAATTACGGTTATATGTAAAAAAATACCTTATGTAAAAAACTACCTAAAATATTTATATATATATATATATATATATTGACGTGATAAGGATAAAGAGATCACGAGAGGTCATTGAAGCTCAAAATAAAACCAACCCAAATAGAAAGAATCCGGAAAGAATTGAAATTTCCGAAAATTCGTTGTTCTACCTTGTATATAAATAAAATAAGCGTACTGCATGTACAAAGCTATTAAATTCATTTCGCATTAATAAAAAGCATATTTTCTGTGCATAAAATTCTTTTATTTGTTACAAGTATTAAGATGAAAATCTTTTTACATTTACAAAGAATAAATAAATCAATTAAAGCTTTAATTAATCATATAAATTGACTTCCGTGTGTATCGAAATAACATTTAAATTCATTTATGGATTTTAAATGAAACAGATCTGGAATATTCCTCATTAGTCTAGACGGGTGCGTCATCTTACTAATAAATATAGTATTGTGAGATTTTTATATTATTTAGGGACGCGGTAGATTATTTATCTGGCTAGCTTTGTGATAATCTCAGGGGTAGGGTTCGGTGATCTTTAAAATAAAGCACACACGTAGTAACTATTTATAATTAATGAAACTCAACCGATAAACATATAAAAACTTAAGTGAGTGTTTACACATTTGAACAAACTATACACTTTATACAAAAGCAATGAACAATAATAGTTTGTATGGTATCTTAATGTACAAAAGAAGCCAACTCATACCCGAAACGCGAGCACGCAAGGGAGTTGCTTCATTACGCCACAACGGCTTAAACGATACTCCCGATACAACTTGATAGCACACAGCACAGCACTGCGCAGCGTATATTCCCAACAGGTGAGGGTCGCGTGGTCTATCATAAAAGATATGTTACACTCTCCCTTTGACCTCTAAGCCGTCTCGGCGAGGGGTCAACAACAACAGAACATTTCTTTTTCTAGGTCTGCCACGTTTCCGAATTGGAACTACTGGTGGTGCATCTTCTAAACCATGGTAAATCGTTAACGCTGACGAATGGTATACGCCTAGGGGCACTTTAGGATTTTTCAAATCAGCGATTTGATACGAAGTAGGCGAAACCTTTTCATAATTACATAAGGCCCATCTTTACGTGGATGCAATTTTGAAGTAACCTTTTTAAAGCATTACTTTGAGTATGAGTGGTGACCAAAACTTTATCATTTACGTTGTAATCAGGATTTGGATTTCTTTTCCTGTCAGCATATATCTTCTGACGATCCTGTTGCATTTCATGCGTTTGTTTGGCTTCAACCCAGGTTCGAGCCATTTTATCTAAAAGGGCGTGATCTGCGGCACAAAATTCTCTGACTGTACCACTACGCGAAGATCGTTTTGAACCTGATCTGGAGTTCTCAGCTCCTACCAAACGTAAGAAAAGCAGCGGTATAACCAGTGCTTTGACTATAAACCGAATTCATAGCAAACCGAATCACAGGCAACTTATCAACCCATGAAGCGTGGTCTTCTTTTACAAGAATAGCCAAGCGAGGCTTTAAATCTCGGTTTTTCCTTTCCACAATATTTGCGGCAGGATGATACAATGGTATCAAATGCTGTTTAATTCCTAAACAATGGCAAACTTTTTGCATAACAGCTGATACAAATTGCGTACCGTTATCACTTGTTATTTTACGAGGTATCCCATACCTAAAGAAAACTTCATTAACAAGTACTTTAGCGCATTCCTGCGCGGTAGCACGTACTAGAGCAAATAGCTCAACCCATTTGGTACTAGGATCTTCCACAATTAAGATCCATTTCTCCCCATTAACCGATTCGGGAAGAGGTCCAAACAGATCAATTGACAGTACTTCAAACCTCTGATTGTACACAGGTGTTTGAACTAAACCAGCAGGTTTTTGATTACTCGCTTTGTATCGTTGGCACTCCAAACACGACTTAACATAGTCATAAATATATCGGCGCATACCAACAAAATAGTACACTTTCATAATTCTTTGTAAGGTACGTTCAGCACCGTAATGGGCAGCAGTTGGTGCATCGTGGTACTCTTTCAGTACACGGGCTCGTTCATGAGCAGGCACCACTAATTGTGCTTCATCCCCATCCTCCTCAGAATTATAATGATATAAAATACCATTAGTCATGATGTAACCACGATCGGTCCATTTTGTGAAATCATGACATGAAACGTCTTCAAACGCACGAATTATTTTAGCTAATTCTTCATCTTTCAACTGCTCAGCACGAATGTCTGCAGCAGTTCTCGTGGGCATGTCAACTGTGACCAAGCACACATCACACTCAGTTTTGGTATCATGTCCACACGGCGGACGAGATAAACAATCGGCAATAAAATTACAACGACCTGGTATGTAATCAATCCGAATGTTGTAACTTTGAATCATTAATGCCCAACGCGCAAGTCGACCAGTAGGCGACCGTAAGCTTAACAACCACTTCAGAGGTTGATGGTCAGTAGTAACTATTACTGACGATGTGTCTAGGTAACCTCGAAATTTATTCAGGCTCCATACCACACAAAGAGCTTCACGTTCGGTGCAATTATAATTTCTTTCAGCAGACGTCAATAATCTTGACGCATATTCTATTGGGTGTTCATCAGGCCCTTCCCCTTGTAGTAAAACAGCGCCCAAAGCGTACGCAGACGCATCAGTCCTTAAAATGTATGGTTTCGTACCATCATTTTGCTGTAAAATTGGGGCAGTAACAAGAGATATTTTTAAAGAATCAAAAGCCTTTTGATGACTTTCATTCCAAACCCATTTAACATTTTTCTTTGTCAGGTCAGAAAGAGGTTTAGAAATTTCAGCAAACCCTTCAACAAAACGTCGATACCATGAGCAAGTCTGTAAAAAAGATTGCACATCTTTAACATTGCGTGGTTTAGGCATATTAGTAATGGCAGAAGTTTTTTCTGGATCAACCTCAATTCCATTCGGTGTGATAATATGACCTAAATATTTTATGCTTGAACAAGCAAAAACGCATTTTTCTCTATTGAGAGTTAACTTAAATTGTTTTAACCTTTCGAAAACTTTTTCCAAATCATTAAGATGTGAGTCAAATGTTTCTGACAGTACTAAAAGATCATCCAAATATGCTAAAATCAGCATATCTCCCAGTCCACGTCTAAATATATCAATTAGCCTTGGAAAAGTAGCTGGGCCGTTTCGTAAACCAAACGGCATTACTTTATAACGAAACATACCAAAAGGACACACGAAAGCAGTTTTATCTCGATCCGATTCGCGAACACTAATCTGATGATAACCAGATCTTAAGTCTAAAGTCGACATAAAATGTACGTTTTGTGGCATGTAACAAATCATCCATACGAGGCAATGGATACGAATCCGGTGTAGTAATAGCATTAAGTTTGCGGTAATCTACACAAACACGAGTTGAACCGTCTTTCTTTGGCACAAGGACCACTGGGGCGGCCCAGGGTGATTCACACTCTTCAATCACGTCTTCACTAAGCATTCTATCGATTTCTTTCCGCATAATTTCCTTATTAGAGGGCGACATACGGTATGGGGGGACAGCAATAGGCGGGTGATCCGCTGTTTCTATTCTGTGTTCCGTAAATGGGGTGGTCCCTCCCCCTAGTCGGAAAGTATTTTCGTTTGCTTTAACTAAGCGGTCTAAACGAGAAACTTGGAAAGCATCAAGCATGGTTCCTTCGTTAGAACGTAACGCACTAATGGAATCTATAGCAATGTGCGGCTTGCAGTTCACTATTTCAAAATTTAACACAAATTTCTGTTTTGCGTTGTCTGCAAAATTCCACGTACGGTTGGAAATGTCTAAAACAAGTTTTGCGTCCTCGAGAAAATCTATGCCAAATAAGGTCAAGTTGTTCTTAGCATGAGGTAAAACAATGAAAGATGTGGTAATGGAACGACCATTTAGAAAAACATTTACATTGGTTACTAAGATATTTTGAAACGAAGTGCTTCCGTCAGCAAGTTTAACCGTAACTTGATCTTCGTAAAACTTTTGACCTTTTGCCAACAAGGCTTTATGCAATGAGTCGCTAGCAACACTTTGTTTTGCAGCAGTATCTATAATACCAGTGCCAGACATACCTAATATTTGCACATATAAAGTAGGACGAGGGCGGGGTTTAACCAGCCTATCTTTTAAATATATACCACAGAATTCCATGGAATTCACTTCTTGTGTATTTTCTGTAGTTTTACATTTCGGACAGTTAGCGCGAATATAACCCGGGTTTCCACAACCAAAACACGAAATAGGGTTAGCACTAATTGTATTGTTTACTTGAGCAGTCTCTTTGCGAGCTAATTTACGACAATCATCTGTTTTATGACCAAATGTCTTACAGTAACCACATCGAACATTGTGGGTTGATTTCGTATTTTTAGAAATTACTTTATCCACTGATTTATGATTTTCAGCGCGATCAATACGTTTTTCCACGAAAGTCTCTTCAATCAAACGCGCACGTTCCAAAAGTTCAGTAAAAGAATTAACACTATCGCGAGGAATTTTCTCACGTATCTGAATATTTAAAAGTCCATACACCATATCTAACTGTATAGCTTCACTTAAAGTGTTAACAGGTAAATTTGCTAAAATATTACGACATTGACAAACGAAAACGTCCGTCGGAATGCAAGCATCTTGCTCCCGAGAGAATAATTCTCTATAAACACGAAATGGAGGTTTTTTAGGTCCAAACGTGGTACGTAATAAAGCTAAAGCATCAGTCCAATTGTTTACATCGGCTTTCACACCTTGCCACCAAGACGATGCAAATCCACATAAAAGCATAGAAAGTCCTCGAAGAGCATTAGAATCATTTACTTGCGAACAATCTTTGTAAACTTCAATTGCGTCAATAAATGCGTTCACATCGGTGCCTTTTTTACCATCAAAACGCGAAAGACACTGTGAAAAGTTTCCCCCTGTCGCTGCTGGAGGGTTAACATTATTAATATTTACACTACGGATACTTTGTAATAATGCTTCAAATTGCTCCTTCGACAAGGTCACAGATTCACTCATTGAATCATTCATGTTTGTGGAAGTTTGTTTACTTCTTAAAAATAATCGTGTGACATACGGGTTTGTAAATAAAATTATCAAAATAATTATAACCCGTAAAACGCTTTACAACCAAGCTATCCGTCCAAAGGGGTTGGTTACCACAATCTCAGGTATGCTTCTGGTTGAAACAAAACGCGAGAGCGATCGCGATTACGTTATAATGTACACGTTTACCGAACAAAATATTATCAGAACAGTCATTAAATTAAGAAACACTACAAGTTTCATAAGGCACTGTTTATAGTTCTATCTAATACGAACATTTTTGAAATTGCTATACATACTTCAAACAATATATAAACAAGCAGTTTTATAAACAATACAAAACTTAAAAACGGTTAAAGCCACTGAAAGATACATAAATACCTTTTCTGTTGTATACATCCTTATCTGCAAACCAGGCAAGCAGGTGTTTACAAAACCAAATCCTTATTCCGTCTGCACCTCGACCTTGCTTGAAAACACAACACTTTTAATAGTTTATCGAAAACATATGCGCGCTTATTTTAAATGCCACGGGTTGGGTGACAAATTATGTGAGATTTTTATATTATTTAGGGACGCGGTAGATTATTTATCTGGCTAGCTTTGTGATAATCTCAGGGGGTAGGGTTCGGTGATCTTTAAAATAAAGCACACACGTAGTAACTATTTATAATTAATGAAACTCAACCGATAAACATATAAAAACTTAAGTGAGTGTTTACACATTTGAACAAACTATACACTTTATACAAAAGCAATGAACAATAATAGTTTGTATGGTATCTTAATGTACAAAAGAAGCCAACTCATACCCGAAACGCGAGCACGCAAGGGAGTTGCTTCATTACGCCACAACGGCTTAAACGATACTCCCGATACAACTTGATAGCACACAGCACAGCACTGCGCAGCGTATATTCCCAACAGGTGAGGGTCGCGTGGTCTATCATAAAAGATATGTTACAGTATAAGATAATTATGAATAAAATTCCGGTTCATGGAACTCGCCTTATCGTTAACCAGACAATAAAAATATCGTAAAATCAATAAGAATGAATTTATAGCCTTTCGGATTTTAATATGAAAGAGGGAGACAGCGGATCAACTCCGTACCTTAGACAAAGATAAACTGCACGCTTCACTATGAACATAAATCAATCGGTCTCGGCGATTTGATACTAATTAGGTAATAAAGCATGCCTTCTCGGAAAAATCTTACATCATGTAGATGACTCATACTTCCATCGGAACAGGAAAAATCTAGAGTTGAGATAATTTTATGTATAAACAGAAAAAATCGACATTAGATTCATTTGGTTTCTAAATCAAGCAAGATGTAACAACATTGCGTAGAGATAGATTCATTTCAATTCACGCGATGGATAATGTAAAATTCAAGATTCCTTCATAATCCTAGTAAAATGTAACGTTGATTATCAAACCAAAATGACAGAGTTTACTATATGAAATTTATACATTTTGATATTTTGAAATATGGAAGTTGTTAAATGCAGTTATTTGATCTGTAAAAATACAATGAAAATTCAACGTTCTTCATTACAGAAACTACTCTAAAGCTAATTAATTAATCAAATCGAAGATGCACTTTTGCAAACTGATGTTTTAAATGGAGATTTTAAATAATATGGACGATCTTGTAAAGTGAGCTTTTAACGTCAATTTAAAAATGGAAGCAGAAGATATGTACCGTTAGTTACGAGAATTGGATAAGCGTTATTGGATTTTGCAAGTATTAATTTTAGATTCTTTTGTTTGTAACTGATATTGGGGTATTTGTCATTTGAATTTAAGTAGGAATATGTTCTCCTGAAGTTTGAAGCCTTTTGGTCTTTAAAAGAATTTTATCTGTAAGCAGCTTTTGGCCAACGACACTTACAAGCGTGGTAAATAAGAAATAGGCAAATTAACCAGCTATTAATTAAGGAACATTTTGTACTTTTAACAAAGATTAGGTAAGGATTATATTAGTAATAATTAAGGAATAATTTTATGTACATATTTAAGCGGTAAATCGTTCTATATTCTTTTGTATGAGAGAAAATTATCTTTGAATGTATATTGATATTGCTGTTTGATTTCATTTTGTAAATTCCATTACTTCCGTTGATCTAGCCCGGCAACGAAAAGTTAGAATGGAAGGTAAGTCAGTAATTTCAAATTTTCCATTTTTGTACCTATGTCACAGCAGTGCTGTGACACGGTACAACAATGGAAATTTGTAATTACTATCTTTCCTTTCTTTTCTTTATTTTGCCCGACTAGCTCAGCGCAAGTTTACAAAATGAAATAAAACAGCAATCTCAAGAAAAGATCTATACATTCAAAAATAGTTTTTTTTCTTACAAAACAGTTTATAAAATAATTCACAGTTCCAGTTTATACAGAAAATAATCAAAATTCTTACCTAATATTTACTCACAGATACACAAATAGGCGGATAATCTACCTATCTTTTATTCCCACGCTTTTTTATAGTAGTAAAAGATCTTAGATTTGCTGTGTGGGACTATTCCTTGCCGAAGCATACCCTCTAAAAATCCACTTTGGTGTCGAACTCGAGATACCTTGTCATAGACTTTTTAGGGATGCCGTACTAGCGTACCTGGACTAGGTCCTTCACCACCGTCGCGAATTGGAAAAAACATAGCTTTACGCGTAAATTTATTCCTTTCGGGCAACAAAGCTCTTGAATTAAAAAGGAATCATGGTGTATTAATTCAGTAACTATACTGTCACTGTATACAAAACATTTCCTATACGCCCTCTATTCTCGAATATAAGCAACTAACTATCGGAAATTCCTTCGAATCTCGGATATTTTAGTGAAGATGGTCTTGTCTGACAAAATTTAATGTTATCTGTAATCTGTTTTTAAATTAAGAGGAGCGAATTAAAAACCTGATTTACGTTGTAAAAAGTGACTAGAAAATATCATTAGATTACATTTGGCGGCCAATTTGAATCATACTGCATTATCCAAAAATATGCTTGATATAATTTTTAAAAAAGTAGTTATGATGGAAAGTTCATACAGTTTTTAAATGTAACTGTTAGCAAACTAAATTGTCCGTTAAACAATCTCGTAAAGTACTTAATGTGTTTCAACTTCAAAAGAATCATGTTTTCATGTAACAGAACTGTGTGTCCAGCAGCGGTAACGAAACTTGCTTTTTTTACTGAACACGCTCGGTATTCAATTATAATTTAGAAGCTGTTGTCTCATCTTCACGGAATTAGTCACGATTTCCTCATAAAACGTCGGTAATTTCACTGTGTAAGCTTGCCTTCCACGTAGCCAATCACAAGTACAGATTTTAACACGACATTTAAAACGCTCCGTTTAGTTTAAAAACAGAATATAGCTTTTGATAACTATGACCTATTAGTGGGTAATAGGTCATTTGTTATTTCCACCTTAGTTGTCATAGACTAGTTAACATTATTAAATTTTGTCCTGCAATGCCATCTTCACTAGCATAACGGAGACTTGAAGAAGTTTCCGATAGTTAGTTGTTTATATTCGAGTATAGAGGGCGCATGGGAAATATTTTTCATATATTAATATACTGATTCCCTTATAATTGAAGATCTTTGTTGTTTGTTTTGCAAAAAGAGATGCGCCAGTCTGACGAGCTGTAAACACGGCGAAACCGATCATTGGCTTTTTTCTCTGTAAAATAACCGACAAATTTAATTTTCGTTCACTGTACTTGAAGTACTCATCTCTAGACAAAATTATGTCACCATTGTTGCGGTTTCAATTTTTTAATATGGTGTAACGTAAATGATTATACATTTCTGGCCCCCAAACCGTTGGGCGTGTTAACGTAGCAGTATAAAATTTTTTAATAACGCGAGTTAGAGTTCGTGGCTTCGAGCGGTCCTTTTTAAAAAGACTTCTTTGAAATCTAACACATTTATTTGATTTAAACAGATGTGAACATTTACAATTTTAACTAATTTATTCTAAGTCGAAGTTATTAATTAATTTGTACAGTGAGTTACCAGTGAACTGCAAAGTTAAAGCTGAACGTCTGATGAACTGACTAGGAGTGGAGCTCCTGGTCCTTATATAACTTTCTCCCCCTCACAATACTGTGGGAACCTGCGGACGTAATGTCCGCTTACATTCTACAATACTTAGTTGCTATCTTAAGAGCTATTCATAAATTACATTGTTGCAGGCTTATTCTGCGTAATCACGGTACGTGACATCCGTCGACCGTCTGTGACCTGACTTTTGCAGTGTCACTTATCCTTGGGCTACTTTGTAGCGTTTCCTCTCGTGGGAACTGAAATCATAATAATATAATGTAATAATATGTTGCAACGACATTGTTGCACTGTCCTAACATTTCTTAGTTTCCTAATATTTCCTAATATGGATATTAGTGTTATATATATAATAGATGGGGGTTACTATAACTCCTCCCAACGTACATTAAAAATTAAGGGTTTTAACCTTTTTCTTGATTTTTAATTAAATCATTTTCGCTTTCGTTTAATCTCATTTAAAATTCATATTTTCTAGGGGTACATTTGTTTGTTTGGGTTTCTTAAATCTAATACATATTTTGTAAGTTACATAAATGGTCAATAAAATAGTCAATAAAATCAATATAATTGTCCATACACTAATGTTATCATAGTGCACTTTGAGCGTCTTGATCTCGTTTAATTTTTCTTTGTAATCTTCCATGAGTTTCATGGCGTGGTTTAAGTTGTCTAATTCCAGGTGTTCCAATTGCATTGGTTTTTGAAGGGTTGCTTCATCTTCTTCTTGGGTAATCTTGATTTGCAGATCGGGTAGATTTGCTAATTTCTTGCTTTGTACTGGATCTTGGTAAACTCTAATTATTTCATTTTTTAATTTTAAATAACAATTTTCCTTAAGGGTGATTAATTTACTTCCGGTTAATGCTAAATTACTTTCGTCTTGATTACAATACATTGTTGCGATTACTTCGGTGGGAAAAATGGCTATCCATTTATTTTCCGTTACTTTCTGAATTTTCATGTTGTTGATTGATACAGGTTTGGCTTCACAATTTTCATAGTGATTGGTAAATTTTAGTAGTTGTACTTCGCAAGGGCTGTCGTCTTGAATTGTTGTGGTTGTTAATGATTGGTATAAGTATTGATTGGGTGTGACTTCATTACATTTGTCGTTCGTATAACCATATCTTTGTTCATTTAAGGATAGGAATTTGGTTTTTGGAATAATAACTTGGTATGTGCTAGTCATTTTCATTGGAAAAGCAAATAAATGATAATAATTGTAACTGTTAGTCTCTACTATTGGTATTTCTATTAAAAATGTTATATCGTTGTTTTTTACATAGCCTTTAACTATAGCTATTTTTTCAAATATTAAAATGTTTGATTCTAATACATCGAAAGGTAATTTACTATTAGTTATAAAAGATTTTATTCTCAATAATTCTGTTAATAAATCTATCGGTTCTATGATACTTGAATGTAGGGTATTTAATTTTGCAAAGGTTACTGCGTTTTCTAATGTTGCTAGGATTTGTTGAATTAAAGTTAGGGTTGATATTATCTGGTTATATATCGTATTGAATCTGATTAAATCTCGCATGCCTAACATAGTAGTTCGCATGTTATTTTCTAAGGTTTCTATACTATCTTGATTTCTAACTAGTTTTTTAAGGGTTTCATTAAATTTGATGATCGTTGATTGTGTTAACGATATTTGATTACTAATTATAGTTTTAATGTCGTTTTGATTTTCTATTAATTGTTGTATGGCGTTATCATAGCGTTCTGCGTCTTGGTTATCTAAATTTCCGGTAATTGCTTTAATTACGTTTCCTAATCCGTTGATTAGTCCTCGTTTTCTTCTCGTCATTTGTTCTGTAGGTATTAGTCGATTAAATTTGTCTTCGATATTTTTCAAGATACTTTCTGTTATACTGTCGTAGTTCATCATTTCTATTGCGTATTCTTTTCCGAATTTTGTTGTGTCCATTGATTGTTTTAGTCGAAAATAATTGTTTTGATTATTTGAAATTCTTGTTTTAGCTCGGTTAAATCGAATTTTGTGCAAAGGTCCAATAATCTATGGTGTTTTGCATACTGCCTAATTTTATTGGTAGTATACCGGGGTTGTTCTTTATGTCTTCAATTATAATTTCTGTGTCCGTTCTACCTGGGTGGAGGTTGACGGTAAGGGTGACGATTGTCCATCTGAAAGTACAGGGTGTCTTAAATTTTGAGGTGAACATATTTTGTTATCTTGCCGTCGTCTATCGCGGCTACGTTTTTGTCTGATATTCGTTTGATTTTAAAGGGTCCTAAATTTCTCGGTGCCGTTTTGTGTCTTTTACTTTGGTAATTTTTCTCGAATACGGTTTGTCCTATGGAAAATTTGTTTATGTCTGAGTTTTTATTACGGGTCGCGGTAATTCGCTCTTTATCATTATCTAATTTGTCCTTTACTTTGTCATAGGTTATTTTAGTTTCTCCTTGTGGTCTTTAGCGTATTGCTGATAGATTTCTTTGTTATAATGTATATCGTAGGGTTGCGTGAATCTGAATGTCCTAAGGTTAGTTCTAAGGGTGTAAAATTTGTAGTTGAATGAATCGTGTTATTATACGCGATTAATGCGTATGACATTAAGTTGCTTATGTGTTCCTTCTTGTAATTTATTCTTAATAGTCTGATTTGTTCTAATAGGGTTGAATGTAGTCTCTCAATTAGTCCGTTTGATTCAGGGTGGTTTTCCGTTATAAAGTGTATTTTTATTTTGTGTAATTCTAAAGTGTTTTGAATTGTTTCGTTTTTAAATTCGCTTCCGTTATCTAAGGTTATTGTTTCGGGTGTTCCGTAAAAGGTAAAATAGTGTAGAAATCCTTGAGTTACGTCTATACTATTCTTAGAAGTAATTGGTATTGCTTGTCCTATTTTCGTAAATGCGTCCACGATTGTTAGGTAACTTTGTGCTTCTACTACTAGAGTATCTGCATGTAATTTCTGGAAAGGTTTGTCTGGTGTTTTAGTTAACATTAAGGGTATCTTTGGGGGTTTTCTGTCATATTTGGCTTTATCACATAATTCGCACTGATTGATAAAGTCTGTAGTTAATTCTTTCATGTCCTTGAAATAGTAACGTCTCATAATTTGTTTTAGGGTCTCGTTTATTCCTCGATGGTTGGTCTTACCTTCGTGTTGGTTTCTTATTACGTCATTTATTTCGTCAGGGTCGTCTAATGTTATTAATTTTCTTGTGCATCTTATAAGTTCGGGGCCAGAATTGTTAAATAGTTTTACATATATTTCTGAAAATCGTTTGTACAAGTTTTCCGTGTTAAAATAAAAGTAAAATCGTTTTTTCTCGGGGGTGTATTCCTTTAATATTTTAATTATCTGTGATTCATTGTCGTCTTTAGTTATTTGAACTTGGTAAATTTTCTTATTATCCACTTTCGTGTATTTTACAGGGTTGGGGTTGTTTAAAACTTCTGTGATTATAAATTGATTGGGTTTCATGTCAATAGCTTCGTTTAAAATTTTATTGCGGTTTCCGGTTCGTCATTTTGTGTTGAATGTATAGTTTCCATTTCTTCTGGGTCTTCTCTGACTTCGGTTTCGTCTACGTTTCCTGCTAATGATTCTGTCTCAAGTGCGTTAAGTTGGATTCTACTTAAGGCGTCTGCATTATTGTTGTAAATTCCCTTTTTGTATATGATCTCATAATCATATTCTTCTAGTCTGATTCTCCATCTTTGTAATTTCGAGTTAGGTTCTTTGAGTTTGCATAGCCAAACTAATGGTCTATGATCGGTATATATATAGAATTTCCGTCCGTATAGGTACGGTCTGAAATACTTTGTTGCCCAAATTATGGCTAACAATTCTTTCTCTATCGTACTGTATCGTTGTTCTGTTTCATTGAGGGTTCTTGATGCGTAACTGATAGGTTTGTCGTTACCTACTGTTCCTTGGCTTAGTACTGCGCCTAAGGCTACATTTGATGCGTCTGTTGTTGAAATAAATGGTTTCGAAAAGTCTGGGTATTCTAATACAGGGTGGTTTGTTAAAATACTTTTGATTTTGTCTACTGCTTTTATAAATTCTGGGGTATGTACAATTTTATTTCCTTTCTTTAAACAATTGGTTAGGGGCTTTGTTATTTGAGCATAACCTTTTATAAATTTTCGGTAATATCCGCTAAGGCCTAAAAATCCTTTAATCTCTTTATTCGTTTTGGGTATAGGGTAATTTAATACAGCGTTTGTTTTATCGGGGTTTGGCATCACTCCTTGGGGTGTTATTACGTGTCCTAAAAAGGTTACTTCTTTCTGTAGAAATTCGCTTTTGTCTAGTTGTACTTTGAATTTTGCGGTTCTTAATCTTTCGAACACTTCTCTTAATCTTTCAATGTGCTCCACTAATGATGTTGAATACACTATTATATCGTCTAGGTACACAAGGCATTTTTCGTTGTGTATCCCTCGTAGTATGTTATCCATTACTCGTTGAAAAGTTGCGGGTGCGTTCTTCAGTCCAAATGGCATCCGTTTATACTCGTAGTGTCCTCTAGGTGTGCTAAAGGCTGTTTTCTGTGTATCTCCTTCTTCCATTTCTACTTGATGGTATCCCGATGCTAAGTCTAGCGTCGAAAAGTATTGGCATTTGCCTAACTTGTCTAATATTTCTGTGATATTCGGTAACGGGTATTCATCGTCTACCGTTTTTTCGTTTAATTTGCGGTAATCTATTACCATTCGGTATTTCCGTTTTCCTGATGCGTCTAGTTTCTTTGGTACTATTAGTACGGGGCTGCTCCATGGTGAATTGGAGTGTTGTATAATATCTTGATCTAATAGATCGGTTACTTGTCTGTCAGCTTCTTCCTGACTTGCCTGGGGTAATCTGTATGCTTTGGTGAATAGGGGTTTGTTATCCGTTAGCTCAATGTTGTGTTTAACTGTGTTTGTAAACGTTAGGGGTATTCCTTCGCAATGGAATATATCGCGGTATTCATAACATAATTTTTGTATTGCGTTTCGTTCTTCGTGATTTATATCGCGGTTAAATCGTATATTATTTAAATTTTGTTTTAACATTTCGTCATTTTCTACGGGGTTATAATTTTCGTTTGGGGATTCATCTATTTCCATTTCGTCAAAGTTTAATTCTTCTACGTTTATCGGGTTTGTTAAAGATATTTCTACGGGGTAATCATTTGAGTTTATTATTGTTGTTGTGGCGTAATTATTTTTGATTTTTACTAATGCGGTTGGGGTTTCTACTCCTTGTTGAAAAGTTATGTGGTTTATTATTCCTAAGTTTTTATTTGAATCTACGGGGATTCTTATTTTTTTTCCGTTCGGGGTTCTAATGTATATTTTTCGTCTATTTGGGTATTTTGAAATTTAATGGGGATTCGTCCATACTTGGTTCTTAATAATCGGTTTTTGATATCTATGTTGGCTCCTAATTTTCTTAGAAGGTCCATTCCTAATAGTCCGTCATATTTGTCATTGAATTCAAATATGCAGAATTTATGTTTCATCTTTACGTTAAAGGTTTTTGGTAAAGGTATGTTTGCTACGAATTGGTGTATGGTTGTTTGATGGGCGGTTTTAATTTTAAAGGGTTCTCGTTCTACATAGTTTAGATAATGTTTTTTTACTGTTCGCGGGCTTATTAATGTTTTAGAAGATCCGGTATCGATTAGTAATTTAAATTCAGCGTGGGGTATTTCGATATAGGGTAATACAAGGTGATTCATATTATTTAGATTTATTACGTTAGGTCGTTTATAAAATGGTCCATTTGAAAATTTGAACATGTGTTCTCTTCGTCGTCTTCCTCGTAATTTTCGTGTGGTTCTTCGCGTTCATAATGGTTTGATTGATTTTGTTCGTTATTCGTACACGGTTGATTATTATTCTGTTCGTCTTCATACTCTTCTACTTCCTGATGAAATAGCTCTTCTGAAGTGAAAGTGCGTTTTTGATTAGGGTTTGGTCTTATGTGCGTTATTTTTGTGTTGGGTCTGGTGTTGCCAGATGAGGTATCCATTGGTGTAGGTTTGTAATAATTATTTGAATTATTAGTGTTTATCATCGGTGAGTTTCTGTTAGGATTCGCGTTAAATGCTGGTCTTTGTTGATTTATACTTTGGTTAAGTCTCGGTTGAAATGCGGGTTTTGAAAAGTTCGAGTTAAATGTTGGTTGATATGCGGGTTTTGTAAAGTTCGGGTAAAACGTTGGTTTTGAGAATTGTTTGTATTGGTTGTTAAAGTTTGAATTATTAAATTGTGGATTAATTGTTCGCGTTTGGTCTGTTTGTGCATTGAATGAGTTAAATTTTGGTTGTGGATTTATTTGTCTTGCGGATTGTATAGTTTTCATTGGCGTATAGCTTTTATTCGCGTTGGGGTTATATAGTCGGTTTCTATAGTACATTACATTTTCTTCTTCAATTATCATATTCATTGCTTGTTCTAAGTTTTGGGGATGTTGAAATCTAATTTTGTCTGAAAGTCTCTCGGGTAGTGCATTTAGATAGGTATCTAATGCCATCTCGTCGTACATTTTAGTTTTTATTAGTCTCACGTTTGGGTCGGTCTCTTCGATTTTGAGTTTTGTCAAGATTAAACTTCTTACATCTTGGCATCTCATTCCAAATTGATAGGGTGACTGGTTGTGTTCCATTCTCAGTCCGGTTAAGTCTCTTATTAAACATTTTAAGTTACGTTGATCGCCGAAATATGAAATTAATATCCGTTTAAAGCTTTCCCACTCATCTACGTCTTCGCGACTGGCTATTAGCGTTAGTGCCCTTCCGGTTAGTTTACTGGTTATGAGGCGGATAAGAAGAGTGTTTCTGTCGTTATCGCCTGGCTTATAAAAGGTCTTTAAAAATATTTCGCTTGCCGAAATGTAATTACTGAGTAAGCAAGTATTATTTCCGTCAAAGCTGGGGATCATTTTGAGATACAGCTTCATTTCATTAGTCATCTTGGCTGGGGTAATTTTTGGGTAATTTTAAAAAGTAAAAAAAAATATTATTATTTTTTTTTTTTTTTGAAAAAATTTTGGATTTATTTCGTAGATTTTGGTGTTATTTAATGAGTTTTACGCTTGGTATTAGTTTGGTTGAGTTTACTTTTGATTTGCCGATTTTTAATTTTAATTTCCGAAGTTTCAGTGGGCTGGGTTATTTTTGTGGTAATTTATCGGGTGTGAATGTTTTGCGTTATTTGAATCAGTTATTACTTCGCTAATGTTTTATTAATGATGTCGATTTTATTTAGATGCGTATTAATTCTCTCGTTGGTTTATGCGATTGTAAGGTGTCTGTAATGCTTACAATGTTGTTATCTGCTGTTGCAGGATGTTCTTAGTCACTTAGTTGCATTTGCGTCTTTATTATAAGTTATATTTAATTTTTGCGTGGGTGTAAATTATTACTCTCAGTGTTTTTTATAATACAATTTGTGAGATTTACTGAAATGTTTTCGCGTTTGAATAAGGTTGTAATTTAAATTTTAGTACCGTAATAATTTATTCGTTCTGAGTAGTTTTTAGATTGATACTTAAATAAGTTTTCGATTGTAATTTTATAATGCTTGAAGTCTGAAAAGTTTCGCGATGTATTTAAATAGCTTTTGATGTGATTTATTATTAGATTTTTATGGGTGTTTATTCAAGGTTAGTTTCTATTCACTTTGATGAAGTATGATGAGATATTACGTTCAATTTGAATTCGCGCTTTGTTAATTCTCGTATTAAGTTGTGGTTTTTAATTAATAGAATGCGTTTTGTCTATTTATGGATGGTATTTGAATTTGAATCGTGGTGTTATAAGGTTTTGACTTTTTAATCGCTCGTTTTGCTTTCGCGTTTTTTCTTGGTGTATTTAAATTATTTTGTGCGTCAGTTAAGATTGAATTGGAAATTCTAAAATTTGTTTCGCCAGTTAGATTAGAAATTCTAAAAATTTCTTGCGTTAGTTAAGTTTGTCGAGTTAGAGGTTTTTTTAAAAAAATTTTCGCGCCAGTTAAAATTTCATTCCGCAATCTTAAGAGGTTTGAATTTGTTTTAAGAATTTTTCTTACGTTAGTTAAAACGTCTAGATCACGTCTCTTGCGCTTTGCGACTTTTTTAATAATTGTCTCTAGTTTTTGTTTCAGAATAATTTTTCTCAGTTCTTAGTCTCAGAATATTTTGTTGTCTCAAGTTTTCATAAATTTCTCATATATACAAATAAAATAATAATAAAATTTCAATAAAGGCTTGAAGATAATCTCTAGCAATTGCTAAGTCGATTATTTTCAACAATTGGCATAAAATATTTGTAACAATAGTTAACATATACATAAATAAATCATAAATCATAAACTAGCAAATATCAATTGTCTTTGTTAATAATAAAATAATTTTTTAATTGGTTTAGGAAAATGAACTTACACTAGTTGCTTGGTTGCTTTCATTGATTTGTTTTCTTTGTTTCTGTTTTTCTTTTGGGCTTCTTGGATTTGATCTATTCTTGTATCGCTTCCAATTTTTCTTTTGTTGAATTTGAACTATTCTTGTTTCTCCTTCAACGGCTGGATTTGAACGATGCGTGTTTCTTCTCCAGTTTTTGGTTTTGTTCTGCCAAAATCGGAATTGAAATTCCCGGACCACCAGTTCCTCGAAGTTGGATTCGCTAGTGCCCTTTTGACATCCGTTACGACTGCGCCAGTTAGAGTTCGTGGCTTCGAGCGGTCCTTTTTAAAAAGACTTCTTTGAAATCTAACACATTTATTTGATTTAAACAGATGTGAACATTTACAATTTTAACTAATTTATTCTAAGTCGAAGTTATTAATTAATTTGTACAGTGAGTTACCAGTGAACTGCAAGGTTAAAGCTGAACGTCTGATGAACTGACTAGGAGTGGAGCTCCTGGTCCTTATATAACTTTCTCCCCCTCACAATACTGTGGGAACCTGCGGATGTAATGTCCGCTTACATTCTACAATACTTAGTTGCTATCTTAAGAGCTATTCATAAATTACATTGTTGCAGGCTTATTCTGCGTAATCACGGTACGTGACATCCGTCGACCGTCTGTGACCTGACTTTTGCAGTGTCACTTATCCTTGGGCTACTTTGTAGCGTTTCCTCTCGTGGGAACTGAAATCATAATAATATAATGTAATAATATGTTGCAACGACATTGTTGCACTGTCCTAACATTTCTTAGTTTCCTAATATTTCCTAATATGGATATTAGTGTTATATATATAATAGATGGGGGTTACTATAACTCGCGTTATGTGATCTTTGCCCCTAGGGAGAAGATATAACAACAATTCGGAACTTAAATGGACTAGAAATATTTCGCGTACGAGATGGACTATAAAACGTACTGTGAAGTTGTGAATGCCACTGTATCTAGCAAATATATAAAAAAAACAAAATTTTAGGATAGATACAGAAACCCTATCGGGGTAGATGATTTTAAAAATTGTAATTTACCCTATTTAGAAACTTAAACGTATTTATAGCAGAAGATATCTATTATATGATAAACAATTTAGATCCAATTATATTAAAAAAATAAATAATTTTACATGTGTTAGTGACATCAAAAATTATTAGTTAAACATTTTGCTTTTTAGGATTTATATGAGCATCAGATCTGATAATCACGTACAAACTTAATCAAAAACTGTAGTTTAAATAATCTTACAATTATTGTTAGTGAAAATTCCAAACATACTAGATTTAGAGCAAATATTACTTTCAAGACAATGTATATTCTAAGTAAAAAAATTAAATAATCAACATATAATTATAATTTCTACTCAGTGGGTGCCGGGTCTTACAAACTGGAACGGTGGAAGAGTTCGCGGCTCGAACTTAGCTGTTGTGGAAAAAGGGGTTGCAAAACAATAAACAAATCTTTTTGGGATCATACAAAAATCACTCATACTTAACCACTGGCCGCTGGCTGCTACCCTTCGATTGGTTAGGCACAGGTTCCAGCTAGTTACTTACATTGACAATGGCGATGGTCCCAAACTGATGTATGTGATGGATGAGTTCAAGGATATTTAACAGTGTTGGTTGATTAGAGGGTACATGTGGGCTAGTAAGTGGTTCCAGATTCTACTGCATTTTGTCGACTTATTGTATTATTGTTGTTGGCCGTACGGGGTTTTTGCGTTGTAAAGAAAATCGATTAAGACACTTAAATTTTTGATCATAAAATCTCATCATCAACGACTTTCCAACCTGCTTGACTCGAAGATGGTGTGGAAATGAGCGGATTCAGAAAATTACTTGCAAATACAGTTCAACCGGGCGAAATATCAGAACAAATGTTTAAAGCCCACTCGCAGTGTGTATGAAACAAGTTAAAAACTGAGATATTTCTTGAACAATAAGAAGTTTATTCGGACTTTTGAAAGATTAAATTGCTATTTATGACTTTACAAAGCAGGTATCAAAACAGCTATTTTCTACATGATTGTGGGTACTTAGCTTTGTAATTGAACGAAACTGGAAAATAACAAATCGCATGTTGTTTTTTCCATATGAGACCAAGGAGTTATTAAAAATTCGAAAATCTACCTAATTCTGCAAATAAATATTATTTGTCAAATTTTTAAATTTTTTGCTATTGCTTTAACACTTCTAAGTTGTTTCAAAAAGAACTTTTTTTACAAAGCAAAAAAAAAAAGTTACACCATTAAGCTGGAAGCGTGTTAGCTTCTGTAGACTGAAATCCCAGGAACATTAGGTGTCACACTTTCTTAGAGGATCCGCCAATGTTATAGTGGGTAATAGGTAATTTGTTATTTCCACCTTAGTTGTCATAGACTAGTTAACATTATTAAATTTTGTCTGGAAATGCCATCATCGAGTTTCCGATAGTGTTAGTTGTTTACATTTGAGTATAGAGGGCGTATGGGAAATGTTTTATATATATATTAATTCCTTATAATTCAAAATCTTTGTTGATTGTTTTGCAAAGAGGGATGCGCCAGTCTGACAAGCTACAAACACAGCGAAACCAGTCATTAGCTTTCCTCTTTATAAAATATACGATCTCCCCACTTTGCTAGCAGATGTCGATTTGAATACAGGAAAGAATATGTGGATTCAACACGATGGTGCTCCTGTACATAACCATAGAACTGTACATCAATTTCTTAATGCAAACTATCCTTATCGATGGATTGGCAGAAGCAGAGCTATTATTGATCAGGTCGTTTTCCTGACTTAACGCCGCTGGATTTCTTTTATAGGGTTTTGTTAAGGAACTGGTTTATAGAATTTATCCAACAACACTTGATATGAAGAATAGAATAAGCGCGGCGTTTTGTTCAGTTGACGAAGCAATACTGACCCGAGTACAAATTGCTTTCACTGGAAGACTAGCTGTATGCATCAAACAAAATGGTGGTATTTTTGAACACTTGTTGTAGACAACTTACTGTTTTTCATTACATTATACAATTATTTTTCGGCATTTATTTATTGTTAGAACTTGTTTTTTGTGCCATTGATGAATAAAAATTTTGTTATTTGCTACTGTACCCTATTGGCACTGGATATTTTGTCAGGTTTGATGATAGGAGTCCGCAATTTTTCAGTAACCTATACAAAGTTTTATATCATTGGAAAGCTCTTTCAATATGGAGAGTGCTGTTTAAAAACGTATTTTTCGTTTATTTTGCGTTTTGATTAACCCTGTATAATAGAAAGTATAAACATGCACGATATGCTATAGAGGATATAGAAAATCTTGTCGTGAAAGAATTCACCTTCAAGTTCACTACATAAACGTATGCAATTTTTAAAGTAAATATGAGTTTGACTTAAAATAACTCGTAAGTAGGAAGTCGTCCATTGTAGACCCTCAATAAGGGCAAAATACTAATTCACAGTGATTAATTATAAAAGCGCAAACTTCCATTATGGACGCTCGTGTATATAAAAGTATGCTTTATATTACTTAAATAGATGGATATTTTATGTGCATCATTCATGCAGTAACAAGGAAAATTTTTAATAAGAAAGAGTAACTTACTTTATTGAAAGCTTGCCTTTGTTATTATATTGAATAAAAGTCAACATTGCATAATAAGGGCGATACTGAAACAAATTTTGTTGTGTATGAAGGCAACATTTGCATCGTTTAATACTGAATATGATCGGGATTTACATCTAGAAAATGAAGTCGATGTTGCATCAATCAGAGCGCTTGACAAAAAAATCTTTTATTAGGAATTAAACGATTCCTATTGGTGTGAAATACGTGCCACTTTATGGGTTTTAGTACTTTGATAGAATGAAATTTCATGAACAATATGGTTGTTTATAATGGAATTGTATGTTATATATGACTAGATTTACTTTGAAATATTGATTGCTGTATTTTTGCAAACGAGCGAAGCAATTTAAAAAACGGTACTCAATAAAAGTTGGTACAAATATTGTAATTGAAAATGTTCATAATTAATCTGGTTGTTCTTCCATTTAAAAAATCGTAGGTAGATCGTATATTTTAAATTAGTTAGGTAATGGAGTTACTTTAGGGCTTCAATTAATACTTTAATTATTGCTCCAAATAGTACTTCAAATATTAACTTGAATATTAATTTCGCTTCTAATCCTCGGTCAAGTTCAATGTTCATTCAAATTCTGTTAAAATTGTAGTGTAACCTACCTGAAGACAAACAAACATCATCTATTGACAATACTTGACTCCATGATCTAGTAGTCTAGTGACAGTGGCTCATGATCCCTACGCTGTTGTGACAAACACATAACCCACATATGCACTATGAGATGGCGTTAAGATTGGAAGGTTTGAAATAAAACTACAGTATCAAGTAACCCTACTTTTAATACAATACGATAACCCTAAAATTGGGATACCCCGTAATTAGACATAAATTATTTATTGAGCCACACTCAATCTGGGCTATGCTGGGGACAGAGTATGACAAAGAAAACCCCAACCCTGCACAAGAACACCTCTCCCAGGATGGGTGGCAAGTAAACACGTTGTGTTCTTCTAGTATTACGCGATGTCACCTGTTACCCGGCATTCTACATATGACAACTGAAGAAGAGTTAGTGTAGTCCAGCAGATCTTTTCTGGAAGGGACTGGCGTCGGAAACCAATACAACCCTGCTAAAGATAAAGGGTTTAACAAAAAGCCATGAAGGTACCCTTGGTAACCAGCATTTCCCCCCGCACAGAGATAGAATGTTAGCAACAAGACTCGATCACACGCGCATACATTCAAACCAGTATCCGTTTCCAGTCTGTTGCTTTCTAAATTTTGATTGCTATATGAATATTATCTTCTATAACAAATAAAGTGTTATTTAATGTATTATCTTTACAAATATTTTTTTAAATTCCTTTCAAAATAGTTAATAAAAATTAGATTTAGTATTGATGTTTATTTCTAAGTAATAACTGTGATATAGAATATATTGTTGTGAACAGCAATAAACATAGAGAATGACACAATTTCCAGGTTAATCAAATTCTAAATTCTACTGGATGTGAAAGGCTCCACAACAACTGGTGTATTGGTTGAAGTTATTGGTTCATTGTTTTTAAAAGTTTAGTAATTACTGTATTACTGCTAGAATGTCAATTACTTATCTATCTGATCATCTAAAGTATTTAATGACAAGGATAGAAAATGCTCTATCAAAAAATAAGTGTACCAAATTTGTATATGTAATGCCACTCGATAATGTTCAGCAGCTCTTTTGAAACATCTTATACCGAACTCGAAAACTTCTAAAGTTTGCTTTTATTTGCAGATATAAGGAACAAAAATGTCAAGGGTGGAAAGAAAAGAATATCAAGAGACCAAAGTAATGAAAAGCATGTCTCCCGTACGTCAGGGGTCATCACAGAACGTGTCTCAATTTGACAACAATTTAGGTAAAAATTATTAACTGTAAAACTTTTTTTTTTATTTGCCTCTTGACAAACAACTGCTGTATTATTGTAAAAGGTAGAAAATCAATTCTTGTGTAACGATTATTATAGAACATTATAACTTCCCCATTTAGTTATTATTGAATAGATAATAAGTTTGATGTTTCATTTGCTTTTTTAAGTGGCAACAAAAGAAAGCACACAACTTCAACTTCATCAAATTCACCAGTCACATTTTCCAAAGCCTTACAACTTATTGTTGGTAATTACTTTACCTGTTAAACTTTCTAAAAATTTGTTATAATTTGGTGATCATACGCACTTCTATACGGCAATACTAATTTTTCAGGTATTTGACGTTGTACTGTACTTGTAAGGTAAATCAAGTACATGTAAATGCACTTTTTTATTACAAAGAAACGCAATATCAATGATTTTCCTTCACTTTATATTATTTTCAAAGGAACCCTACAACAAAGGTGTATTTGGCGAAGGAGCAATCAGTGTGAATGTTCAATACCACTATTTTATTCTATTTAGATTAAAAGTTTTGAGTGTTTAATGGATCTTATGCTCTCTGTCTTCTTGATATTAAATGCTGAATATCAATGTCAAGAGTAACTAGTATACTTTATCGTGTCACCATTTCGACGAAAATAACATTCTAAACTGCAGAAGGAATATTCATCTTTTGTTGTTAATAAAATTCAGCTTTTTGTTACATCATCTGCATCATACAATTTCCCATGTAATGCTCACCTTCAATAGCAGTTGGGAGTACATTAAAATCACCTAGTTTGGAAAGTTGGTATTGATTACAAACCGAAATCTACTGTATTGTTGTAGAGTTCTGTAATAATTCGGTAATCAACAGTGCAAATACAGAAATTTACTACTTTATCATTATTAATATATACATCCAAGCATGTACATGTATGCAATAATTAACTATCCCTCTAATAACTAGACATCTGCTACTTGCGATAGCGTGAGCGTCTGTTTACAAGGTGCTATAATAAAGATTGTTACAATGCGTATTAGCACTAATCAAGATGGGCTTATGACAAATAAGGTAATATAAATCACCAATTAATTAATTAAATACAAATATAATCACTTAGATGAGTGGGTTTTCTTATATTCCTAATAAAGAGAGAACGCAAGCTATCACGTTCCTCAATTTAGCAATTTTCTGCTTCAGTCTCATTATTAGAACACTTAGCACCTAAACTACGTTTCACTTGTTCATCAATAGGTTCACAATTACGTTTAGTGCAGGCCATATCGTCGCTCGAGTTTGTAAAACCTCTCGGATGCACATTCTCTTTTAATTCTCATTCTTGACACCCTACACTTCGTAGAAACACAGGTTGCCATCAACTTTTGTGATCGGGCTGACCTTGGGCAGCCTTTAAAGATGACCGCCAAACTAGATCACATTGGCGTCATTATTTTCGTTATCGCTCATCCGATTTTAATAAGTTTATTTGTACTAGATCATCATAAAATGCTCTTTAAAAGTGGCCTTTTTGCATTTTTTGGTATCTCTTCTAGTTATCAAGGAAAATTGACAAAATCGATAACTTCAAAAATGATGAGTTTGGAGTGAATTTACTGATTGTTGAATAAAGAAATAAACTCATATTTTTACACTTTATTCAATGAACAAAATTATTTTGACAATCTTCAGTAATACAAGTACATTGTGGTATACAGTAGTTTGCTTTTTTTACAAGTACAACTAAATGTGGTATAGTGTTTCCTACAATTACATGGTGGAATTAAATCATCAGGCGTTGCTTTTTTTGTTAAATACTTTGGTGTAAGTTCATTATTCTGCTATTCGTATCCATAATTCTTAAAGTTCAGTGGCTCGTAAAAAGGGTTAACAGCATTCATCCAAATGTAAGTTTGGGCAGATACCCGTAAAGCATGTAAATGCAAAGCATCAGATGTGCAAGGAATTTTCTCTAGTGCTAGTCCTATATTTAAAGAACGAGATATGCAGGTATAGCGAGCGTCATCAGCAGTTTGTCCTGTTTTATTCCGTAATTTTAAATACAATTGTTCCAACGCTGCTAACTGGGTGAATGTGAGAGGTAATCTGTTGCGTAATGGCATAAGAGAATCTTGTACGTCGCTTTGTCTTACCAGTTTGAAGGCAGCAGTTTTTGTAAGCACTTTACTTGTCGTGTCACATCCAGTAAACGCATATACAGCTGGTAGGACATTAGTTGTTGCAATTCCTAATGAATCTGACACCAAGTGACACCCTAGTAAACGCGATCGTTTTGATGTTATTTTTAGCCAAAGACCTAAACACTTGGAATTTTTAAGTTTTGGCCAAATATGCACAGCCAGAACAAAAACGTCTGTGTCAGAGCTGTGAATAATTATTTCCGAGCTGGGCTTACAGCATGTAAGTATGAACACAAATCCTTGTGTTGGCTTCTCTATGGTTTGATCTCAGTTCGCAAACTTTTGACATTACGGTTCCTTGAATTTTGAAACATTAAGTTACGCAAGTAAATACTCCAGAGATCAGTAATTCCTGGTTCTCTTCTAGTTTTATGTAGTTATTTGCGTGTAGGCAAAGAAATCTTACTAGCTCTTTCTTATTTATAGTGCTGCTTAGGAAGTTCCTAATGTTATTAGGTATCTTAGTGGATGGACCTAAGATCTTCAGTTCTGCAGGATTACAGCCTTTTGAACACCTTTTTGCTTCCATACATTTGATTTAAGTGTCGTCATACCTATCGAAAACAACGTCAAATCTGTATACTTTGGATCTTGAGAAGAAAGAGATTATGTAACTGTAGAATTGATGCAGCAAATTCTCCAAGCGTTGTATACTTAGCTAGCTGCACAACAAACACGAGAACCATACCATCAAATATGTGTATTAGGCAGTTTGACGATGACAAAACGTGCTTCAAATCTCAAATGCAACTGATCTCTCTCAATGGCATTATAAGGATGTGTTTTGAGGACTTTTCATATATCCGTCCTTATCTGACAGTGCTCTAGGATAATCAAGCAGCTCATAAATTGCTAATAACTTTAGATTATATTCTCGTTGAACTAACAGCATTACAATTTTCTGAATGTCGCCGAATTCTTTAGTTTCCTGTAGTTCCTTAATCGCTTTATTCTGGCTAGTTGAGACTTTCTATTTAGCACTGTAGTTAAAGTTTTTGAAACGTATTTTTTATGGTCGAAAACACTTTTTTCTCGTTTCCTGAAGCATTTATCAATAAAGTCCGATAACAACTCTTCGCCATGTTCTTCAAGTTTAAGGAGACATGCTATACTTTCATCTGCTAGTTTACCACTAGATATATTGTGTAAACCAAGTGTATCATCTTTCTCTCTAAACGAATTTTTTTCAGAAAGGTGCATTCTTTGTGGGATAAAGAAGTATCCATTTTTCCATTGCATCTTCTTTTTTGGGTGATACCAATTAATCTACTTGTGACAGCAGATAACCTTATCTGTGATTGTTCAAGAGCTAAGTCACAAGGTGTCTGGAATTTTTTTTTACCGACAACATTCCCCTTTTTAAGTCACTTATCACACTGTGTGGTAGTTGGAGCATGTCCTGCATATATAAGGTAACACCACGACCGTAATTATTTATTTATTTATTTATTGTATGTTGAAAATATACAGGTCTAAACCTAATTACATATTTCCACTAAAAATAAAGTAACAAAAAAGAAAAATGTTAAATTAAGACATTTGCTTCCTCACATACTGATGAGAATGCATTACAAATTTTAAATGAACATGTTTGATATAACTAAACAGTTAATTCATTTTATGCTATAATTCTGTGTTGTGTGTGGGTGTATGTGTTGGTGTGTGGATGGATGAGGGTGTGTTGTTTATGCGTAAATATGCGGGTATTACATTTTATATAATAATTTTACACAGGTTTCTTTTAAAGCTCTGTAAGGTATTTCCAAACAATGGTATATTACCTTGTTTAGAAATGTTATTCTAAATCGACAATGTTTTTATAAATGGTGAGTTCTGCCTTAGTTGAGTACGAAAGCGTGGAATATATAAGAGATCTCTTCTTCCACCAAAGTGGAGAGGTGCATAAAAACAAATTTTACATACTGCAACTCAACAGTCAATATAATTATTAATTATTTTGAACAAAAACGTGAGTGCGATCGCTATCCTACGCCGCTCTAATTTCATAATATTTAACAATAATCTAGGTTCCACATATGATTGGAACCCAATAAACTTCCCATATTTTTTGTAGTAGATATACGAGATAAACTTATTCTGTACAGTCTCTATCATTTGCGAATGCTTACGTGTGCCAGGATCCCAGACTGTAATTGCAAACTCTAATTTTGATCTTACCAGTGTATCATATAATACTCTGATGCATTTTATATCTTGAAATTGACGCATATTGCGGATTACAAATCCCAACATTCTATATGAAGATGCACACAGTATTTTAATGTGCGTTTCAAAACCCAAGTTACTAGTAAATACAACTCCTAAATCTTTGATGTTATCGACTTCTCCTAAGTTATCATTTAACAATTTATAAGTATACTGAATTTTATTCAACTTCAGTGAATAACTCATCTTAATACATTTATTAATGTTTAGTTGCAATTTATTATCCTTGCACCAGTCTTGTACCTTACTAAGTTCTGACTGCAATAAATGACAATTGTGTATATTCTTTATTTCCATAAATAACTTTAGGTCATCCGCAAACAACAAACACTGGCAATTTTGTAATACATCTGGAAGATCATTGATGAAGATCAAGAACATTGATGGTCCTAAGTTACTCCCTTGAGGAACCCCCGATATCATGCGAAATGCAGTTGATATATAATTTTTATAACAGACGTATGATTTTCTATCTTTCAAATAAGACTCAAAAAATTCAAGCATAGGTTTCAAAAAACCAAATGCTGCAAGTTTTTTTAATAGTACGTCATGACTAACCCTATCAAATGCTTTGGCAAAGTCTGTGTATACAACATCAACCTGTCTCCTTTTGTCCAGAACCTCACTCACATAGTCAACAAAAACAGTTAAGTTCGTTTGTATTGATCTTTTAGGAATAAAACCGTGCTGATTAGTATTTAATGCTAAATGGATATTAGTGAAGATTTTTGTATACAGAATATGTTCAAAAATTTTTGCTGGTGCAGAGAGAATAGAAATAGGTCTATTATTACCAATATCATTTACTGCCCCGGATTTATATATTGGTGTCAATTTTGCAAGTTTCCACTTAGTAGGAAATACTCCGGACTTCGAGGCCAAGTTGAAAAGAATATTTTTTGATTTTGCTCTTAGATACTTAAACCGTTCATTATGAAACGTCTATGTGTTTTTGTATTTATGGTGAAAATTTTTTAATTTTACATCATCGATTATCTGCTTATCAAACCAAATGGGAAAATTTAAATTTTTCATAGAGTAGTATGGGACACATACTTCTATATGTTGTACCAAACATCATAGAAAGCAGCTACTGCATCATTTATATCAGTATAAGTATTAAGAAAATCAAAATGTGTATTGTGCAATATGTTATACATCATTGAAAAGAAATAAGGTAATATCCTTCTTACCGATGACATGTGCAGATCAAAGTTTCCCTCTCTGTCAGCTTTAATTGAGTCCAGAAGTATTTCAACCATTTCACAGTATTTCATGTAATACATAAATGTATCATCATTAGCTTTTCTATCTCCCATGTATTCATTAAAACTTTCAAAAAATGTTGCATTTTCAAGCTCACTGTACCAGAGTGCATACGTTTGGCAGAACTTGACATCATCGTGTATAGCGATTGCTTCACATAGAATTTGAAGTTGTGGTGATGCAAAAAGATGTTCCAAAATTTGGGCATCTACAAATTTCACATACTCCGAAAATTGCAAATACCTCAAAGCTTCATAGCGGAGTTTATGTGCCCTTATACCTCTGTTATAATGATGAACTTTTAGGATAGATTGGAATGTATTTTCACCATATATTCCGGAATCTTCAGTCATGATTGATTCAATACCACTACCCTCTAAGTATTGCCCTAGACAATTTAGCCAAATCTTATGTAAGTGAAAGGTACCAATTCTTAAAGTTACATTATGGAATTCGGTACATTGCATTTGGATACATTTAGCTATCAAATATATAGACTTGTCGGCTGTCAATATGCCGAATTGTTTAACACAACTTTCACAGAAGCTTATAAAGAGATGTTGGCGGTTGAGGGAAAATTGGGCAGTAGCCAACTGTAGTCAACGGAAAAGTTGCCTTTGTCACCATTTGTCGAAAAGGTGACCAACCAGGAACTCCAGAATTTTCAAATGGTCTGAAATTGTTATCGCTGTCAATAGGAGTTTTAGTTGCAATACGTAAAAGCTCAGAATGGCTATTGTCTGTAGAGCTTTGTGATGGAAGCATCTTCACATAACAATTAGAAAGTGGTGCTCTTTTCGGATGTTGAAACTCCCTTAAAGTTTGGCAGGAAAGCGGTGAAAGATATTTAAAGCCAAGATTTCGAATCGTCGCACGTTGCTATAGTTCGGTAATGTTCAGCTTGATTAGATTCACTCCCCCCTTGACACAAAACGATTGCAGTGACATACATTGTGTTTACCACTCAATGTTTCTTCCATAAAATCATTGTTGTCAATAGCTCCATGTAAGAAAAGTGATGGATCCTTTAAAATGTTAGCTGGAATCGGGACATTTTCAGATTGACGGGACCCCTTACTGCTGATGAATTATTTAATTCGCTTATGATTATTGTTCGGCATGTTCAATCTACGGTCTTTATTAAGGAAAGTCCTTGGATTAAAAATAGAGTGAAGTTACCTAAAAATCTACATAGACTATCGCCTTTTCTTGACACACAAGGTATTTTGTGTTGATGGCCTTTGGTACATATTAAGTTGCTATACTCTGTAAAATATCCGGCATTATTGCCTCTTGTCACCAACTAACGAACTCGTAATTTTATCCATTCATCAAACGTACTGTCATGCTGGTATTTCAATCAATTCAACAAAATTTTTTGATCATTTCAATCATATAATCGATCCGATTTTATCCTTCTTCGTGTATTAAATGTTTTCACACTAAGCCAGTTCTGGTGACACCTTTTATGGGCGACTTGCCTCCAGCTCGTGTGAACCAAATTAAACCTTTCAGTTGTGTGGGTGTAGATTTTGTGGGACCCATTTCATCTAAAGTTTCTTTTTTAAGTAAATCAAAAATTCTTAAGTCTATATATTTGTGTTTTGCCACTAAGGCAGCACACATTGAACTTGCTTCCGATTTATCTTCTGCCGCATTCCTCGCCACCTTGCAGCGTTTTGTTGCTCGTCGTGGGCACTGTTCTTATATATTTAGCGATTGTAGCACGAATTATGTCGGGCTAACAATCAGCTTATCGCTTATATGCAAGATGGTGTTGAACAAGAAGGCATCATTTGGTCCTTAATCCCCCCTAGAGCGCCCCCGTCGCCAATTTCAGTGACCTATCGGAGAGCAGCATTAAAAATGTTAAAACTCGTCTCTTGCATGTCATTGGAGAACTGGTACTCACGTTTGAGGAACCGTATACTGTCCTCACCCAAATAGAGGCATTATTGAACTCTAGGCCAATGTGTGCCTGAATGACCTACAGTCTTTCACCGGGTCATTTCCTAACAATGGAGCCTTTAACTGCTCATCCAGATGAAGCCTTCTCAAATTAAAATACCTCCACGTGATCGCTGGAGATAATTACAGAAAATGCAACAAGATTTCTGGTCGTGCTGGAGTCAAGAGTACTTAAATACTCTTCGTAAACGGCCAAAATGGCACAATCAAGGCGCTCAACTTTCTGAGAATTCTTTAGTCTTAGTCAAGGATGAGCGGCTACCTCCATTACAATGGAAAATTAGGCGTATCACCCATGATCAATCTGTGACCTTCACCTTTATGTTAATAATTTCTTTATTTTTCCCCTATTTGTTTATTTTTCTTCTCTCCTCTCATATCTGCATTACTTCCTTAATCCCTTATTTTCCTAAATTCCTTGAATTTGGTGGGTGGAATGTTTCATCATGCAATATTATAGTATATATTCTCCGGAAAATACAATGTGTAAAGACTTTATTCGTAACTAAGTTAATTGTGCACACTTCAACAGCAGTGCGGTGCGAATCTAAAGTCGAAATTATCTATTAACATTCATTCAGTTTCGAAACGTTATCAACTGTGAACATGCACACAAATAGATGCGTTTTCCGATCAACAAAATGGCAAGTGGATTCACATCATGTTAAAACAAGGTATTTATCCTTTATTATGTCTTGCATTTATATTATCATAATTGTGATTAATGAAGCTCTTATTCATGCATAACAAGGTGTTCCTTGAAACCATAAAATATCGAGGTGGTCCTTATATAACTATCCAGATTGCTTTATATAAAAACAACCACTCACTGGCTATCATTTTATGAAGTCGAAAGTCTTTTCTGACTGAATTTAAGCATGAATTAGCTAAGCATATTCGAAATGCTTTAGCTAGGGTTATCAGTTGCGTGAGTTAATCATACTTATATAGTAAGACAATGGTTGTTAGTGCTAAGCCTTTTTTTCTTCTCTAGTTTACCTTTGGGTTAAAGAAAAGTATATTTTGTTTATTTATATGAAAATATGTATCCGATCTTGGTTGTAAATTAGGCTCAACCAATTATTCTCAAATTTTGTGATATCTCCTGACATGGCATATATAGCATTGCGTAAAAGGACCCTTGCTCTATATAACGCACCTTGTCGTTTTTCAAAAGGTGTCGCCGTTTTAAAAATATAAGTTCTTGTCGTTGCAAAACCTTGAAAATGCCGTAGCTTCAAAATTTCTTTCTTAAATTTTGCGATGGGTCTGACATCATTTGTGGCATTACGTAGAAGGACGTTTGCTATAAATAATGTAAGCTTTTGCCGTTGCTATTGCAAATTCATGAAAATGCCCTAACTTCAAACGCTTTTTTCTCAACTTTTGTGATGCATCATGACAGCGCATGTGTGGCATTAAATAGAAAAACCCTTGCTCTAAATAATGTACCTTTTCATTTTTCAATGTGTCGTTATTTTAAAAATATTAGCTTTTGCCATCGCCATTGAAAATCCTTGAAAATGTACTAACTTCAAATTTTTTTCTCAAATTCTGTGATGGATCCTGACATCACATGTATTTACAATTTGAACCCATTGCATAATTCAGACTGCATGATGACTTTTATTCACTCTCACAATATGAGGATTATGTTTCATTCCTATATTGTAATTTACTACATTAGTCCTAACGTTTAGGTATCTGGCAAGATATTTTTGTGTGACCTTTATAGAAAACGTGTGTTTCCAATCATTTTTCAGCTCGGAAAGTACGTTGTTGTCAAACTAGATCCGTAAAGTGATATAAGAGATCGGAAAAACGACTGCCAGGTTCGTATGTGAACAATTACATTAAAAACAAAGTCGGTATGTTACGTCAGTGGCCATGACAGTACTATTTTTATCTGTCAGTAAATTCTTGTGAATTAATTGTTACAAGTTTGTAAATTATTTAAAAATTAAAATATTGTTGTAGCTCTAGTATTATCAATTATTTGTGACTGCATAAAAATTTTGTACACACCACACTCGGAAAGTGTCTTTACCAGGCTCGCTTGCTTTCAGGGCTCCGCCTACGGTGTTGGCCGGAAAACCGCATGCCCTTCCTGTAAGGTACCACTTTCCAAGCTTAGCACGTATATAACTATTGTGGCAAAGCCATGTTTCATTTTATGAATTAAGATTAATACTGAACGCACTATCAAAACTACAAGAGGTAGCCACCATAATTCAAGTAGCAGGCTATTAATTGATGTACTAATATTGTAGTTCAAAAGTACTCGCATTCCCTTAGTCATTAAGAATTGTAATCTACAGGTATCAGATTTATTACACATATAATGTGGTTAAACAGTAGTTAAAATGTGACTATACAATTGTATTATGCACTACTCGTTTAGTTCACTTAGACATGTGACATGACACTCGCTTTAGAAAACCTAGCTTTTTACATAGTTCATCCACATGCGGGTAAATTTAAGAGGGGAATCAATATATACTCTCAAATACTTAACTAATTTAACAATTTCAATTTCCAGACCATTAACGAATATTTTTAATTTTTCATCTATGAATTGGTTAGAACTTTTAGTAGAACCAATAATGATACTCTTGTTTTTTTAATGTTTAGTCCTAGTCTATTGATGCATTGCTACCTATATAAGTTTTGTAATTAGATCCATTGTCATAGCTTTGCCCTCTTATATTGTTTATATCTAATCCTGAAGTTTGAAGGACTTTCTTAATACATTGAATAAATTTTCACTAGTACTATGTTCTACTGGAATAAATTTAATGAATTATTCATATATATACCAATTGTCGAGTTTAGTAAAGTGCCCTCCATCACATAACGTAAGGTAGGGGACATTTACTCACGATGGCTAGTGTCTAACGTACAATCAAGAATTACTGCATATTATTTTCCTAATTTTATTGTATTTGTAATTTGGTGTTGAATTTTAGTTCCTGTTAAATTATAATTTCATTTTGTATCGTCTTGCTTAGATAATTTCCATGTGCATACGTTTGTTGTTTTCAATGGTCTTACGATATTAAATCATATTTCCCAAGCAAATCAATAACATTTAAAAATGTTTCACTTCGTACATCACCTGATTTTTGTACAGATCCTCAAAATGCAAAATTTCGTTCAGCAAGAAATTGTACTTTAAAAAATATTCTTTCAAAAACCGAACACGATCTCATTTTTTCTTAATTAAACAATTTCTGTTGTGCATTATTTATAGTACTTTTGGATGAAAATCTTATTTGCAGTTCTATAAATTTTGATATAGCTGTCAAATGACGCATTGACTGTTCATGTTCAGATTGTCTTGTATGTACATTTGACCAATTAAATCCTGAAGTAGTTCAAGCAATGGACAAGCTTTCACCATTTGACAGTTTTCTTTCCAAGTGAACTTTTGAAAACTAAGTTCCGTCCTCTTGATGAGGAAACCGGCTTAAAGCAATTTTTGACAGTCCCTTCACTAAATAATTTCTAACACGCTGACTAATACTTTTGGGTCAAGTAGCAGGGTCATTTGTTATATTAATTTCTTCTTTAGTATCTTCCTATCCTTCTGATTTCCTATTTCTTTGGTTTCTTTTAATTTTTCGAGTTATTTTACTCTTCATACGCTTCTAGTTCTTCGTCTTCTTTTAATTCAACAGATTGTTTTTATTTGTTACTAAATTTGGTGAAGGCACACTTTTGTTTTTCGAATGACAATTTTGTTTTTGTTCTTAACTTTCTTTTCATGCTACTATTTTGATATTTTGTCTTCATATATATCCCTGTTACGTTTTGGAATTGACATCTGGAGAAAAAGTTGAATAGTAGATATATTTCCAAAAATATTTTACTACAAAAATGGTTATTGATAAGTGAACAAGAAAAATATTTTTCAACCATTTACTTTCTATATCTATCAAATTCATAATTAATAACAATTATAAAATAAAAAACATTACATAAAGTTTGGTTCGAAAAGATGACAGCACCTTTTAGTTGTTATTTAAATTTAAAGTAATTTTTATATTTGATGGGCCAGCTCTTGTTTTTGATAACTTGTTCATACTTTTTGGATATCGATCAAATATTAAAATATATGTATTGTAAAATGTAGTCTTAATTTATATTGCGTAGCTGTTGTAATTTTCTGCATTCTACATTCATTTATTAACCAACATTTCTGCATTTTTTCATTTTAGATGTGCGATTAAATGATAATTCAATTTGAAAATATATATGTATTTATATTACGATAGAAAGTCACACAATATGTATTATTCCTTTTCACTTTTCCAACAGTAAAGTACTCAATTTAATGTAATACATTTTTATGACCGCCGCTCATAAAAGTAAATAACATCAAAAGAATCGCAGGTACTGTGTACCTGAAACTTCTTGGAAATCAAGTAACACATGCAACGCAGTTGAAAAATAAAAGCAAAGGGTCCCGTTGTCAAAGTAATGCATGGTAATGTCGTAAAACTAAGAATTAATGTATTGTATTGTACTATTATACATATACACCTATCCCCCGATTTACACGGTAGATACGTTCCTGAGAAAAACGTGTAAATCGAAAATTAAAAATTGTCAAGCCGTGTAAATCGAAAAGCTTGCAGAAAATGCATAATTTTGCTATTTAACAGTTGTGATTTTTTTCAATATTTTTAGGTGTACACAGAAATAAAAATAAAATGCATTGACAAGTTAAAATATGTAATATATTACGGAAACACTGTTTTTTTATTTAATTACATGTATGTATGTACATTAAACAGAAGAACAAAAAATAAAACCAAAGGTGTTTTATTATCCTTCATCACTGTCAGAAATTACTCTCATTCTTTTTTTCGGAATCGAAGGTTCCAATTCACTTTCATCACTCGAAGTTATTTGTGCCGATTCGATGTTTGAAGCAGAAATATTTACATTATGAGAGATGGTAATAAAATCGGTTATTAACAATTGCTTCGAATTTTTTGTAAGATCTTTGTAAACTTCTTCATATTGAGCCAAGCAGCGATTTATGTCACGTTGGAATCGTAAAGCCCTTTCAACGTTTGTGTCATTTTGTATAAAATGATTACCCAGCTTTCTTCCCAATGCGAGTCCTTCGCGGATGACTTTAGCAGTGAATATTACTGGTACTAATTCCGCTTCATCAGATTTGTCAGACTCACTTTCGCAAACTAAGTTAACTAAATCATCCTCACTTAGTTCTTTATCAGCCATTAACTCTGCGATATCATCATCAGTAAAATCATCAAAACCTTCTCCGCCCAATGAATGCGCCATCTGTACTATCTGCGAATATTCATCATTTAACGTTGAAATGGAATGTTTATTTTTGACTACACTTGGCCACAATTTTTTCCAACAGCTATTGAGCGTTGTTTGCTTAATCCCAGTGTATGATAAGGCGATATGCTTCACACAGTCTAATATTGTAAAATTTTTCCAAGCTCTAATAACTGTTAAAGATTCATTGTTCTCCATTTGTTCCAAAATATATGTAAAGGCTCGTTTTATGTACAAAGCTTTAAAAGTAGAAATTATGCCTTGGTCCAATGGTTGTAATAATGAAGTTGTATTTTTTGGTAAAAATTTTACTTCAACGTTCTCATATTCTAGATCTTGTGGGTGACCCGGCACATTGTCAATTAACAAAAGCACTTTAAAAGGCAATCCCTTTGAACTTAAATATTTATTGGCATCTGGGATAAAACATTCATGAAACCATTCAGTAAACATTGCAGCAGTAACCTACGCTTTCTTATTAGCCCTCCAATAAACGGGAAGATTATCGATGTTTACTCCTTTAAAGGCACAGGGCATTTTTGATTTGTTAATCACTAATGGTTTCATAATATAATCTCCTGAAGCATTGCTATAGAAAAGAATTGTTATGCGATCTTTTGCTGCTTTATGACCACTAGCTGATTTATAAAATTTTGAGACATAAGTCAGGCATTTTTTTCCAGAATAACTCTGACTCATCAGCATTGAAAACCTGATCAGGGGTGTATGAATTGTCGTTAATAATTTCTGCAAAATTTGCTGGATATTCTTGGGCTGCATCTACGTCGCCAGTAGCCAGTTCACCTTTTAATTTTAAGCTGTGTAAAGAATGTCTTATTTTAAATCTTTCAAACCAGCCATGACTTGCCAAAAAATTTGGCTTCTTTTCAGTTGAAGAAGAAGATGGTAATTGCTCTACAATTTTTTCGCAAATCCGTAAAGCTTTATTTGTTATTGCGCTTGTATCAATGGGTACTCTTTTTTGTGTTTGATCTTCTATCCAAAGCATTAACGCTTTCTCCATTTTTTCCATTGCGATATTTCTGGTGTATGATGTTGTGCCCATACTCGTGGTATTACCAGCTGCAACACTCTTTCTAATTGTGTTTTCATTTGTTCTAATAGTTCTTATTGTAGCTTCGTTCATGCTATATGATTTTGCAACATCTACTACTCTATCTCACTTTCGTAAGCGATCCAAAATTTCGATTTTAGTTTCTAAAGCAATAACTTTTCTTTTAACTTCTTTCTTCATTATAAGCCTATAATTTTTTTAATTTATGTTAATTTGGCTGTGATTAAAGTAAAATTCAGAGGGAAAAAATGCGGGAAATTTTGGAGGGAAAATTAAAAACTTTTATTTTTTATTAAATATGCATAAGAGAATTCTACCTAATACTTGGTTAACTAAAGAAAATCAACAAATTACATAATGTAATTGTTTTTTTCATTAATTTACAAGTAAGCGCCAAATAAGAACAAAATTATACCTTTAATAAAAGAACCAGTTGTTTTAATTCACCATAACTAGACTGTTTTAATTAATTTTTTTTCAAATTAAAATGTTTTAATTCTTTTATTTTAATTAAACATCTCACTTTCGTAAGCGATCCAAAATTTCGATTTTAGTTTCTAAAGCAATAACTTTTCTTTTAACTTCTTTCTTCATTATAAGCCTATAATTTTTTTAATTTATGTTAATTTGGCTGTGATTAAAGTAAAATTCAGAGGGAAAAAATGCGGGAAATTTTGGAGGGAAAATTAAAAACTTTTATTTTTTATTAAATATGCGTAAGAGAATTCTACCTAATACTTGGTTAACTAAAGAAAATCAACAAATTACATAATGTAATTGTTTTTTTCATTAATTTACAAGTAAGCGCCAAATAAGAACAAAATTATACCTTTAATAAAAGAACCAGTTGTTTTAATTCACCATAACTAGACTGTTTTAATTAATTTTTTTTCAAATTAAAATGTTTTAATTCTTTTATTTTAATTAAACCTATTTGGTAAATTGCCATCATTTCCCTCCAAAATTTCCCGCATTTTTTCCCTCTAAATTTTACTTTAATCACGGCCGTTAATTTATAATAATCTAAATTATGCACTCACTTGTAATCTACGAATATGGAAAATTAAATCTTTCTGAAACTGTGAAACTTTCACTCAAATACAATTTTCCGTAGATAAAACTTTAATTTTATGCGAAGAAATACAGACACAGTGAGCGTGTGCAGCAAGTCAGCACATAAGCTCAGGATTCCCCGTGAGATGTGTACACAGCGCACGTGTTCAATCACAGTAGCATTTAGTAGAGTGCGATAAAAACAAAAAAAAAACTTATTTGGAAAACCGTGTAAAAGCGAGAACTTGTAAAACAAGTACCGTGTAAATCGGGGGATAGGTGTATATGTTTCCTTAACTATATACCATATTTAGAATTTATATTTTATTATAAAGTAATATGCGTCATCCCTAATTTTAAGCACTTCACACTTCGGTTTCGTGGGACTCCTATGTGTGCAGGTCCGATTGGACCCAATCGCTCAAAACTGACCCTGCATGTATGCATAAAAAGTAAACTTTTAAGTGCATGTGCATATAAACTCTTTTTGAACATCACAATGACAAATTATAATTGTCCATTGCAATGCAAGCATACAAAAATTTTGTTTTTCTAGCAAATGTTTGATCTAACAACTTTTATAAATACTTTCAACATATACATTCTTTAAAATGAAATTTATATCGGATTCTGGATAACCACTTTCATGGTTAAACTTGTATTTTCAGCAGAACCTATTATATTAATGGTTTTTTAAAAAATTTTGCATTTCGAGGATGTAATTTTAAAAACGGTATTTATTTAAATATAGTTAAACTTTATGCTACAAATGAAAAGGTTTCAATTTCTTTAAATCGTTCATACATTACCAATGCTTACAATACATTAACACACAATAGATCCATAGGTCACCTATTTGTAAGCATATCTTGCCACATGGCCACTAAAGTTGAAATCAAAATGTTTTTTATTAACTTTAAATCGTTATTCTTTGCTTAAAATTTCAGAAAACATAATATACATTTCAATACAAATCCTGTATTTTTGCATTCATTAAAAGTAAAATATCCCAAGGAAAACAATTCTATAACCCTACTCTTTGACCATATGTTCTTAAAAATACCATCCTCAAATTTGAGGCGGTGATGAGGAACAAATATGATACAGTCTATGAGTTATGTTAATACCGAGAATATTTGGGTGATAAAATCTTACCAATAATGTACCTACTTGGAGAATAATAAACCACTAATAAAAATGTGTTTATTAAAATTTTAGATAAGTAATTTTAAACTTAGATAAATAAAAATGAATTTAACAAGTCCCAAGTTCGAAATGAAAAGAAAAGAGACTAAATATATTGACCATTGACCACTCCCTACTTACAAAAAGCAAATAGGAACTGAATTTAACTTCTTATAAAATTAAATATTTCTTACTTATTAAATAATACGGAGAGAGTTTCTCTCATTTGTATTAAAATTGCAAAGGATAATTGCCTTACAAAATTTGACATTAAATTCCATATTTTAACCTAGTTTTTCATCGATCATAATTTATGCGCCTATAATATTAAAATATAGATTTTTTAAAATATCGTGAATATTTTGTAACTAATTTCATTTTTCAAAATATTTTGCGAAGTACTTTGGCTGGGACAAACGCACTTACATTGACAAGCATGGTTTATAAAAAAAAAATGATACAGCTGTTGTCCTTTACAAATCAAATAAACCATGCAACAACAATAAGGGGATTTACTTACTAAACTGTCAACATCAGAATCGATTTTTCTATTGATGTTCACTGGTATAAAATATGCTGCTGCAACCAGTAACATTCCATCAACATGTGACAATTTAGATTTTCAAATAATTTTATTATTTGCAGATTATCTTTTGGAAGATCTACAATCATCAGTGCCTCGTTCTAATGGCACTACAAATACGTACAGAGAAACTCGCGTTACTAGAAATGTAGAACCTGATCGAAGTCATTCTTTAAATCGTGTTACCCATTTGAAAGCAGCTAATCCAGTTACCGAATACTCAACAGACGAATATAATTATACAGTAAGTTTTAATGGTTGCTTTGTTTGTTACTTAAATTTTGTTACAGTCACCTGATGGCAGTAGAAATGTAAAAGGCTATAAAAAGGAATCCTATTCCTATAGTTCAACTGGCGACAATAGGAATCGCATGCAGAATAATATAAATCAACTTGATAGTCTTCTAGATGATTTAAAACAAGCCAAAAATCAAGGTCGGTATAAACTTTGTGTAATATAATTTTTACTGGAATGAGGTCTGTTTATTTGTAGGTTCTAATAATAATGTTGGAATAGATCCAGGTCTGCTGTAAGTAGTTTTGCTTGTGTATTTATTTTTATACATTGATCAGCTACTAAATTAATTGTTGGCTATGGATATATCAAATGATGACAGCATCAAGTACTTATGTTGATCCTTCTTTAATATAAATGACCCGTTTATGGCAAAGGTTAATGGGTTAGCAAATATTAGGAATACAACTATTATATTTTTGGCAATTGATTTTATTGGTTAACAAATTTAATATGATGCTTAAAATTATCATTCCTATTTAGAAACTGATAGAAACAGAAATAAATATTAATTGATAGATTTTATAATCTTCAATAGTTGAAATTAGGAAATCTTAGTGTCCACTTTCATAATTTAGATATTTGTTATGCTATTGCTTTAAATTTGAACTTGTAAGTTACAAATTTCAACAGTATATGTTCTACAATTATTAGTTAGATTAGCCAGTTAAGATTGGAGATCATCACTTATGTAGTTTTATACAGAGCTACAAGTACAATAATATTGAAATAATAGATGACAACATTATTTTACAAATATCTTTACTCGTAATTAGAATGTAGTTAGACCACTTTTAATATCGCCTTTTCGATCCAAACTTCTATCGTAATTTGGCCCTTTTCCCTATTTAGATGTGAAAGAAATCTCTAAGTGACCATCCGATATTGCGCCATTTTAACTTTATTATGATAAATGGATAAAAATAAATACATATTATTATAAATTACTCCAGACATATCCTAAAATATGGCACAAAAAAAGTTTGATTTGAACAATATTTGTGTAACACGGTATGTTATTGATACATGCACGTCTCACTTAATTTACTAGTACAGTTTAAATATCCAATTTTATCTATGAGTTCTACAAGCTTATTACTTACAGTACAGGGCCTCCGACAATGATCTGCTTTCAGGGATCCTTGTGGTTCTATTTTCTCACACTGCTGATTGCATTTCTTCTTCCAATTCCCAGTAGTACCATACGGAAAGGTAAAAGAAAGATGGGAATGCTAAACGCAGACACTACATTAAGGCCAACGAGAAGGCTACTCCGAAAACGCAGTTGCTTTCGTCAATCCCAGTACTGAAGTGCTTCATATAAGTCCATGTAAATTATTCCCATTTGCCCCAACATGTCTTTATCACTCCCAGAATTAGCTTATCGTAATCGGCTGATTGCAACCAATTGGAATAAAGAACTTCAACACTGCAGTAACGTGTGTTCACATTTCATTCCAGGAGAGTGATAAAAATTCCTACAGTATCTTAACACTATACATACTAAAATCATTCTAATCTTATAATTTATCTCATAATTTATAAAATAAATAGGACCTGAATCAGGAAAAAGGAACTCCTTTACTTTTATACTAAATACAATAAACCTAATAAATATAAAAATGGAAACTGGTTATCCAATAATTGAAAAAGGCATGTTACGACTTAATTCACTTAACATGTAACAAACGCCATCATAAAAAATGCGATGTTAAATGTTTGGGTAAAAAAGGAATATGTTGAAGCATAAACTGATCTATCCTCTAATTACAGGTACAAAATATTTGGTAAAACACGTTATGTTGGCCTTTATGTGTACTCAGAACTTAAATTCTAAATGTGCCCTTTTGATTCTATTCCTTTAACAATTGTTATCTCTAAAAATTACAAAAGTACCATTTTGTTTAGGGAATGTGAAGCAACTGCAATTTCAACAAGTATGATTTTATTTGTAACGATCTGATCTTCAACTTTTCATAAGTTGAACTGAACGTTTTTTCTGTGTCTCTAGGGTAGTAAAATTGGTTCCACACAAAAGGTAAGGAGGTTGCAAACAAGAACACATGAAGGTTATTGTAATATTCAGTGAAAATAAAAAGAAATACATAACTTTACCAATTACTATCTACCTTAACTAAATTAATATTTACTTCTACGCAAAAATGCACATAGAATAGTATAACTTAACTAATTAATAGAAATGTTCTTTTTAAAAGGTAATTTTATTTTCCCACGAAAATTTGCTTTTTGCCTTTTTCCAAATCGTAATCATCAATCAGAGCTCCAAACAGCTCAAATTGTTTTAAGCAGTACATCTTTCCAGGAGAATTGCTTCATATAACTTGTAACAAACCATTCCCATTCCATATGCTTCATCACAATTAATTTTTAATTCTTTATTCCATTTTTAAAACATTATAATTATCTACTCTCTTCAGAGTAGCAATAAACTTTCAAAATCATCAATTAAAATCGTCTGTTTACTATAATAACTTCACTAATAAATACTACTTGATATCAGATTAGCATGGCGACATTTTAGTAGCAACCCATCAAGTGCTTCCTTGATCTGCTTTTAATTGGGTTATATAGTCTAGCCTCAGCGTGATGTCAGCATCTCGAACCTTCTAGTTGTTGTTTCTATGTTTGGATTGATTGTAGAAAATGGGCTCGTCTTTTACATAAGCATCGAGAATCTTCATGAATGGTACAACTTCAGAAATCTGTCCTTCTAATACCCCTAGACTATCATTAATACCGTTTCCTATGCGTCATCTTATCTTAACAACATTCAAGATTTATGGCTTTACTCGCCTTAATTGAACGATGTTGTTTATATTTCCTCCATGCTATTGCTGAATTATTCAAGAGTGCAATGCATGTGTTTTTCAGTTGCAATACATTTTCCTTTTTCTTTGAATATGGACTATTTTAAATGAATATGCTTTCATCTAAATACCACGTATTCACATAATTTGAGGGTTTTTCTTAAATTTCTCCAAATGCGCTCGGGTTTGCGACGTCGTATCTTATGACATTTACAGGGCTTCTGACAGCAGCTGTATAATAATGGTTTTTCCGTTTAATATATCTATGTAGATTATCATAGTAAAATCAATCGTAAATTAATTTGTCTTTACTGCACTCTGCTTTCTACTAATGTGCTGCTGCCCCGATGTTACCTTTTACGCTAGCAAGCTAAGACTCCCCGCTTTTGTGCCGCAACGCATATAGAAAATATCACTGTGCCAACCTTCAAGCCAAACCAAATACATTCAAAAGTAAATGTTAATTATTTTGCAATATCAACACACCATATAAACAAATAAGTACGGAAAATGCTGAAGTGCTCACTTAATTTCATACATATAATGTAAAAACTTACGATTTATTGCTATATTCTTAAATCAACAGTACTTATATTGTGAACTGACTTTAGAAGTGACAACTGAAAAGTTCTCACGTAAAAATATCTGGATTATTTAAATATACCTAAAAAATAAATGTTTTTTAATCTTTTTACATATTTACAAATATGCACTTTATATTGTTTTAAATGGCTCTGATTATTCAGGTTGCTTTATTTTGGTAGCGTTTTTAATAAAAACGTTACTTACCAAATAAGTGCACTTTCAACGTTAGAAACTATGAAGTAAAATATACGAACAGGCAATATAAAAATCTTAACAAAAACCCAAATTTTTAATAATTATATACTTAAAGGAATTATATCGACTATCTACAGTGTCGAGTGTACACACCAAGCACTCATGCAAATCTTATACACTTGACTGACAACAGCCTATGAAGAAAATCCACAGACCAGGCTAGAAATTATGGCCTAAAATCACAAGTTACTCGCTAAAGCTTCTATGTTCGGGTAATTTTTCAGCTAATTACAAATGCTTGTAAAACATTTGATGGATATACCTCCATAACCGTTTTTCTTTTGTCTAAATTTCTCTTCTAACTACCCAGACAAAACATTTGAAGATTTATGTTAAATGTACCATATTACAGGTTGGAATCCTATTGGGGGCATATTTCCCATTTTTATTTACTATCTGTTTTAAATTATCATTTAGATTAATTATAAAAATAACTTAATATACTGTTACAGGTAAAATGAGCATCAAATGAATAAATTTTGATTGTCCTGAAGAAGCAGGGGACCCTGGAACAATATAAAGGTGCATCGGTTAGCTGTAGTTGTGCCGGAGCGGGTTCCTACGGAAGAAATTATAAGAAAAAATAGAAAAATAAAGAAATAAAGTAAATAAAAACAAAGACAAAAATAATAAATAAAATGACAAATACAAAAATTCTGTGTTAATTAGCACTTACCCTGAAAGGTTTTTCTCTCATAATCGAGTGGTGCTAAACCGTCTGTCACAACAATTCCTTTTTATATTATTACCTATATGGAAGACAATTGTTCACATAAATCTCCCTTGCTTCGGTATCTTAAACTCTATTACCTTATATCCTACATTTCTCGAAAATACATTAAAAACACTTATTAATTTTGTCACACTTAGCAAAATTTCTCAAAATAAAATGCTTCTTCCAAAGAAGATTCCATCACTGGGGTATCTGGATATCGTTTCCAAATGTGTCTATGTACCTAGTGTTTAAAAAAAATTAAATAAAAATCAACCTAACCTAAACTCTATTAACATAAAATACTTTCAATATAAATTACAAATACACTTTCCTAAAAAACAATTTGTTAACCTCAAATCTGGACAGGTATTGATAAAAGAAAACATCCTAAAAGGACCCTAAATTCTAAGCTATCAACAAAACTATTCATCCTCCACATTCTTCTTATTTTCAATATTTTATAACAGGACATTTATAAAGCCCAATTATAGGAAATGTCATCAATAACAAATACAGCAAACAGTTATATACCAGCTTTTCATAATTTGTTCCTTGTCCATTCCGAAATACTTTAATATCACTATCTACATATTCCATAAAATTTTAATATGATAACATTATGCTTCAATTTAATCAACTCTCGTTTTGTCTGTAAATATTTAATCAATAAAAACAATAACTTTCATATTCGATTAACGTTCTGTCATACAATCCCAAACATGTTTACATCAACACTCCCATAAATTATAAAGACGTATAAACAATCCTATAATATTACTCACAGTTTGATTCACCTATTATAAGGTAAAGGATGTCCAGACCACAGACGCTTTCCAATTTATTAATAATTCTAGTTTTTCAAACTTCAAAGAACAGCTATATTGACCCAACACAAACGAAAATTCCAAATTAATAGCGGGGTGAATTATCCAAATCCCACCCCTTTAAATGGTCGAAAATACCTCGCCTGCACGATAGTAAGTTCAGATAATTAGCGCCTACACGTTTGGGCTCTGTGGAACATCAATCTTTGTTTTTCTTCTCAAAGCTGTGTTATGCTCACTTTTAATTTCTGGCCTGCACCGACTCCCTACATCACAGGTTACCGACGTAAACTACAATATCGATGTTGCTTTATTACTGGTTAGTAAAAAAATCTAATAACTCTTCCGTCGGATGTAACTATTATGATTTCTCCCACTTTAAAATTCTATCACAAAACAGGATACACAAAACAATGCATCAATAATAGGTCTCATGAAAATGCATTCATAAATTTTGCTAAAAAAATGTATTATCTCTCTTAGTATTCTAACAAATTATTTTTCATATCTCTCTGATTGAAAGAGTACGTCGACATCAAAAATTTAAAACTTATTCACATGCCTGTTTTCAAAGTAAAATCAGGGGGATTTGTAATCTACTATATTCTTGTTAAACTCCGCTAATCTTCTTAATAATTAGGGACCATTTATCCTAATCTAAAAACAAACTACATTGAAAATCATGACAGGTTCCAATGCTTGATAGTATCGTGTCCTTTGAGTGGTCCAGAATCACGCATTATATATATATATATATATATATATATATATATATATATTGCTGTGTTAACTCGCCCCACGGCTTGGGCAGCCCATTAAATGCTGTGATCACCCCTGTTATTCTCTCACAGCCCCTTATACCACTCAAACACTTGTGAAATGTTAATTTATAATTTTCTTTTGCCTCGACTAGCTGATTCAATTAAATAAAGCACTTCTATAATACACAGTATAATGATTGAATATTTACAACCCCTTTAACTATCTTCTCCCTTTTTATATCATATACATCTGTCAAATTATTACAAAATCAAGCCAGCAAAACGAGCTTTTTATTACCTTTAAAGACTTATTAAAACGTTTCAAGCTGTCTGTAACTTTTCATAAAATATTCGCAAGAAATCCCCAATTTGTCGGCTTTTACACTTTTAAATTATGATTGAGATAAAACAGTTTAAAAATAAATCATATCAAAAATATTTGAGATAAAACAGTTTCAAAAATAAGACATATCAAAATCTCTAACCTGAATTATTTTCATGGGTGCTCCTATGAATTGAAGTCGATATCCAAATCATTATAGGTACGTTTATTGCAATGAAAGGTTTTTCATTTTCTCCATAGAGTATTTACTATCAATTTGTTTGAACGGGCAGCATTCTCCAAAATTGTATTTTTGATCGTAATGTTTCGTAATTTAAAATTCTACAGGAATCGTAACATTCAGATCGACTTTTAGAGCCCTGTTTTATTTATTATTAGAAATGTTATAATTTCCTAAATCTTATTTACTTACGTCTCAGAATTACGGCACAATTTTCACAATTCTACACTTTATAATTTCACTGTTAACAAATATTTATTATTCACGTAAATATTTGGCACTTTCAATTATAGTCACTGCCCAGTTTCAAAGTATACTAACTTGATATTCAATTCTCTAGATATTTATAAGATCGTCCCACTTTTGTTTGTGATTCGCTGGCTTCACGTGCTAGGCGAGGCCAAGTATATTATCACTTGTTATGTTTGGAAAATTTACCAATTGTATGTATTTTAATTGCATGACGCGGTGCTGGAAGTCACGTAATTTAATTGTTATATCTTATATTTACTTCAGGAATCCCAGGAACTTCGTACATATCGAGCACATAGTCTTGTTTGTTAGCTTTATTCTAATCTAAATTGAATAAATTTGGTATTTGTTTATTTCCAATAAATTGGATTTTCGAACAACTGTGATTCTCTTCGATCACGTACGCTTTTAAATAAAGCATAATTTTGCGTGCGTTTACGATAATATCTTTTACACATTTATGAATGTTTATCTAGCCACTTCATGCAGGTTTTTCACTGATTTAATTTTAATGCGTTTCATTACCTTTTTTAATTCTAATCTCTGCTAGTGGCTACACTTGGATATGTGTTTTAATTGTTTGCACTGCTATATACAGTGTGCTCGCAACTAATAATTTTTATAATAACATATTTACCCTCCTAATATCTATAATTTCGTGCTTCTGTTGCTTGGGAGTTTCCCTTGCTTATTCTACGACCCCAATGACTTAACCTACCCCTAAATTAACCCTATAATTACAGCAATATATATTAATATATTATATCATTATAACTACATAACTATTCAAGAATTAGATAAAACCGTAACATTTCTTCAGAATACATAGAACTAAGAGTTATTGCAGTTATTGTTACCGCAATTGTACTTCAACTTTCTCTGAATGTATTCCACCGAGTTCAATTGTAATCCATACAATAGAGATCATTATTCAGAATAGTCCTAGATGCTGTTCGCATTAATAGTTTATTATTTCTGGTAAAATGTGTTGTTAGTGTATCTTCTTTATTTAAAAGACTTTAAATAATGATATATTTTAGAGAGCCCAGCAGAAGTAGAGTTTCAACAAGCAAAAGAACTGTAGAACGTGAGCTTCATTATGGTGATACCCCACCAAGATCAAGTTCCAGACCACGTACAGTGGAAAAAAGGGATCGTGATGATTCATTAACACGCCAAATTGAATATACAGAAGAAGGTATTAATGTTACCACTTACTTTATATAATATATCTGTTACAATAGGTACCTATGGAGAAACAAGACCAGTTCGATATACCCCTTCACCTCAACCTCAATCAACGTTGACAAAGCAAAAGCAAGTTACAAATGTTCATACATATCCTCTTGAAGTATCTGAAACAACAACTCCTGAAATAAATCCTGAAATTCTAGCTAATCTAGATCCCAATTTATTACCAGCAGGTAATACTAAAGTAACTACCACAATAAAAACTTATACGTATGAAATTCCTGGATCCGGCTATCAATCTTCTGGAGGTGTGCCTGAACCTGAAAAACTAGTTTATTCTCCTAATCAGTCGCAAACAACTCCTAGCAAAAGCTTTGTTTATAACAAAGTTGAAAGTAATGACGTGACTAATTATGCTTCTCCACCTCCGCCTCAACAAAATTATTCGAGTAATGTTTATAAAGAAACATCTACAGTTCATCATAACGCACCACCTTATCAAAAGCCAACACCACCAGGTGGTTCAACAACACTAGTTAAAGAAACTACAAGAAATTATCAACCAGGTTATCAAAATTATCCTGACTCACCCCCAGGCAAACAAACTTACATTTATAATGAATCTACGACAACGAAAACGATAAATGATAATTACCCTGGAGAACCCCAATACATTAGGGAAGTTCCAAGTAGAGAACCTCCTAGAAATGAAACCTACATTATAAGAGAAAGTCATAATACTACCACTGACAAAACTGCTGGTAGTCCCTACCCTTACAGATCACCCAATGACTATCCACCACAAGAACCAGGAAGGACTACAGTTATATATAAGCAAGACACTCATACTACCAATACAACTGGCAGTCCATATCCTCCTTATCATAATCAACCAAATGGTTATCCCCCTCAGGAACCTGGTACAACGACAGTTGTATATGAACATGACGCACGTCATATAAATAATTACACTGGAACACCACCTCGCCAACAAAATCCTCCAAATACAACAGTGATTTATAAAACTGAAACAAATGCGGACAATTATAATTATCCACCACACAGTGGACATCCAAGTGATCCTCCACAATCTGGTCCACGATATCCTAACGAACCACCCTATCAACCAAATAATGTTAATATTACCTATAAATACACAACACATACCACCTCTTCTAATAAAAGTGGATATCCACCTAATGACGAATCTTTGCCTTTAATGAAACCACATCCATTTCCTCGCGATGATGGTATTGATGGACCCCCAAAACGGGTTGACCAGCTTATGGCTACTATAGGAGATGAGGTAAGTTATAAAAAAGTATTTAATTAAAATTAAGAAAGGTTTACCAAATTAAAAGTTTGCCTGTGTCACACATATGAATAGCAAGACCTATTTTGAAATAAAGTGAACAATCTAGACATCTATTCGACAGGATAATCACAATTTTTAAAGAAACAAAAATACCTAAGAATAAAAATATTTGAAATGGTTCTCGGTTTTATTTCATCTCGATAGCATTTTTTAAAATGTCAGCGTTGTTTGATAGCTAATACTCTGGAACATATGTTCCCGTGAACTTAATTCTAAGAATTAAAAATGTTTACATATTTGGAGTATTCTATATCTACTTACTTTTCCTTTGACTGATGCTTTTATAGATGTTTATTACTAACATGTTTTAATACTAAAGTAATATAACCAGTGAAATATAAATAAAAACTTAAAATTAAAAATATTTAAATGTGGACTATTGCTTGCTAATAACTACTAACAATTAACTACAAACAATACGAAAATTTGTATGTACAGTGTGGGGTCAACTAAGACGACACTTTCAATAGACCAAAACCTATAAAGGCACAGAAACAATGTTTCATACAAAAATGTTAGAAAATGTCACCGGAAAATATTTTTGTTTCTATAGAGTGGCTCCTGTGGTTTAAAATGTTGTTTTTTTTAAATGAAACATCCTGTATTTTACTGCATGTTTGAATCTTACGTTTGTTTTAAAACTTTTTCCTTGCATAAACTTCATGCATATCGTTAATATTTTTTAAGATACTAAACGATTTACAGGAAAAAATGCAAAAATAAAGTGTTAGCACCCAGTTCATTTAGTTATAAAAGTTTATATAGAACGGTTAAATAACAACTATTTAACCTCCTCAAATTGCCCACTAGGAAATGCACAGTATCTATAGGGTGTTCACATTTTTGTGTCAAACATGACATTAAAAAAATATGCTAAACCTTTTTTTCAAATTAAGTACCCCAATTTCTGTAATATCATGAAGTAGATAATTAAAGTACCCATGTTTTTTATATAATAATCACTACACATATCCTTTTTCTTTTTTGCAATAGCATTAGGTCTTCAGTCCTGGAACTGGTTAGATGCGTATCCTGACTTTTTCCTATTCTGAGTTAACCTACTCGCTTCCCTCAAATTTCCACAGCTGTATCTTTCACCATCTGCATGCATTAGTCTAATCTAGGCATGCATATACCTTTTTTCCTATCTCTGTTTGTAATATATCACGCACTATTCCCCAGAAATACCTTAGAACGTATCCTGCCCTTCTGTTTCTGCTAATTTTTTTTGTTTCCGCATATTCTTTCAACAGTTTTCTCCTTGTTTCTATTATTGTTGTCTTCGAACATAGCCGTTGCTCTTTCTTGTTAGATGCAGTTCGGTTCCTATGCTATTGTTTTACAAATGTATAACATATTTCCCCAGTTTTCAGTGGTATGTGAAGAAGGGGGGATTGAGCAGCATGCGGCTACCAATAATAGTTTTCCAATATATTCTTTCGAACAATCAACATTAGTCGAAAATATTTCAAAAGCAACACGTGTAGTTGTTTATAATAATCATCAGATTTAACTGCAATTATTTTTTTTTCGTCATTAGGTTTTCGTCTTAAAACTGATTGGACGCATACCTCCACTTATTTCTATTCTGAGCTAGCCTACACAGTTCCCTGAAATTCCCAGACTATATATAGCTCGATCCCTTCTGTTGTTTTCTACTTATATGTCCTATTTTACCGAGATTCAGTGATATGTGATGAGGGGTTAAGCAGCCTGTGGCTGCAAAGATCCCCCAACACTTAGACATTTGCCGAATTAATAGTTTTCCAGTAAATCCTTATGCACAATTTACATTAATTGAGAATATTGCAAAACCAATACCTGTAGTTGCTTCTAATAATCATCAGGTTTAAGTACAGTTATTTTTTTCGTCATTAGGTTTTCCATCTTGGAACTGGTTGGACGCGTACCTCCATTGATTTCTATTCTGAGCTAGCCTACACATTTCACTGAAATTCCCACAACCTACATTTTTCACTATCTGTGTGCAATATTCCAACCTAGGTCTACATCTATCTCTCTTTTTTTTCCTATCTCTGCTTCTAATATATTCCACACTATTCACTCATACCTTAGTATGTGCCCTATCAACCTATCTTTCCTAACTTTTACTGTTTTCCACATATTTCTAGCTTCCCTACCATTTCTAGAACCTCTTTGTTCTTAACTTTGCCTGTCCACGGTATCTTCACCATACATCTGTAGCACCACATTTCAAAGGCTTCTATCTTTTTCCTGTCTGCTTCTCCAACTGTCTAGGTTTCACAGCTGTACAGCGCTGTGCTCCACACATATGTTTTAAGCAATCTTTTCCTTGTTTCTATGTTTGTTGTTTTTAAACACAGTAGTTGCTTTTTCTTGTTAAATGTAGCACGACCTTGTGCTAATCTTTGATTTATATCTTTTGCGCTTTTCCCATCTCGAGTTATTTGGCTTCCTAGGTAGTAGAAATCGCTAACCTCTTGTAAGTTCTCCTTACCTATTTGTATTCTTGTTTTTGATTTATTTTACCCTCCTTTGCATACTAGTACTTAGTTTTATTTTTGTTAACTTTCATACTGTATGTCTCTGTTCCCGGGTTCGAATCCCGACACGGTCCGCTTGAAAAATGTTAGGCGAGCATTTTTCGTAAAAATACACCCTCGTTCGGATGAGAGGTAAAATGGAGTTCCTGTGTGTGAGTGTTGTCACGCACGTTAAAGATCCCTACCTTGCTTGGAACAGCAAGGATTCGGCAAAATTCAAAATTTTCCAGGTAAAAAAAAACTCGCTTCCTGGCCAATGTAGTACCTTCGGGTGGAGCATTGGAAAATCACATGTAATGTATGTCTCTGTTCAATGTAGTACCTTTGGGTGGAGCATTGGAAAATCACATGTAATGTATGTCTCTGTTAAAACTGTTTCCATTTCATTAAGAGCAGCTTCTAACTCTTCCTTGCTAGGTGCTAATACTGCTTTATCATTTGCAAATCTAAGCATATCAATCTTTTGTCTCCGTATAATAATTCCAAATGTCTTCCTGCATTTGACAGTATTCATTGCCTCTTTGATGTACAAGTTAAAAATTAATGGGGATTAGGGCACATCCATTTCTCACACCTTTCCTAATATTTACTTTTCTATATTCCTGTTCTAACTATATATTACCGCTGTTTGCTCTTTGTATAAGCTATGCACTATCCGTCTATTCCTAAAACTCATTCCAATCTTTTTGAGTATTTCAAACATTTTTTCCATTTTACATTGTCGAATGCTTTTTCCAGATATACAAACCCTATATACACGCTTTCCCCTTTTTCTATTGTATTCTCCATTATCACCCTGAGAGCTAAAATTGCCTCCAGTGTTCCCTTGTTTCGCCTAAACCCAAATTGATCTAGTATTTCTTCAGCTCGTTTTTCTCTTCGTTTTTGTACAATTCTAGTTAATATTTTTGACAAGTTCACTGTCAAACTTATTGTTTGAAAATTTTCACATCTATTTGAGGCTCTCTTTTTATGTGTAGTGACTATGATGTTACGTTTGAAATCTTTGGGTATCTTCGCCTGTCTCATATATATAGCTTACAAGTTGGAGTGACGTTCTGTTACTGTTTGTCCAGTGGCTTTTAGAGTTTTTGCTTACACTATCTGTACCCGGCACCTTATCATTTTTCAGACCCCGTAATGCCAATTCAAACTCATCTCTAAGTGTAGGATATCCCAAGTCATTCTTTTCAATGTCTGGTTCCTGTTTTAATGCTGATAGTTCCTCTCCTGCACATAAATTCCCTATATATTCTTGCCATCTTACCACTTTCTGTACATTTTCTATAATGACGTTTCCTCCCACGTCTCTTATATTTTTGCCATACGGTTTTATATCCCTAAAATTTATTCTAATTAGTATGTATGCTTCATCTATCTTTCCTATTTCAATCTTAGTTTGTACATCGTTGCACTTTTCATCAAGTCGTTGTTCTTTAGCTTTCCTGCATTGCGAATAATTTCCCATTTTATGCCTTGTATCTTTGTTTTCCTCTTTCATCTGATCTATTTTTGCATTTTCGTCTTTCTTCTATTAAATTCAGTATGTCCTTTGTTATCCATAGTTTCTTACTTTCTGTTTGTGTATACCCCAGAATATCCTGGCCGCCATATCTAAGCTGGATTTAATATTCTTCCATTCTTTTTCTACTTTCTTAGAAATTTTTCCGATATCTTTTGGTAATTCATTTGACTTTTTTCACATCTTTCACGAATATCTTTATCTTTTAGTTTCTCAAAGTTAAAATGCCTTTTTCGTTTCCTTTTTTTCAAATTTTTTTAATTTACGAGGGCCTTCATAATTACGATGTTGTGGTTAGTGTCTATATCTGCTTCTAGGTAGCTTCTAGTCTTTTACTTCATTTATAAATCGTTTTCTAACAAGAATGTAATCTATTTGATATCAACCAAAGCATCAATAATAAAAGCAGCAGTGATTGACTGCTATGTAAATATTAATTATAGTTGAATGAAAGCAAATTAAATTTTGAAAAGTTGTGAAGCAGCGCTACTAATAGTGGGGAATTCAGCAGAGTAATTTTTAAATATCAAACCCCAAGGGTTACATCAGAATTTGCTACAACATCTTTGTACATTGAATTTGAAGAACAACTTATTATCAGCTTAGTTCTGATAATCAGGTTTGTGTTAGATACATATGGTAATCTAATTAAAGATATGAAATGGATATAGGTGCAGATTTATGTGGAAATTGTAAGGAAATAATAAATGACCAAGAAGAATCTTTTAATTGTGATGTATGTGATAAAATAATTCACAAAACTTGCTCAAACTTATGTGCTTCGGAAGCAAGATGTATGTCTCTACAGAAAAGAAGCTTAAGACTGTTGTGCAAAATGTGTAGTACATCCATTAGCAAACTTCCTCTTCTTTTTACCTTAATGGAAGAAATAAGAGCAGATTTAGCCGATTTTAAAAGCAAGGTACTAGTTAATACTGGAAATTTAATTCAACCTGTTGTTACAAGACCTAAATATTGAGATATATTATTTAAAAAGGCAGAACCAGTAATTGTTGTTAAACCAGTAACACAACAGCAAAGTCAACAAACTAAATTAGAACCAAAGAAAAATATAAATCCGATTAACATTGGAGTAAATATATCACAAATACAGGAAGTTTCTAAAGATGCAGTTGTTATTGGTTTAGAAAACAAAAACGAGTGCAATGTCCTAAAGGAAAAAATTGAAAATAAATTTGGTGATAAATATAATGTTGAGATCCCAGTATTGAGAAACTCAAACTACGAATCAGTTATATTGATAATGACGATCTGGACAGAGATGATACAATAAACAAAATAATTAAACAGAATCAAATTAGTGAAGTTTCGGCTAATCCATATATCAAGATCTTAAAAGTCTTACATAATAAAAGATTCACAAATTCAACAATCATTCTTGAAGCGGATCCTTTTACACACGATCATCTGTTGAAGATTGAAACTGGGCTGGTCACATGGAAATATTTCTGACCGCATACAGATTATTCAGTGCTATAAATGTTATGGATATCAGCATTTTGTCAAGGACTGCAAATCAGAAACTTCTTGCCCAGACTGTGCTCAAAAACATGATCATAAGTCTTGCAATAACAGAACAGGGACTCCAACTTGTATTAATTGTCAGACAGCCAACTCTAAATTAAATCTAGCTCTAGATGAAAAACACAGTGCTACAGACCTTGAGTGCCCCTGTTATCTACGCCAGGTACAGAGAACAAATGCTAAAATAGACCACTATCAGTCGAATTAGCAATTACAGCATCGCAATGACCTTAAAATTTGCAATATAAATATTAGATCCCTGATTAACTGTTTTGATGACTTTTGTAGTTTTGTAAATGATAAAAACTTTCACATCATGTCAATCTCTGAAACATGGCTAACTCCTGATTTTCCTTCAACACTGGTGAACTTTGCAAACTACAGTTTGATTAGAGCAAATCATAACCGTAGGGGAGGGGGGAGTATGCTTTTATGTAAAAAGTGATATTAAATATATTAATATTGAAATGTTACCTCCAAACTAGAGCATTAGAGCAACTCTGGATTGGTGTTTACATAAAAAATGCAGCTTTGCAGTTGCGGTTGTATAGCGTCCACCTTCAATCTCTTTCAACTGTTTAGAGGAATTTGAAGAGGTACTTTCTAATCTAAACATCAAGTTTGATTATGTTATGCTCAAAATTGGCTCAAGTCATTATTTAATACATTTAACTTGTTACAAATTATTGATCAGCCTACACGAGTTACTGAAAAAACATCAACCCTACTAGATATTATATGTTTAAGCGACAACATGCAAATGTAAATTTGAAAGTGGACACTGCAGTACCAGGAAACTGACTTACAGAAATTTTGAACATTTTAACTACGATGAATTTTCAAAAGATGCAGGTAAAATTAACTGGCACGCAGGGCTAGCTTTGAAAAAATTCAATTTTTGAATGAAAATATCATTACTTTATTTGATTAACATGCTACATTGTCTTCTGTAATTCCAAAAAGAAAGAGAACACCAGGATACATAACGTGCAATATAAAATTAATGATCAACCTACAAAATAGCCTACAAAAATTTGTACTCTAAAACTAAGCAATTACAAGACTACAAATTCTATAAGGACCTAAAAAATTTGGTAACACAGGCTATTAGAAATGAAAAAATCGCTTATTATAAGTTTTATATGAAACTGAATGGCAAAAAATCCAAAACAATTGTGGAAATTTTTTGAAAATAATAATATACACAAAAAACCGAAATATAAAATCAGTTCAGAAATAGTCGATGCTGATCTAGTTAATAATTATTTTGTAAATACTACTATTACTACCAAAGTATTGAAAGATAAAACTAATGAGTTACTAGAATTAAAGCAAGGACATATAATTAATAATTTTTGTTTTAAACTGGTAGATCAGTTCAATATAAAAGAAATAATGAACAAAGTGTAAACTAATGCTATGGGAATTGATAGAATAAATCTAAAAATGTTGAGGTTAATTTTACCATTCTGTTTGGATATATTGACACACATTATTAACATCTCTTTGGAAAGTGGTGTATTTCCAGATGTATGGAAGCAATCAGTTGTGATTCCACTTCCTAAAGTAAACAATGCATCGACACTTTCAGAATTACGCCCATTAGCATACTGCCAACATTATCTAAGATACTTGAAACCATTATACATAGTCAGATTTTAGAACATCTTGAAATAAATAACATACTCGAAAAGGTCATAGTACAGCTACAGCTCTAACTAAAATCCGCGATGACATATGTCATAACATAGAACGTTCTAAAGTTACATTTCTAGTTTTATTAGACTACAGCAAAGCCTTTAAAATGCTTATACACGGCTTTCTGATAATAAAATTAAATAGATATAGTTCTCACAATTTTTAAACCGACTTTTGTCACAAATGACGTCACGACATATCAACTACAAATGATATTCTTGTCTTATTCTAACTCCAGAAAAAAGTTTCCTTCTCGGTTTGTAAATTTTGCAATGTTGCCGCCTTTATTTGAGACATTTGTTGACAACTAATATTACTTGTATTGGTTATGTTAGATTTTCGTTGGCGTTCTTATTTCATGTCATTAACTTCTTGCGTAGTTTTTGTCCCGCATTTTGTGTTATTCTTGCTTGCATTTAAAATTGTTCTTTTCAGAACAGGCTAGCGTTATTTTTGTTTGGGCGAATAAACCATGTCTCTTACTTTAGTTTAATAAACATAACCTCTGAAAGTCTTGATTATTGGTGGCTATTATTCCGTGCCCGGAATAACATGTGTATGGCTATTTAATTAAGAATATATAACACATTAAAAACATTCGATTAAAATATTTAAAAATATGCTCACTAGTACAAATTCCCACATAAATAACATTTATTATTAAGCTAAACAGCGTAGACTGCAATTTTGTCAGTATAAAATCATTTTACAAGTTACTTTTTAAAAAGTAACAAACCACATTCCGTCACCAATTACTAAATACTTGCAAAATCTATATTGTACCGATAGCTTCATTCTAGCTACGAGGAATTGCTATTTTGATCGTAGCAGCGGTGCCAATATATGACATTACAAATATTGATGACGAAAGTCGGTTTAGAAATTGCACGAGCTATATAGTTGTGTTGGAGCAGCATCAAATTTGATTGCCAATTATTTATATGGAAGAAAGCAACAAACAAAGTTGCATGTTGTGTTGTCCGACCAAGTGTGTATGTCACGTGGTGTGCCACACGGCAGTATCCTGGGACCTCTATTTTTCATATGTATACTGCAGATCTTCCAACGATGTTACCTTCCAACCGTGAGATTCATTATGCTGATGACAGCCAAATATATATGGCCTGCGATATTAATAACATCAACACCATTTCTGAATTAAATGTATGTATAGAAAAAATTCAAGAGTGGTCAACTGCAAATGGTTTGGTTTTAAATGTGGAAAAAACTGTGATGTTAGGAATTGGTAGTTTATATTACACCCAGGTATTACAGAATACGTCAACTTTAAATTTTAGTTTTAATAACTGCACAATTGATTTGAGTAATAAGGCTAAAAAATCTAGATATTATAGTTGACAGCACACTATCGTTTGAAAACCATATATCGAAAATCATTAATGTAGGTTATTTTAAATTGAAGTCATTATGTAGATATAAATCTCTATTACCCTCGAACATAAAGTGGAACCTTGTTAATAGTTTAATCCTTAGTTATTTATATTACTATAGAGTCATATATTATAATTATTTGAACTACCAATTCAAGAGTAAACTGCAAAAGTTGCAAAACCACTGTCTGAGATATGATTATTCGGTTAATTATGTAGATCATGTTATGCCCATTTATAAACAACTGGGTATTTTAAAACTAAGTGCAAGATTTGAACTACAATTTACAGTATTTGTCTTTTCAGTGTATAAATCTAAAACACCTATGTATTTGTATCAAAAATTAATACCACGTGCTGAAGTGCACAACTTGAATTTGCGTTTTACATATTGCTTGTCAATTCCAAAACACAATACGACAAAATTTAGATGTAGTTTTGAGTATTGCGCTTGTGTTATTTTTAACAAATACATTGACTTATACTTAAACACTAATTCCAAGAGTATGTTTCGTAACAGAGTGAAAAAATTGTTACTGTCTATTTGATTTAATATTCTGTGAAATTTAAAGTTAAAATTGTTGTGTAAGGGTACTATATAAAACCAGCAGTGCTGAAGAGAACCCTTTTTGAATATTAAATTAATACTTTATAATTAATTAATATTCAATAAATATTCTATTCTATTCTATCTTCCTATATCTCCTGGCATTTTCCACGTGTATCGTCTTCTAGCATGATGTTGAAATAATGTGTTTGTGATGGTTAAATTGTTTTTGTCGCACAATTATACAAACCTATTTCCCATGTCTTTCTCTCGCCTAAACCAAATAAACCTATTACCGCTCCACTCCAAAAATCTCCCGCCTCTGGCCACCGAACTTCGCTGATCCCTAGTATGTCTAGTTCTAACCTATCCATTTCAATTTTCAAGTTCTCTAGCTTACCTACTTGCTTCATACTTCTGACATTCCACGCTCCAACTCGCAAAAGTCCCAGAATCTTTTTCTAAATTTTCCGATCACATCCTCTGAAGTAGTCCCCTCCTGGAGGTCCGAATGGGGGACTATTTTAACTCCGAAATCTTTTACCCCAGAGGATGCCATCATTTGATACAACCTAAGGTCACCGCTAAAGTCCCGGCGTAATTGATAAGAGCCACTACGACAGTTGGCAACAAAATAATTACGTACATAATATTGCACAAGATATTACGTCATTATTGCGTCTCAAATTTGTATCACATACAAAAGAAAAAGATAAAATGCACTCACGTAAAATGTGGAACTCTTCACAACATTGCGGCTATTCTTGCGACAGGATCTCGGCGTTAGTTGGGCGTGGGTAGGGCTTCGCCCTCGTCGAAACCAAATTAATTTGTCTTGCCTCTTCTTGTTTGTAGCGATACGACAGGAATAAGGGGAGGAACGATAATAGGTACGGTAGAGGAAACCTACATTACCTGAAAGAGAAGACAAAGGCACACCACAGATAACCACACTGTTCTACGTTTCGTTAACTAGTCCCTGACGTGACGGAAAACACGCACTTCCTTCCACACTCCGTGTCTGCGCATTCTCTGGCGCCGACGCAACTGTCTGAAGTAACAGAAATGCACGCACAAGTCTATTTTTTAAAATATTGGCGCGATTTCAGTCACATATTTAAACTAAAAACAGAAATGTTTACATAGCCGATTTTCGGCATGTAACACATTTTGATTACAATTTAAGTATGCTTACCTACTTGCTTCGTACTTCTGACATTCTACGCTCCGACTCTCAAAATGTCCCACTCTTTTACTAAATTTTCCGATCACATCCTCCGAAGTAGTTCCCTCCTGGAGATCCGAATGGGGGACTATTTTAACTGCGTAATCTTTTACCCCAGATGATGCCATCATTTTGATTACAATTTAAGTATGCTGTGTACTTCGGTGGTTATGTGGTGATTTCCCCTTGCCTTCCACATCGCAATAGTGTGTTTTAGAATGCTATACCGACCCCTATTGTCTCTGCCAATCTAAGTACCGAAAAAGCTGCTGCCCTCTTTCGGGAACCTGTCTTAGTCCGTTTTGCAATATATCGCTTCTAATTTTGTTAAATGGAAATTCAAGTAAAATTGCTTAATTATCATTCGATTATAGTAGTCAGCCATGAGAAATATGTTACTGACAGTAAAAATAAAATGTTGTATAATGGTATTAGTTTAAATCATTAATCTTTTACTTACTGTAAAAAAAAACATTTTGCACATTTTGTAAATTTGTTTTATGATTTTTTTAAATTTTTAATTTGTGTATTAAAATAATGGTGGCATTTTTGAACCTATGCCGAAATAAGTTTTGAAGTTTTTTATTCATAATTATCAGTCATTTTAATTTTTCTAAAGGGACGTCTACACTAGTGCACATTCATCTTCTATTTTCAATTCAACTTGCGTTTCAATATTCAGCTCCACTTTCGCTAAGCACGTGCATTTAACGCATGTTTTTTTTCTGTTCACACTTGCCGTCATCATGCAGTTGATTGATCACAAATCTTTATTTTTGTGAAAAAGATAGGTTTTACCGGTTTAAGGTTAGTTCTAAGTTTAGTTGTCGTGAACGCACCACCATGATTGATTTCCATTGTTCGTTACCAGTTATATAAAATAGTTTATAGCGGAACGTAAATTGAACCATATATATTGTAATAAAGTAACTAAACTAAAGACGACCGCTTTCTTATGATTTTGCTCACAATTTTTATAAAATATTAAACAAGTAATATTGAAAGAAACATTGAATTTTTCTATAACTAATTCAAAAGCATAATTTATTTATTAACATTAATAGTAATATTTGTATTCACACAATCTCTTATGTTAAATACAGGCTGCATAATATAAAATAATATTAGAATTAGGTAAAATAAACAATACACAATTTTTGATCTTCAACCATTTTCGATACAAAACCAATTTAAAGGCACAGTGAATTGAATGAAAAAATATCCATTGAGCACGGGAGTGCTTTTGCTGTGGCATGCATCACAGAAATGTTGCCGTTCAACTTGACGAGGCGTATGCTATTGCAAGCTTTTTCATTCAACTCGTTCTGCGCTATGATGCATGCCTCTAACGCACAAAAAATGCATTAGTGTAGATAAACCATTAGTGTCATAGCATAGATGTTTATTTCTGTATTATTATTCGAATAATGTCAGTTTTTATTGTCCTGTCTTGTTACAGGTAAAATGCATTAAGTGAATATTTTTTTATTTGTCCTGAGACGGGAACCCTGTAACAATATAAGGGTGCATCAGCTAACTGCAGTGGTGCAGGAGTGGGTTCCTATGGAAAAATTATAAAAGAAACTTAGAAAAATTTGAAATAAAAATAATAAAGACAAAATTAATAAGTAAAAGAGCTGAAACACAAAAACCTATCTTACATTAGAACTTACCCTTTTGGATATTATATTTACATGGAAGATGGTCATGCCCCAGGAAGAATTTTCCCACAGTATCGAAAATTTTACCAGGTTGAAATGTCCCAATACCTACTGTTATACGTAGTATCTTTAGTAATTGTCAAGGTTGTAATAATAGTACAAGAATATTTGTGACTATTTTTCTACTGTTATTAGCCTGCGGCATTCCTCAGCAAAGTCATTTAATAATTTATATTTTAATATAGCCACCAGACAGCCCATTGAATCATGGTTTCTCAGCACATGAAGTAGATTTGATAAGGCAGAAGAAAGTGGATGCTTTGAAACAACAGCAACAACAACGAGAGGGCGAAGAACTGCAGAAAAAGGAAAGAAATCTTCCACCTACAAAAAATATTTCCGGTCCTCCAGTATATTATCCTCCTGGTCAGGAAATGTTTGCCAGAAAAGAAGAATCCGGTGGTGGTTGGCGAGCAGAGGTAATATAATTTAATAAGACAGTGTAGTAATTATTGTGTGTACTTTTATTTTGCTAACAATGATTTATTTATAATGTATACTGTATCTCTATTTTTCTTTCCTTTCCTTTGAATAGTGCATGTTTATATTCAATTCATCAGAATAATAACTTATCGCCCTAGAAAATGAATTCCTTTATTTTGTTTGCCACAGAGAAGTTGACGTTTAATTAATGTACGATATATAAATAGGAATTATTGTGTAAGAAATACATTTAACGTAAAAAGGGAAAAGAGTGTATCGGGAGTAAAATGGTGATGATAACGCTATGAGAAACTCACTCTAACATATAGAAATCTAGATAAAAATGGCTCAATATTGTTGTCATTGCCATTTTGTTCTTAATAAAGTGAACTAAAATCATAGACCCTGACTTACAAGTGTTTCGTATATTTCTTCGATGCTTAACAAATATTTTTTTAAGTTTATTAAAAATTTAAAAAAAAAATAAATCTGATTACAGAAGAAAATGGATAGTTATTTAAACACTGAAAAATAACAAACATTTAAATAGCTATTACATATTGGTAAAAGTTATTTGATTTATTATAATCAGCTGCTTTGCGAAACAACAATTTTTAACAAACATAAGTAAGAAGTTAGGAATTTTAGACAGCAATGATTTTCGTACTTTATTTAAACATAAATTTCGTCTATATAAAATCAAATTAGTTCACAAATTGAATGAAGATGATTTCGACTGTCGTCATATATTTTATGATTCGGTTAATCGTCTTTAAAAATTTTAATTCATTATACATCTGTTGCTCGGATAATGTAATTTTGCAATTAATGACAAAATTCACTCTATAGTGAAATTCCACATACTGCCAGATAAAAATCCTGATGATATAAACTACTTTTTTGTTAATTCTATTATGATTTTCTCACTATAGCCCCAGACTGTACGGAGACAGTGTATCTCATCTTTCTTTTCTTTTGGGGGTTCCTGTATGAAAATATAGCCCAGGGTAAACAGAAAGAAAATGGCTAAAAGTAGAAAGGAAATTCCTATTAGGATGATACAACTAGTTCTGAAATATTATTTCCGTACTGAAGCATTAGTTGGGCCCAAAAAGGAAGGCGACAAGGCCCTGTAAAAGCATAAGTTCTGGGAAAATACAGAAATCCCTAAACCACAAAATGTACTATAAATTAACGAAGAGTCGAAAGAACCTAAATTCCTAGTTTTGTTCAAGTTGCACCTGAAAGAATATCATTAAACCTAACATAGAACACCATTTGTGCTCCAAATAAAATGTAATACAGTTATAAAAATCAAAGTAAAATTTCAAGGCGACAATAAAACTTTTTAATGTCAAACTCACTATTTGATTTCTTTCACCATGTGTTCAATTTAAATAAGTTATAAAACACAAAGTAAATCTATACTACTTCTATGAGTATCTTTATAAAATTATTGTAATTAGGATTTATATTTCTCTTATTTATCTTGCACTTAAAAAAGCTTCATCTCCCTTCTTTGATTAAACCAACTCAAAATTTAGATCTTTCAATATCAGACAAAAAAAGTTATAAAAACTAGAATTTAAACCAAATCTATCAACAAAAATTAAGAATTAACATGGTTATCATCCGGTAACATATTTACAGTTCGGTAAATAAAAATTTTCATGTATGTTCAGTGAAGTTTACAGGACATAAAATGCTTGTAGTTTTTCAACCACAAATTTAACTATTTATAAATCAAAAATAAAAAGTTTCGTACAAAATTTTGTGAAGTATCATATTGTACATTGGTCAATAGTTTGACCTGTTAAACTAATTTAATTTAAGGATTACTTTTCCCATCCAGATCTGTATAGTTAATATGATTGTTTATATCTCATTTATGGTTCTTTAAAATATCTCGTTAATGGCCATACCTAAACATCTGCCAACCAAACTGACCTCGCTACGACATGTGCCTTGCATATTGTTTCCTTAAAACCATCTATTATAACTCTAACAAATCTTGAGCAAAACAAACCACATTATTTTGAAAATCAAAATTCAAGACTCCATTGTGGTCAGATTCCAACCTTTCTTATTTGGGCATTGATACATTATTGCTTCAGGACAAATTAACAAACTGACTAGTGCATAGGAGAAAAGCACATTTAAATACTGAATCGATATTCCCATGCCGGCCTAGAATTGGATATCTTGGCACTAGGCGGCCATGCGAGAGAATGATATGAACGTTTATAACAATGTATCATTATGGTTTAAAATGCATGCAGGATAAATTATAAGTACGATCAATATCTAAAGAAGGATATTCTACTATACAGATTTACTACTGATTGTAGGCAACACACAAAACAGAAAATGCTGTATTGGCTCTCTATATTCCTTCAAAAGTGTAAGGTAAATAAAGTACAAAAAATAAGGGTAAGAGAAATTCTACTTAAATTGACAGCTGTAATTTATTACTGCTTCAATTCCATACAACATCAAATGGTAGAACAAACAGATCAACCATTATGTGCATAATTGTCTACCGAGCATAACATTTTTCTGTATTCTGGATCTGTTAATTTAATAACTCTGTCAGCTAAGCTTTAAATAATTGCTTTTTTTTGGGCTATTAGATGTTGCGAGCTATAATTTAGGCATCCCAGACCAATTAAGTTTAGTATACCATATGGTTTTTATTTTTCCATCTGTATAGTATAGTGTCATGTGTGAAAAATTGATTTTGTTCTTTTTCAATTTCAATTGTGAATTTTAATTGTTTATGGAAACTATTAAATAAATATAAAATGTAATCACATTTATCTTTCGGTATAACGCAGACATAATCTTCTACATACTGAAAGAAAAATGGTGTAAAATATTGAAGCGAAACTACGATAGCTAATTAGGAGAGAAAAGTGGACTGTATAAAAAATTAAGTGATAATTGAACAAACAAAAATGTTTTTAATCAGATCAAGCGTTTACTAAAAGCACTCACCTGGTATTTATGAAGTCGTGCCAACGAAAAAAAAACGATGTAACATCTACTCTGCTGTTGCGGGTGTAGCGAAGCACATTTATATCAATAGCGGTTCTGAAGGAAAGTGGTTCGTCAAATTAATTTGTCGTACATAGAACGTGTAAAACTGCGATGCGGACCGTTCGAACGACAAATCGATTCTCTGCTTCGTGGATTTTCCAGTCAATACTGTGTTCTTGCACATGCGGAATAACGTTTATCACTCGCGGTACTTGTTGGCGCGTGCTTCGAGTAAACCATGGAAATTTTACTCTAATAAATGTAAATATCCCGAGGCGGACGTAAATAATCAACAAACTCAATAGAAAATAAATGTAGCTATAAATTATTTACACTAAACAGAACAAATGGTAATGTGAAATCAATTTTTTTTAAATTTTGAACTTCCACTTCTTCTAGTATCATTTGCACTACTACACTAGATAGCGCCATTTCCATAGCACAATTTGTAAATAAAATGTATTCTTATAACTGAAATACGTTGATCTAAGTACGAGTTCTACTGCTTTTACAAACTCATTTTGTGAAATATCAGTTTATTGTTTAATCGTATTCCAATTATTAGTTAATTTCTATTGCGTAATCTATGGGAATGTTAGTATGTAACGATATTTCATCTAATGATACTAAGATACAGTTTTGTGGAATTACAATGTTTTTAATTTTCTCTTTGAACGTCCATGAATCTTAAATATAATGTTTACTTTTGTATTGTTTTTTTTAGAAAAACAGATAACTTATATTACGATGATTGCACCGTTGACACAATAAGCCTCATGGGATGCCATCTCTGTGCAACTTCACTAGTCCTTTGCATATTTTAAAAGATATTTCCTAAACAGAACAAAAAACACTCTTTATTCTTAATCAAGCTTTCGATTTATATTTATATGGAAGATGGCAGTGTGTCAAATACAAACAATTTACATCGTACAAATTTCCAGTACAGTCAGGAGTCCCACATTGGGCCCTTATTATTTCTTTTGTTTATTAATGACATAAACCTTGTCTTTAAGCATTGCAAATTCTTAATGTTTGCAGATGATTTAAAAATCTATCGCAGTATCATATCGCCAAGTGACTGTACAATGATTCAAGATGATTTGAACTCGCTGCACATATGGTCTGAACTTAATAAATAGACTATCACTTAATATCAAAAATGCTATAGCATTACCTTCCCACATGTTATATCACCCTTGGCAACACAGTACTACATCGATGGCATCGTATTGAGTAGAGTAGATGAAATTAGAGATGTTGGAGTAATATTAGATTCAAAACTTTCATTCACACTACAAATACAACATTTAACTAACAAAGCTAGGATTTGTATTCCGTTACTGTCAGGGATTCTCAATTGCAACTTGCAAATTGTTATACTGTGCCTTAATAAGAAGTATTCTTGAATATGCCTCCATCATCTGGTCACCCTATTATAAAAATAGCATAATTAAAATTGAAAGAGTCCAGATGAAGTTTATTAAGTTTATAGCATATAAAATGGGATTACAAAAACAACAATACAATGTTCAGGATATTTTAGACATACTACAACTTATCTCGCTTCAAGATAGGCGTACATTAAATGACCTACTTTTTCTACATAAAACTATTAATGGTTCTGTTAACTGCCCTGAAATACTTGAATCAATTAAATTAACAATTCCTTCTAAATTAACACGTAACTTCGACCTTTTCTATTGTGAATGCCATCGAACTAATTATGGTAGTCATTTCTATCTAAATCGAACTGCAATTATTGCAAACAAGTTTAAACAATTAAATTGGTTTAATAGCAGTCATCAATCCTTTCGAATGTCTGTATTAGCTAATATTAAAAATAAGTTATAGATTAAGCTTTTATGTATACACATTTTCTGTTTATTGTAAATGGGGTTTCCCGTAAATGTATGAAAGTACAAGGTACGAAATATGTTTATTTCTTCATCAGAATTTTAAAAGATGTATAAAAACAACTAACAAATGGTTTGACTACATTATTATACTTACATGAATGGAGTTGTTAAGGCGTATTTCTTGTTATGATGTAAACCCGCCTTTAGCATGCCGTGAACGAGGGATTCGCATTCCTTCCTTAACCTGTAGCCATTAGTAGTCGTCAGGCACTCGTGCGATGTGCAACGTGCTCTTAGTATTGATGCACCGTAGCGTGCTTTAACGATATATGTAACACGAGATTTATGTAATCCGCGATTCCTTACTATGCTTTATATATTTCGTTTTCGCGTGCAAAAATGTTTGTGATTTAACCCGTAAATAAAGGCATAAAATTAGCCGTACATTTCTTTATTTGGAAATTATATCCTACCAGTGCGATACCAAGCAAACCCTTGTCCTTGGTCCACTACAAGAAGGGTCTCCAACCTAAGCTAAAGAATCATATCAGAGGCATAAGGAGTCACCCCTCGCCAGGAGTTATTGTATGTATTTATCAAGTTTACATATTCAAATAAACCTAAAGTTAAAATCTGAAAACTATACACTACATTTAGAGTAGTTTAACTATCCGACTGAATGTTCATGGTTAGAAAGAAGTCTACTCAACACCAACTGATTTTAGAAAATCGTATAAAAACCAAATACACTTTCAGTAATAAATAAACCAAAAAGTATATGTACTGATAATACCGTATACTATATCTAGCAGGACTTATTGGCAATTTGATGTGATTCATGAAGATTGAGGACACGAATAAATATTGCTGAGATGGTTTACATAAGTTTTGTCATTCGTGCAATTAGGGCCCTTTGCAACGTGTACCTTTTGTTTGTTTCTATGTTTATTGTCTTTGAACATAGTAGTTGCTTTTTCTTGTTAAACGCAACACGGCCTTGTGCTAATATTTGATTTATATCGTTTCCCAGCTTGTGCAGGTAGCAGAAACTCTTAACCTCTAGTAAGTTCTCGTTTCCTACCTTTATTCTGGTTTTTGACTTTTCCCATCCTTTACATACTAGTACCTTAGCTTTATTTTTGTTGACTTTCATACCATATCTCTCTGTTATAGTAAGAACCATGAAAAAAGTCCTCTACGTCATAGGTGTCTAACTCAATTCAATACATACGTTTAAAATTATTTAAAAACTTAACTAATGTATATGATAAAGATAGTGATACGATTTGTATGTGTTTTAATTAAAGACATACGTGAACACGTTCATGTGGGAAAATGACAGAGAAGAGTATATGTCCGTATGTTTTGAATACTTAACCGGCTATCTTTTGGTAATATGAACGATGCTACATTGACTTAAAATTTTCAACTTAGTTCGTACGAATACAAGTGATGACGCAGACGACTTCTTTCATGGTTTCGACTATAGTACTGTTTCCATTTCTAACACTTAGTTGCTAGATGCTAATACCACTACACCATCTGCAAATATAAGCATATCAATCTTTTGTCCCTGCATAAGAATTCCAAATGTCTTCCTGCATTTGACAGTATTCATTGCATTTTCGAGGTTCAAGTTAAAAATTAATAGAGATAGGGCCACATCACTGTCTTGTCCCTTGTTCGAGTAGAACAAAGGACACAGTCTTGACAGCAATTTCCTTTAATGAAAAATAAGGGGTGCGCTTCAAGATTTAGTGCGCCTATTTGAATCGGTGACTATTAACTTTAAATATAACTGTTTGTAATACAATGAAAGAAATCTATATTAACTACCTTCTAGCTACGCTATTTCCCAAACTCTCTAATGTGACGGTAAGATTGACATTATTCGCGTTTCTCCGGTAACGCGTTTGTACTAACATCTACAGTAACATTCCCCTCCACGTAAGGATGTTCGTTGACATCTTTACCATCCTCGTTTACTTCTAGCAATGCCAACTTCGCCACCGCACGGTGGAATACTCCTGTTGGGGTTTGTACTAACGCTTGACGGGCGCGGCCATCTTGTCCATACCGAACTGTTAGAACTCGTCCTCGAACCCAACCGTTTCTTTTGCTGTCGTCGATAATAATTACAAGATCCCCAGGCTCGACCGGTTTCGTATCACCAAACCACTTGGTCCGTTTGGTTAGGGTAGGCATATATTCCCGTATCCATCGTCTCCAGAAATAGTTGATGTTGAACTGAATTAAGTTCCAACTATTATGTACAACTTTACGGAATCATCCATGGTTACAGTTGGTTGCTTAATTCCGCTTGAGCTTCCCAATAGAAAATGATTTGGAGTAAGGGCTTCTTGCTCCTCCGAATCTAGTGGTAAGTACGTAAGCGGTCTTGAATTAACTATGGACTCAGCTTCCACCATTACTGTTTGTAACGCCTCGTCGGTAAGTTTACGTTCTTTCGGTAGATTGAGAATAGCATTCTTTACGGAGCGAACCATACGTTCCCATGCACCGCCCATGTGGGTGTTGATGGAGGAATAAACAGCCATTTCGTTCGGGCATTGGTGAACGTTGCAGCAGACTCCGCCTGTATTCGCATTATCTGTTGCTTTAGTATACGATCAGCTCCTATAAAGTTGCTTCCGTTATCGGAATATATTTCTAGTGGTGACCCACGACGACAGATAAATCTGCGTATGCACATTATACACGACTGTGTTGATAAATCAAAGGCAACTTCTAGATGGATTGCGCGTATGCTAAGACATGTGAATAAAGCAATCCATCTCTTAGCATTTGATCGCCCTACCTTTACAAGGATAGGTCCAAAGTAATCAAATCCAATAAAACTGAATGGTCGGAAATAAGGAGATAATCGTGCTGCAGGTAGCGGTGCCATTTTAGGAACTTCTGGTCGTGCTTTATAAACTTTGCACCACTGACATTTCTTGCTAAGCTTTCTTACTAAGACACGTAGTCGCGGAATGTAATAACGCTGTCGTAGCTCGTTGACGACGGTTTCAGAATTGCCATGAACGTATTTCGTGTGGTAGTGATATATGATCAACGAGGTCACTAAATGGTCTTTAGGTAGTATGACAGGATTCTTGGTTTCCTCCGTTGTCCATTGAGCAGCACCGATACGTCCGTCAATTCTTAGAACTCCGTCTTTATCCAACATTGGGGTAAGCTTATAAAGAGGACTAGACTTCGCTAACTGTTCCGTTTCCTGCACTGACGATCTTCTCTTTGACAGTATTAATAATTCTTTTGCATAGGCCTCCTCCTGCACGAGCCTCCAAATCTGTACCTCCGCTTTGTGAAGCTCTGCCTGAGCGAGAGTTGATGTTTGTCGTATGCCTTCATTATTTTTAGATTCCCTACACGCATCAACAAATCGCAATACATAGGCCATCGTTCGTAACAAACGATTCCACTTAGAAAACCGTTGGAGTTGTATTAACGGAGTTGACACCGAGACGACGTTACTGTGTATACAACACGTTCTTAATTCTTCTTTAGTATCGGGAACAACTTGTTCAGGCTTAGGCCAATGTTCCTCAGCTAGGTACAAAAAGTCTGGTCCTCGATACCATCGGCTCGTTGTAAGAAAACTAGGTCCCTTTCCCCATTTAGTCGCTTCGTCGGCAACGTTGAGCGCACTGGGAACCCATCTCCAATCTTTTTCGGCGGTGGATGTCAAGATTTCTCCTATACGGCACGCAACAAACTGTCGGTATCTGCGATGCTCAGACCTAATCCACGCTAAGACCGTGTTAGAATCTGTCCAGAAAAATCGTTGATGGACTGAAATCGAATGCCCATTGATAACGTGTGAAATCAATCGAGTACCCAAAACCGCAGCCATCAACTCTAATCGAGGGATTGTCGATACTTTAAAGGGGCCACTTTTGCTTTGGCTGTTACTAGCGCGCATTGTACACGCCCGTCGGAATTAATTATTCGAAAATACACCACAGCGGCGTAAGCAGTTTCACTAGCGTCAGTAAATATATGAGCCTGCAGAGAACCGTAAGTCTCACTGCTTACTCCTTTGAAGTAGCATCTGGGTATACCGACGTCGTTAACGTGAGCAAGTAAAGTACACCATTTTTCCAGCGCTCATACAGCTCGTCATTCACTCTCTCGTCCCAATGAATACCCGTTCTCCAGATATCTTGCATTAGAATTTTGCCATGTACAAGTAAATGAGACAGTAAACCGAGTGGATCGAAGAGACTCATTACACATTTTAAAATCTGTCGTTTTGTTGGTATAGTTCCAGAAGTGACCAAACGTTCAATTTCTCCGCTAAAGCTCATCGAAAATTTCAGCTCGTCTACTTCCGTTTGCCAAAGCATACCCAAAACACGTTCTGAACCGTTACTTTTAGAAGGAACAAGTTGCTTTGAATCTGAAACGCTTTTCCCGCCGATATAGTTCAAAACAGCCTTCAGATTTGTAGACCATTGATGAATTTGAAATCCACCTTTAGAGTGAACCCATTCCACCTCTTTGGCGACCCTTTGTGCCTCTTCAACGGTCTCAAAGCTATCTAAATAATCGTCCACGTAGTGGCATTTCAAAATTCCTTCCACGGCTCTAGGGAAACGATCAATAAACTCTAAAGCGTTTTTATTTTTAACAAATTGGGCCGATGATGGCGAACAGGCTGACCCAAATGTAGCAACATCCATTAAAAGAATTTTAGGGTTTTCATCGGGACTGTTTCGCCATAAAAACGTTGAGCGTGTTTATCGGCCTCCACGATTTGGATTTGGTGGAACATCTCTTTGATATCGCCTGTAACTGCCACCGGTATTGACGAAAGCGAAAAGTACAGACAACAATGGCACTAAGAGATCAGGCCCTGGAAGCAACATGGAGTTTAACGACACCTCTCCCACTTTGGCTGCTGCGTCCCAAATTAGACGCCCTTTACCTGGCTTTTTGGATTCAGAACAACGCCTAACGGTAAGTACCAAACGCGACCCTTTGGTGCTTTACTTAATTCTTCCTCAGTTGCATAGTGAGCATATCCCTTTGTTTGATATTGTTGCAGCTGAAGATGAACATTTTCCTTTAAACTGGGATCTCGGTTCAGACGCTTTTCTAGGCACTCCAGGCGACGCATTGCCATTGGATAGCTATTTGGGAACTTCACATGGTCGCATTTCCATAATAGACCTGTCTTGTAACGGTCACCAACTCTGATGGTTGTTTCTAGGAGTATACGTTTTGCTCTCAAATCGTCCTCGGACTCTAAATTTACAATCGGAAGCGTTCCAACATCTTCAACACCAAAATACTCTTTAAGCATAAGTTCAGCTTTATTGTCAGACTCACAGTCACAAATATGGTAATTGAACTGTTCAGCTGTATTTCCCTCTTGAAGTTGCCCATAAACACACCACCCTAATCTTGTTTTTGTCGCTACTGGACCGTATTTGCCTTCAATTATTTTCAGTGGGCGGCTAAAGGTAGATCACGCAAACCCAATAATAGTTTTGGGGTAGCTTTCTCATAACTGATCACGGGCAACCTTTTCAAGTGTGGAAATTTT
>JARFIW010000071.1:0-51336 GCA_036346225.1 Platerodrilus igneus | reverse complement strand
TCGGCAAACAATTCTTAACATATCACATGTTCAATAAAGCAAACCTTTTAAACAACTTTGTAACTTCAAACATAATCTAGCACAATTATCTTGAAAATGTTAAGGTCAATTTTGCCTTATTCAAATACTAAATTTTCAAACTAAATTTTAAGTGAAACAAATTAAATGAACTATGAACTTTAGCAAAATTTCGAGAATTAATTTTAAACAAACTTATGTATAGCTTCTTCGAAAATTATCTGAGCATTTTAAATGAAAGTTTCTTGAAAAGATATAAGTATAAAAATGGAGGATGACTCACCGCTGGCCATCTGCTTGGCGGCCGGTTTTCTTTCTTTTTAAAATTTTTTTTAAACATCTGCGTCCTTACTCTTATAGTTGAGCGTGGCTGATGCAGGGGTCCGAATTTAACCTTCAGACAAACCAATCACATGTGGGGGTTTCTGCTTTCCCGCCTAGCAACAATTGAAGCTGCTCCTCAGTCTCGTGCTTGCTTTATGTTTAATGATTGTTTTTTTTATAATACTTAAATTTCCATAGCTTCATTACTTGCAACTTAAATTTAATATTTTAAAACTCTGAATCAAAATTATATTCATATTTAATAATTGGAAGTTTCATCCTTAAAACTCTAAACTAAAAAAAGAACTTGCGCTGAAATGAAACAAAAGAATAAAATTTAGGGGTAAGTTTGTGAAATATTTTCTTACCGTAAAAATATATCTAGAACCATTTTTAGGTCGATGCTGATACCAAAACTAAACTTATGGTACACGTTGACTCCAGTTAACTAATTTTTGGGACGGCATGTTTATTTAAAAAGGTGCAGGTCCTAGATAATACTGGTATACGGACTACATCTGATATCAAAATGGCTTATTCCACGAGGCAATCTCAGTTATACAAGCATGCAACGGAAGGGGGTATTGAATCAAAATATAAACAACTAGAAGTTCACTTAAAGTGTACTTTTGCTATTCTAATGTAGATGGCGTACTATGTATGAATTCATAATACAAGGTTTTAATAGAAATTTAATATTTATTGATTAGGTGTATGGAATAAAATTGTATATTTGAATAACAGAAAATCGTAATTGTTACAAGGTGACATTGAACGAAACAATTGGCTATTAAGATTGATTCTGAGTAAACTAATCGGCAGCGAGATAGGTTTTGGGCCTTTTGGGAGCGTCTTTTTAAAAAGTCTTTCCTCCAAAAAGCTCTTCTATCAATTTTATTTAAACAGAAATTACAATATGAATTAAATAACAGGTACGTTATGTTCAGTAACATGTTGAAATCAAGAATATTCTAAGTTGACAATCACTATTTAATTTAACTAAAATTAGGGTGAGTAGCTTGAACAACCAACAATGTTAAATTTGTGAAGCTTGAGACTGACTGACCCTCCTGGCGTTCTCAGGGTATTTATGATATTCCTGCTCTTACATCACTTGTGAGAAACGCATATCTCATGTCTGCTGTTTCTTTATTCAATACAAAGTATTACTTTTTAGTAATCTTAATTTTAATAAGTTTCTTATAATCCATTGTGATCTGCAACTGCAGTGTCATGTTACGTCTGGAATACAAAGTAGTTGCATCTGTTCTCATGTCTGGTATATGAACTTTCATTAACCTTTTGTAATATGTCCTTCAACTGTACATTGTAACAATCTATTCTTTAGATTCAATAGTTCCATTTGATTATACCTATATACTAATTTTGCGGAGTATGTAACTAGCATAATATAAAATATCTTATCAGGGACGTATTAAACCTAAGAATAGAAAATAATCGATCACCATACTAATTTGGTACGCAGTGTCAAGACGTTAGAAGTTTAATCCTAACTAAATTGAAACTAGAGGAACCAGACCCAAACGCACGTTTAATTAAAACTAAAATGTACGATGAGATGGCGTTAGACACTTATATAAACACATTACCCGAGCGATTATCGGACAAGATAAGATTTTGAAATCCCCAAAATCTAGAAGAAGCTATGAATTTAATTATCGAAGAGGAAAACGTGATGTATCAGTATTACAGAAATCGAATTTACAATCCTAATGCGAACAAAAATTACCTGCCAATTAAAACTATACGAGCCGCGAGACAAATACCAACACAACACAAATTTGCATCATTTAACGCACCAATAAATCAATCGAGAATTAATAATCCAGACTTTAATAATACAAATTTCAACAATCAATTTCGGCAATTTCCCAAACCAGGATTAAATTCGACTTTTACAAAACCCATGTTTACACCAAAACTCAATCAGAACGCAAATTGAACGTGGCAAACATTTGGCATTCTAACAGAAATGCAACCATGACATGGCATATTGTAACATGCCTTTTTGCTTATATTTTAGCATGTTACATTTGTGCTTGGCACTATTAGCATATAAATGCTTATATCTTCATTTAAATATAAAATTACTCTCTTTATTATATAATAATATTTTCTATAAGAATTTATCTCGCACAATCCTGGATTATTAGTTTTAATCGTCAAGTTCCTAATTTGTTACATAGTACAAATAACTATATCTATATGAAATTTTCCTATTGGTTATTTCTGAAGTGTTTATTTCAAAAGCACAACTGGTGTGGTTCTAAATTCTGTATTATTGAGAATAATCGCTAGAGATTGTCCATCCCGAAGATGGCCGAAAATAATTTATGTGAAGTGTCAAATTTTCATTTCTCTCTTGATATCTGATTGCTTATCTAGCACTGTTGAGCATTTTTGATTTGAACTTCTACCTTGCCTCATGTGCTTACCTGATATGTTGTATAATGGATAAAGAAGTTGTTGATTCGTTAAGCCCATCAAATATGTAAACTGATGGGTGTTCCGGTTATCTATGGCTCCGGTTATCTATGCCTCGGGTTACCTTATGTTCTGACTACCTGTGTTTTGGTTACCGATGTTACGTGCGACGTGTTTCCCTCATTCAGATTTCTACATGGAAAAGTTGCTCGTGTTTTCGCACAACCAGATGATGTAAAATAAATACTCTCATCACAAGAATTTTATATTTCGTTTCATTCTACTTTACATATAGCCGCTCAGTTATTACCTTATTGAAAAATATCTACAAGTTTAATTTATGGAACAGAAGTCTGTTAAAGACAACATTTGAAGTCGACCACATGTTGTTTTGTACCTACACTAGGAAATCCACCAACGCAGGATGTCTCAATTTCCTGGATATTGAAGGATTCCTATAAATTAAGTAACTTAGTATTAGTTCAGTTACTGATACTACAGGTATGGAGATTAAAACTTTGCCTTATCGTTTTTCTGTTAAAATAAAGAGGCCTAACCTCTATTTAAATTTGTCTTTGTCACTACAAATATTTTGTTTTGATTATTAATTACATTTTACTTACTTTAATTGATTTCAAATAAAATTCTCTAATACATAACCTTATCTTAAATGATTTCAAATAAAATTCTTTAATACATGACCTAAAAATATGTAAACATTCGAAACTTCATGAAGCTTCTTATGGTAAAAAAAGGTTTATTACTTGAACTTTCATTTCATGTGCATTTGTTACATGACATTATTACAATTATGATCACTTTTTGATGTACTCCCGCATTAAGTAAAATTTTGAGTTTCTAAAGAGATTATTTATTTTGATTTCTTTATAAAAAATTTCTCGTGTACATTTTTTAAATATATGAATTATATCATGTTAAAATATATAGCGATGTCTAAATGTTAATGACACAAGCGTATATCTTATACATGCCTTTGGAATTGTAATAAGTGAGTATTAATATACATATTTAGTCAAATTGTAAAAAAATGGAAAATTTATTTGCTCGTCTAACAATCTCCCTCTCTGAACCACAGAAACTCGAAATTATTTTACCAAATCTTACCCCTTTCTACCAAACCAAATTAGCTTTGCTGGATCTGAATACTATTACGGAACTTTTGCGTGTAGGTCGCAGACTAGAACAGCGCAAAATACAAGTCGGTAATTTCAAGTCTCCTCCTGCTCTGAACTTTTCTCAACTCCTAGAGCCTGACTTAGCTTATACAGGTTCTGCGGTCCGCAGCAAACTTACTTCTGCTTATGTCCCTCCCCATTCTGGTGTTTCTACTTCGAAAACATTTACATCTGGTGCAAGTGATGCTCCTAAAAATATTTCTAATTTTTCCGTTACTTATTGGAACTGTGGCCAACGAGGACACAAGTCTCCTTCCTGTACTCAACCGCAAATACTTCATTGCTATGGTTGTGGTAAACCTAATGTTACCCGTACCAATTGTACGAGTTGTAACAAGAATTTAAACTACCAATCGAGTCGCTAAGCCGAGAAACCGACCCGATTCCTTCTACAGTTGTCTCGGTACCTATTATTTCCTCAGAAAATTCTTTCTCTGGTCTTGATGACCGATCTAAATATGTTTTGGATTTTATTTTAGCTAGTTCTCGTGAGGACGACAGACCTTATCTTACTGTTACTATTTTCGACATTGAATTTAAGGGTTTGCTTGATTCTGGCGCTTCTCGTACTATTATTGGTGGTCCTGGTTGGGATATTCTCTATTCTCTTTCTTTGCCTTTGTCCCAAACGGAGATCCACAGCTGTACGGTAGCCAATGGTCAAGCTTGTGACATTCTCGGGTCACTTACTTTACCCATGTCGGTCGAAAATAAAACTATTCTTCTTGACGTCCTAGTCGTTCCTTCTATTTCTCAGTCTCTCATCTTAGGCATTGACTTCTGGAAATCCATGGGTGTTGTCCCAGATTTTCGAACGGGTTAATGGACTTTTGGTTCTTCTTCTACTGTCTCGATCAGTCAAATCAATGCTCTTTCCGATCTGTCGAGCATGCAACAATCCGAATTGTCTCGTATAGTCCAACAGATGTTTCCTAAAGATGATACTTTACCTTTGGGCTGTACTAATCTCATTGAACATCAGATCCGTACTACATCTAGTCTTATCAAGCAACGATATTATCCCATGTCCCCTACGGTATTTCGACATGTCAATCAAGCTCTGGATGAGATGCTGGAAAGTGGTGTTGTAGAACCATCTAATAACGCTTGGTCTAGCCCTATTGTTATGGTGCCTAAGAAAGATGGCACATATCGTTTCTGCATCGATTTTAGAGAGGTCAATGATGTTACAGAAAAAGATGCCTATCCCCTTCCTTATATTTCTACGACTCTAGACCGTCTTAGAGACGCAAAATTCTTAACTAGTTTGGACATTCGCTCTGCTTATTGGCAAATACCTCTTTCTTCTAATTCTAAAGCGATTACTGCATTTACAGTGCCTGGTAGAGGTTTATACCAGTTTACGAAAATGCCATTTGGTCTTCATAATTCTCCAGCGACATTTCAGCGACTTATAGATCGTGTGCTTGGGGCTGATCTCGAACCTTTCTGTTTCGCATACTTAGATGATGTGATCATCGCTACCCCTACTTTCGAACAACATTTGGTGGTACTACAGAAAGTGCTTTTTCGTTTAAATTCTGCAGGTCTGACTCTTCGCGGAGATAAATGCATTATATGCCGACCGGAACTCAGTTATCTGGGATACGTAGTAAATCGTCATGGACTCCATGTCGACCCAGAAAAAGTTTTGGCCATTCTTAATCTTTCTCCTCCTACTACGGTAACTGAAGTACGACGCATAGTTGGTATGTGCTCGTGGTATCGTCGCTTTATCCCAAATTTTTCTGCTCTTACTGCCCCAATTACTGCTTTGACTAAGAAAAATTCTAAATTTGATTGGTCTTCGGAATGTCAGCAGGCGTTTAAGCTGCTGAAAGAACACTTGGTAACGGCTCCAGTGATGAGTTGTCCTGATTTTTCTTTGCCCTTTACTATACAGACTGATGCCTCTGATTTTGGTCTGGGTGCTGTGCTGACTCAACAACAGGGTGATGACGAAAAAGTCATTAGCTACATTAGCTGTTCTCTTAAAAAGGCGGAACGCAACTATAGCGCTACCGAAAAAGAATGTCTTGGTGTTATTTGGGCAATTGAGAAATTTCGTCCCTATATTGAGGGTTCTCACTTTACTGTGATCACTGATCACCACTCGCTTATCTGGCTGAATAATCTACAAAGCCCCAACGGTCGTTTAGCTCGTTGGTCTGTACGACTTCAACAATATAACTTCACCATCGTACATCGTAAAGGTAAAGAAAACATCGTTCCCGATGCCTTATCTCGCTCAGTACCTAAAATTGACTTAATTGATGACTTTCCTAAATCTTCTATTACTCTGCCAATTTTGGATCCTTGGTACCTTAAGCTACGGACTCGTGTTAATTCCAATCCTAAACTATACAGTAACTGGCATGTGGAAAACGAATTACTATATAAACATGTAAAATCTAAACAGTCTTTGCTCCAACCCCCTCAAGACGATTGGAAGTTAGTAGTTCCCAGCGAACAACGGAATAGGGTTCTATACGAAAATCATGATCTACCTACTTCAGGTCACCCTGGTGTCCACAAAACTGTCTCTAAAATTTCCATGCGTTACTATTGGCCTAAACTTAGAGCCGCTGTTGCTCGATACGTCCGTCGTTGTAAAATTTGCTCTGCACACAAAGTCGAACAAAAGAAACCTCCTGGCTTTATGTCTCCCTGTGCTACTGCCACTCGTCCTTGGCAAGTCCTATGTACTGATATTGTCGGACCTCTTCCTAGATCCTCTAAAGGTAATTCTTTCATTTTAGTTGTTGCCGATTGTTTTACAAAATATGCTTGTTTCTTTCCTCTACGTGCGTCTACGGCCGCTGCTGTTGCTCGAACCATTGAGGAAAATATTTTCCTGGTATTCCTCAGTATCTAATTGCGGACAATGGTGTACAATTTCGTAGTAATATTTTCACTAAACTCTGTGATTCTTATCGAACAAAAATTTTGTTTAATGCTCGCTATCATCCTCAGGCGAATCCGGCCGAACGTATTAATAGAGTCCTGAAAACTATGATTTCTTCTTACGTTTCTGATAATCAACGTCGGTGGGACGTTAATTTAGCAAAAATTGGTTGTGCTATTCGATCGCTTAAGCATGAGGTTATTGGTTACTCCCCATATTTTGCTCTATATGGTCGTGAACATGTTCTCTACGGCATCATTTTGGAAAACCTCTTGATCCTGATGATGTTCTTATGGATCCCGAACGTCCTATTCCTCCTACTGACTTAGTCAAATTTGAGTCACTTCGTGAAGAAATTTCGAAACGTCTTTCCTTAGCATACAAGAAAAATGCTAAACACTACGATCTTCGTCGTCGTCCCTTAACTTTATCTCCTGGCGATCGCGCGTGGAAACGCAATTATGTTCTTTCCGATGCTACTCGCTACTTCAATGCTAAACTTGCTCCCAAATATGTGGGTCCCTTTACTATTAGAACTAAACTTTCTCCTTGGACCTATATCTTAGTGGATGATTCTGGTAACGATCTGGGTACTTGGCATATTAAGGACCTCAAACCCGATACAACTTTAGACCCTCCAGACATTGATCCTGAACCTCCGGATCCTAAAGGGCTCCCTACGGCCGATTCTATTTTGACCCCTACGTGTCGCTGTCCCTAATGACTTGTAATTTTTTTTTGGCTTATTGGTCTTGTGTTTTCTCTGATAAGCTTGTGTCCGAAAACACTGGCGCCTCATTTCGTATTCCTATTCATATTTTTGTAGCTAGCCCATCCCGTGACTTTTCCTTCTGGCTAGGTCCACCATTTGTTCACTATTTGACTATTATAGTCGCCTTCTACATCCATTCCTTGAGGTAGGCTTCAGATCTATTTTCTTTTCCTTTAGGTATTTCGACTTGGTCGCTTTTGTAGGTCTGTTAGCCATACTTTGCTTGAGTCAACGTTTCATACGAATCTGTGTTACCTCAGTTGGAAGTATTCTAAATGGTGTACTAGCTTGCCTTTGCCCTTTACTCTGTTTTGGTTATTTCTTTGCTGCACACTTGAGGTTGACAGTTGTGTCGTCTAATTGGTTTGCTACGAGTTTTCTCCCTCGTTTTTTTCTTTCCTCTTGGTTTCTCCGCGGGAAGCCAAAACTTTTCTTTGAGGTGGAGAACAGAAATGTCCCTTTTGGGGACATCCGTTTTTTGACGTTTTTGACAGTAGTTAAGACCTTTAATCCTCATTGGGTGTCTACTTGATGCTTTCTTTACCTGTTCTGTCGTTGTTGGTTACGATAAATGACTTTGTCTTCTTTTAGAAAAATGTTCCTTTTCTTATACTGGTGTTGGTCCTTCGAACCGGATAAAAATAATTTTTTTTTTTGTTTGGTTCCTTGTCTGTCGTTTTTTTTTACCCCGACGTCTTTATTTTGCTAGGGGGGAATTTGTAACGTGCATTTTTAATGGCTTAACATTTTACACTACCCAATTGGTAAATACATTTGTGTAACTACTATTTCTATATTTTATATTTATTAACTCCTTGGGCGAATGCGTCGTATTATAATGAGTGGATTGCATCGTTCTTGTCTTGCCGCTCATATAAATTTTGTTCCTTATGTGGATACACCAGTCTAGATAATAGACGATAAGAGGTTGTAATAGCAACGAGTTGATATAAACAGATGAGCAGTTGTAGTTTGGTTCTTTGTTCCTATATATTAATTACGTTAAAAATACTGTTTTCTTTTTGCTTTGAAAATAGTGAGAATTAATACCGTATGAATTTTCGAATTGTTCATGAACAAGCACGACACGATTTTAGTTGTTTTTCTTGTGAAATAAAAGTTGTATATTAACTGTAGAGTGTGTAGTGCCAATTCCGATTGAAGTAGTATGGTTTATAGGCGAACGTGTTTGGTCGACGCACATGTGTTTTAAGGACATTTGACGGACGGTTTTATTGCTTACGCGTGCCTTACTAATTGTTTTTCGGTTGAGTTTCTGTTGGAAATAAAAGTGGTAGAACTTGTTAAACTCGACCTGCACGCGTGTTCTACGGAACATTTTGACGGACTTACTTTAGTAATACACGTGCTTTACTCATTGTGTTTTTTTTGTTGGTGCTTTGTCTTTTGATATTTAAACTGTGTGTGCGATCTAGTTTTGCGGTCCTTTTTTTATCAGAGTAGTGCATACTTTGGATTATCCAAATACAGTTGATACTGTAGTTTTTGAATTTTCCAACCCCAAAGTATCTAAAATAGATCATTGCTTGCGCAAATTTCGTAATTTGCGAAATATAACCGATTACCGGTTTACAAAGGTATTGGTTGAAGTTTCTCACTGCTTTTTGGATGTTTATGAAAATAATATACATTTGGTCCCAGTTGAAATTAAACTAGTGCTACAAAATATTTCGAAATTATGGTCTCAGGAAATAGAATTAACAAGAAATTCATCAATGCTACATAGTTCCATCGCGTGATAATGTCTGCTGCTAACACCAGTGAAATACGTAGGTGTGATTAGGGTAACGTGTGATAAGTTCTATCAACACCCTCACAGTCAAGGGTGAAGTGCTGCGTTAGTGCCGGACATCGTGAATCCCACACTTCAATTGTAAGGAAGCGTTACTGAAGGACCTTTTGTAAGTTGAACTATTTCCTACTTGTTACTACTTTAAATATCTATTCGTTGTTTTGCCATATCTTAGTCGTTCTGATACCTTTACCATAGACTTGCATGCTATAAAAAAAAAACAAAGAGAAGAATCAACAATACTAGATGACTCATATCAATTGTGCTTACCTATTTATCTTTTGTTAAAATTTTGTCTGATCTATGTTTAATTGGTGTGTGAGGAAACGTTTCTGCTACTCCCCAATTTCACCCCACTTTGTACTAAAAATTTTTGTATTGCTTTCATCGTTGTTATATTATATAGATTATCCAAACAGTTTTTCTTTACATTCTACCAAGTACTGAACAATCTATGCTCGATCAGCATGCTATGCTTTTTCTTTATTTCAGGTTTGCAGGACTAATTTTTTTTATTGCAGGTTTGCTATTCTGATTTTTTTTTGTTGCAGGTATTGTTACTAAGTCCTTACAACCGCGTACATATATGTTGGTCTGCTTTCTGCAAACCCCCAAATCTCCGATTGAGCCCGGTCATTTCTTTGATTTTCTTTGGGTTACGCACGACTACGAGCTAACGTAACAGAAATTTGGCGCCCAACGTGGCTGCCTAGAATTAACGTAACAATGATTTTAAATCTTTGAGGTGCCATCTACCGGCTTTAGAACCATGAATAAAAACTAATCACGACGATAGCTAACAGAAAAAAAATATCAGTGTTCAGGTACACTCTCACCCTACTACCAACCGAACTTCGAAACAACTACAATGCTTCACAACGCTTAAATTTGCTATAATGACAAACCCTCTACGAGTCTCACCTAAACTAACAACCAAAAATTACATCGACCCAAAAAGTATGATGCAAAAAATTACTAGAGCGACAGACTCACCTCGAGTCTCGTCTAGACTTACGTAATGCTGAGCGACCAACTCTTCATGAGTCTCGTCTAGACTAACATTCTGCTGAGCGACCAACCACGACGACAAGTCTCGCCTAGACCAAATTGCGTTGCAATGCCGATATAAATCAAAATTTGCTATCAAAACAAAACGTGCCTATGCACAAGAGCAATTCTCATATGATATGACGACAGCTCAAACCGATGTACCCTTAAAAATAGAATCCGTAGCATTATCATCAAATCCTGACAAAATGTTTTTTATAGATGCAAGCAAAAAATCAATCTTTTTACGTTCTTCTAAAAATGTAACTCGTATTCCAACTCTTCTTTGTGCAAATAAACAATCTGTAAAGTATCTGCCATTTCAAAAATTTAAAAGAAAACTTTTCAACTGCTAAATTTCTAACACTATAGTCAAAAGTGAAAACTGCACTCTCGTTCCGCTAAATATTTTCTTCACTAACCACTAAATAAATTATTTTTTTTACGTTGCAGTGTCAATAATTGAAATAACTAAATCGAGGCTTGTCGTTAGAGTTGCTATAAATGTTTGAATCATCAAAATGTATTCGAGCCCCACGTTGTGAGCGCTATTTATGTAACATATTAAATTCCTCAAAAGGAAAATAATGTCTGCTCTACCATACAGGCGGCAGAGCCTCGATAGATTACTAGGGGTTCCTGTTTGATAGTCAAGCCCAGGGTAAAAAGGATGTTGAATGGCTTTGAGAAAAAAGGGTCCCTCTAAAGAGTTCTTCCAGCCAGCTAAGGTCTTCAACTTAGGGCAGAGCTATGAGCTAGGGTCGTAGGATGGTATACGATAAAACAAAAGAAATTTTATTGGACGCCACCTATCTTAATGAGTGTTTGATAAGAAATTATCCGAAGATCAGATACGGAAATCTTCGAAAAAGAAAAAAAAATTACGACAAGCAACATAAACAAAAATACTTACTTTGGTCTCTGCGACCTGTAACGGGAACGGCGAACTCGTGCTATCTGAAAATTTAATCACACTTAAACATATTCACACTAAGGGCTTCGTTAGAGCCTAGTCACTTTATCACCAAAAAAAATTACATGTAAATCCACTAGTAAAAATTATACTTTCAAGAAAAACTTTTAACTTTAACACTAATAATACCTTTCTTCAATATTAAAGTTTCATATTTGTATACTGTTTTCTTCTGTAGGATAATTACTGTTGACTTCAAAGAAAGAAAATTTTGAGACAACTTGATATTTTTTCTATTGATTTTTAAAAAAATATATTTATATATACATTGTTTATACAAACTTATTTATACGGAGACTTTCGAAACAGCGCCGTTTTTACTATTTAATATTAATCTCTAAGCATTCTTGGAATATTGTTTCACTAATTGCATAAATTACTTCAGTTCGCTTTAAGAAATATATTACTTTTATTTTATGTTACAGTGACTTCATGCTACTAGAATAGGATCCTTTTCAGTGTACAAGAAAAAAATTACATATTCAAAAAGCAATTTCTCTGGTTATGGTTCTACATTTTTAATAGCTATCTTTAATAAAATCAAAGGTCAAAGAAAAATACTTATTGTCGACATTGAATTATACTTCAGGTGTACTATCACAATGTGTTATACACAATAATTCGGCAAACAATTCTTATCATATCACATGTTCAATAAAGCAAACCTTTTAAACAACTTTGTAACTTCAAACATAATCTAGCACAATTATCTTGAAAATGTTAAGGTCAATTTTGCCTTATTCAAATACTAAATTTTCAAACTAAATTTTAAGTGAAACAAATTAAATGAACTATGAACTTTAGCAAAATTTCGAGAATTAATTTTAAACAAACTTATGTATAGCTTCTTCGAAAATTATCTGAGCATTTTAAATGAAAGTTTCTTGAAAAGATATAAGTATAAAAATGGAGGATGACTCACCGCTGGCCATCTGCTTGGCGGCCGGTTTTCCTTCTTTTTAAAATTTTTTTTAAACATCTGCGTCCTTACTCTTATAGTTGAGCGTGGCTGATGCAGGGGTCCGGATTTAACCTTCAGACAAACCAATCACATGTGGGGGTTTCTGCTTTCCCGCCTAGCAACAATTGAAGCTGCTCCTCAGTCTCGTGCTTGCTTTATGTTTAATGATTGTTTTTTTTATAATACTTAAATTTCCATAGCTTCATTACTTGCAACTTAAATTTAATATTTTAAAACTCTGAATCAAAATTATCTTCATATTTAATAATTGGAAGTTTCATCCTTAAAACTCTAAACTAAAAAAAGAACTTGCGCTGAAATGAAACGAAAGAATAAAATTTAAGGGTAAGCTTGTGAAATATTTTCTTACCATAAAAATATATCTACAACCATTTTTAGGTCGATGCTGATACCAAAACTAAACTTATGGTACACGTTGACTCCACTTAACTAATTTTTGGACGGCATGTTTAATTAAAACGTGCAGGTTCTAGATAATACTGGTATCTGATATCAAAATAGCTTATTCCACGAGGCAATCTCAGTTATACAAGCATGCAATGGAAGGGGGTATTGAATCAAAATACAAACAACTAGAAGTTCACTTAAAGTGTACTTTTGCTATTCTAATGTAGATGGCGTACTATGTATGAATTCATAATAAAGGTTTCAATAGAAATTTAATATTTATTGATTAGGTGTATGGAATAAAATTGTATATTTGAATAACAGAAAATCGTAATTGTTACAAGGTGACATTGAACGAAACAATTGGCTATTAAGATTGATTCTGAGTAAACTAATCGGCAGCAAGATAGGTTTTGGTCCTTTTGGGAGCGTCTTTTTAAAAAGTCTTTCCTCCAAAAAGCTCTTCTATCAATTTTATTTAAACAGAAATTACAATATGAATTTAATAACAGGTACGTTATGTTCAGTAACATGTTGAAATCAAGAATATTCTAAGTTGACAATCACTATTTAATTTAACTAAAATTAGGGTGAATAGCTTGAACAACCAACAATGTTAAATTTGTGAAGCTTGAGACTGACTGACCCTCCTGGCGTTCTCAGGGTATTTATGATATTCCTGCTCTTACATCACTTGTGAGAAACGCATATCTCATGTCTGCTGTTTCTTTATTCAATACAAAGTATTACTTTTTAGTAATCTTGATTTTAATAGTTTCTTATAATCCATTGTGATCTGCAGCTGCAGTGTCATGTTACGTCTGTAATACAAAGTAGTTGCATCCGTTCTCATGTCTGGTATATGAACTTTCATTAACCTTTCGTAATATGTCCTTCAACTGTACATTGTAACAATCTATTCTTTAGATTCAATAGTTCCATTTGATTATACCTATATACTAATTTGGGGAATATGTAACTAGCATAATATAAAATATCTTATCAGGGACGTATTAAATCTAAGAATAGAAAATAATCGATCACCATACTAATTTGGTACGCAGTGTCAAGACGTTAGAAGTTTAATCCTAACTAAATTGAAACTAGAGGAACCAGACCCAAACGCACGTTTAATTAAAACTAAAATGTACGATGAGATGGCGTTAGACACTTATATAAACACATTACCCAAGCGATTATCGGACAAGATAAGATTTTGAAATCCCCAAAATCTAGAAGAAGCTATGAATTTAATTATCGAAGAGGAAAACGTGATGTATCAGTATTACAGAAATCGAATTTACAATCCTAATGCGAACAAAAATTACCTGCCAATTAAAACTATACGAGCCGCGAGACAAATACCAACACAACACAAATTTGCATCATTTAACGCACCAATAAATCAATCGAGAATTAATAATCCAAACTTTAATAATACAAATTTCAACAATCAATTTCGGCAATTTCCCAAACCAGGATTAAATTCGACTTTTACAAAACCCATGTTTACACCAAAACTCAATCAGAACGCAAATTGAACGTGGCAAACATTTGGCATTCTAACAGAAATGCAATCATGACAAATAATAACAACCCCAATAATTATTACAAACCAACCACTATGGACACTTCATCTGGCAACACCAGACATAACACTAAAATATCTCAAATCAGGCCCGACTATACACAAAGACGTAACTTCACTTTGAGGAACTATTTCACTAAGAAGTAGAAGGTTTTAACAATCAAGCCACAGATAATTATGCGATTCCGAGTAGAGACGATGAAGCAAATAACTCAGAGGGCTTTGAACGTAATAACACTTACGAAAACTACGAAGAGGACGATGAAGAAAATGCGTGCTCAAATTTTCAGTTGGACAGATAAATACGATCAGACATAATAAACTTAAACAACATTAATCAACACATTTTACCCTATATAGAAGTGCATTTATGTATACATGTTGTGTGCACATGTATGTGCATGCATGCTTGTATGTATGGGTGGTGAATGCATGTTTATGTGTGTATATGTACACAAGCACGCATGCATTTGTAGATGCACGTGTGTTTGCACACATGCTGTGTTGGTTGGAGGGGCATATTGTAACATGCCTTTTTGCTTATATTTTAGCATGTTACATTTGTGCTTGGCACTATTAGCATATAAATGCTTATATCTTCATTTAAATATAAAGTTACTCTCTTTATTATATAATAATATTTTTTATAAGAATTTATCTCGCACAATCCTGGATTATTAGTTTTAATCGTCAAGTTCCTAATTTGTTACATAGTACAAATAACTATATCTATATGAAATTTTCCTATTGGTTATTTCTGAAGTGTTTATTCCAAAAGCACAACTGGTGTGGTTCTAAATTCTGTATTATTGAGAATAATCGCTAGAGATCGTCTATCCCGAAGATGGCCGAAAATAATTTATTTGAAGTGTCAAATTTTCATTTCTCTCTTGATATCTGATTGCTCATCTGGCATTGTTGAGCATTTTTGATTTGAACTTCTACCTTGCCTCATGTGGTTACCTGATGTGTTCTATAATGGATAAAGAAGTTGTTGATTCGTTAAGCCCATCAAATATGTATCCTGATGGGTGCTCCGGTTAGCTATGGCTCCGGTTATCTATGCCTTGGGTTACCTTATGTTCCGACTACCTGTGTTTTGGTTACCGATGTTACGGGCGACGTGTTTCCCCAATTTAGATTTCTACATGGAAAAGTTGCTCGTGTTTTCACACAACCAGATGATGTAAAATTAATACTCTCATCACAAGAATTTTATATTTCGTTTCATTCTACTTTACATATAGCCGCTCAGTTATTACCTTATTGAAAAATATCTACAAGTTTAATTTATTGAACAGAAGTCTGTTAAAGACGACATTTGAAGTCGACCACATGTTGTTTTGTACCTACACTAGGAAATTCACCAACGCAGGATGTCTCAGTTTCCTGGATATTGAAGGATTCCTATAAATTAAGTAACTTAGTATTAGTTCAGTTACTGATACTACAGGTATGGAGATTAAAACTTTTGCTTTATCGTTTTTCTGTTAAAATAAAGAGGCCTAACCTCTATTTAAATTTGTCTTTGTCACTACAAATATTTTGTTTTGATTATTAATTACATTTTACTTACCTTAATTGATTTCAAATAAAATTCTCTAATACATAACCTTATCTTAAATGATTTCAAATAAAATTCTTTAATACATGACCTAAAAATATGTAAACATTCGAAACTTCATGAAGCTTCTTATGGTAAAAAAAGGTTTATTACTTGAACTTTCATTTCAAGTGCATTTGTTACATGGCATTATTACAATTATGATCACTTTTTGATTTACTCCCGCATTAAGTAAAATTTTGAGTTTCTAAAGAGCTTATTTATTTTGATTTCTCTATAAAAATTTTCTCGTGTACATTTTTTAAATATATGAATTATATCATGTTAAAATATATAGCGATGTCTAAATGTTAATGACACAAGCGTATATCTTATACATGCATTTGGAATTGTAATAAGTGAGTATTAATATACATATTTAGTCAAATTTCTCTTATCGTGTTTTAACTTTTGTTTCTCTAAGTTATTTTACAGTTGTGTGAACAAGTATCTTGATATTTAAATTCTAACATTCAGATATTCTGTAAAATTTCCCTTACCCTGTGATTTCAAGTCTCATGCAGCCTCCGCAACCATAAAGGTCGATGCAAGCTGTGGCGAAGTATTTATTATACTTCGTCGTGCAATTACTCTTTTTATAACATCGAGAAAAGAGTAACTTGCACGTGGCGTCTAACGCTTATATTTATTACATATTTCTACATTTAACGTTCACTACTTTGCCGCAAAACGATTTTTTTCTATACCTGCCCACGCTTGCACGTGGCACCCAACGATTTTTTTCTATACCTGCCCACACTTGCACGTGACGCCCAACCATTCTTTTTTTTCTATACCTGTCTACGTTTATACGTGACACCAAAATTCTGTTGAATGTTGATTTTATTTATAAACGCCCACGCTTACACGTGGCATCCAACCTGTTTTTTTAATATTTCTATTCGTCCACGATTACACGTGGCACTTTTTTTACAATTCTCTTATTCAAAAACAAACAAAATTTTTATTGATAGGTACCAAAAAAATTTGACATTGTTGTTTAAAATTTATTATCAGAATACGTTTCGCATAAACCCCACATTTTGTCCAAATGTTTTCCCTACACGACCATGTTTGCACGTGGCACAAAATTGTAAAACTATATCTTCATGTAATTTAGTTATTTTTTAAAAAACATCTAATCGTATCTTAAGGTAATTTTTTTAAAATAAATATATAAACATAAATTAAATAATTATTTTCTTAAAAATAAATAAAAATGGATCAATATTTAAAAGCGGGATATTTATTAATAGATGAACTTGAATATGAACTCAATATAAGGTCAATAAATACAAAAAAGAAGTCCATGGAAGAAAAAAGAAAACTTTTAGCTCGTGAATTATGTACTGAAATAAATAAAACACCCCCGCATAAAGATATTTTAAATTATACAAAAACTTTTGAGCAAGATTGTGAAGCAATAACTAATACATTAGATTCTATTACTATTTTATTAAACGAATTTGAAGGTGACAGTAAAGATTCAGTATATAAAAGAATAAAATCCCATCTGGCACATTTTTGTGGCAGAATTCAACGTTTAAATATTACAGATAGTGAAGATGAAGAACAAGCTACAATGTTTAAAAATGAAAATTATGCAACCGCACTTTTAATTGATGCTGAACTTTATGAAAAAATAGACTAACATGAACAAATATCTGGTATTAATGATAATTCTCTAACAAATAATAGTAACCCAACAATAAATGCACATCCACCTACCGTAACTTGCATAACAAACCCTGATCCAATATCTTCTTGGTCAGTTAAATTTGATGGTAAACAGTCATCGGTGTATGAATTTTTAAAGCGAATTACTGAACTTGCTGATACTAGAAATGTAACAAAACAAGTACTTTTCAGTTCGGCAATGGAATTTTTTGTCGGAGACGCTATTATATGGTTTAGGGAAGTCCAACATATAATAAAGGATTGGAATTCTCTTGTAGAACGTTTAAAACGTGATTTCTTACCTCCAAATGCAGAAAATTTACTTTGGGACGAAATAAAAAACAGGAGACAAAAACAAGATGAACCAGTAATGCTATATATAATGCAAATGCAAAATTTATTTAGACGTTTTAAAAAATTACCGTTAGAATCGACAAGAATAAGTATAATTGTTCAAAATTTACTTCCAGAATTTATAACTCCACTTACTCATTTCCCTGTAAATACAATTGAAGAATTAATAATAATTGCACAAAGATTACAAGAATCGTTTAGATTAAAAAATTTAGCAATTTCAATTAATAACGAAAAACAACCAAATACCTCCACTTGTATTGAAAATAAAAATACCTTACCTAATACCTCACCTAATCAAGAAAATAAACAAAAATTGTTTCAAACTATACAACCGATACATAAAATAAATTATTTATCGCAAAGAAATACTAAATTTCAACCATCAATGAGTGTTCATCCTAGAACCACATATTATAATAAAAATTTTAGTACCTCTATACCTCAAATAAATTCAACAAATGAAGATATAAAAAATAATGTTACCTCTTTTCCTCAATATAAAAATAACTATCCAGTAAATACAAATTTACCTAAAATACAACCCCTAATACATAGAACTCAATACTTTTCTAAAAATTTTACACCAACTCAAGTCACATGTTTTAATTGCAGACAACAAGGTCATACCTATTCAAATTGTAGACAAATAAGAAAAATATTTTGCTACAGATGTGGTTTCCCACAAGTAACTATAAATAACTGTCCTAAATATTCAAAAAAGCTAAATAGTCGGTACAGGACAAGTAGTCGATATTGTACGTATTCCCCAAAGGCTACAAAAATATATAAAACAAATAAAAATTTAATTTCTACCTTTAAAAATAAAAATAATAAAAATTTGGTTACTACTTCTAAATTTAAAAATTATAATGACTGGTTAAAATGGTTAAACACAGTTAAAAATTTTTATAAACCAACAAAATTTTATATTGAACCTTATAATTTTATATCTAAACCATCTGATAACAGACCCTATATTAAAGTTAAATTAATAGATACAGATATCACTGCATTGTTTGATACTGGAAGTAATATTTCTGTAATAGGATCTCTTGGTATACCTTTAATTAAAGATTTAAACCTAAAAATTTTCACTTTATCAAAACATAAATTATTTACCGCTGATGGTACCCCACAAAAAGTTGATGGTATTGTAGATTTACCAATTTTTATAAACGAAGTTTGTCGTTTTAATACATGCCTTATAGTACCTACCTTACCTCATTCATTTACCTTTGGAACAGATTTCGCAAAGAAATTTGAAATTACCTTAAATTTTAAAAATGATTTCTGGGAAGCTTTTTCCAAATCAAATACTTTAATACCATTATTAGATAGCCCTGATTTATCAGAAATTTCTAAATTAAGTAATAAACTCAGTAGCCTAGAAGATTTACATCCATCAGAATTATCTGATGCTAAACAAATAATAGATTCCTTTAATACAATTGCTAGTAATACATATAATTTAGGTCGAACAGATAAAATATACATGAATATAGACACAGGTGATAGTAAACCTATTAAGAAACGTCCATATCCAATGTCTCCCTTTATGTCAAAAATTTTAAATGAAAAATTAGATGAGATGCTAGCTTTATATGTAATAGAAAAGTGTAACTCACCCTGGTGTTCCCCAGTTTTATTAGTAAAGAAACCTTCTGGTGATTATAGAGTTTGCTTTGACGGAAGAGCTTTAAACGAAATTACTACTCATGATAGCTATTCTATGCCTAATGTAGACCGTATTCTAAATATGCTTAGAGGTGCTACATATATTTCAAGTTTGGATTTAAGACATAGTTTGTGGCAAATTCCTTTAACTGAAGAATCGAAAGATAAAACAGCCTTTAGTGTCATCTCTAGAGGTCAATTTAGATTTGTTACTGTCCCGTTTGGTTTGAGGAATAGTGGTCAAACACAGCAACGTTTAGTTGATACAATTTTTGTACCTAAACTGGAGCCAAACATTTTCTGTTATCTCGACGATATCGTAGTAGTTTCTTCCGCGTTTGCTGAACATATTAAATTATTAGAAACTGTAAGAGACCGCTTAAAAGAAGCAAATTTAACTTTAAATTTAGACAAATGTGAATTTTTCAAAAAGTCATTAAAGTATCTAGAATATATTGTAGGGTCGAATTCAATAAGAACAGATCCAGACAAAATTTCTGCCATGATAAATTATCCAAGACCAACAACAACCACTGAAATAAAACGTTTTTTCGGTATGGTCAGTTGGTATAGAAGATTTGTGAAGTCTTTTTCAACTTTATTATCTCCAATTAATGATTTATTAAAAGGAAAGAAGAAAAAGGAACCAATAGTTTGGACTCCTCAAGCAGAATCGTCATTTTTAAATATAAAGCAGATTTTGGTGTCCGAACCAATTTTATGTCAACCCGATTTTAGTCAACCTTTTATAATAGAGGCTGATGCGTCAAATACAGGTCTAGGCGGTGTCTTATTACAAAATTTGAATGGAGAGAATCGCATTATCTCATATGCTGGTCGATCTCTCACTCGTTCTGAAGGTAACTATTCAGTTACAGAACGTGAATGCCTTGCTGTAATTTTGTCTATAGAAAGATTTCGTCCCTGGATAGAAGGCACTAAATTTACAGTAATAACTGATCACCACAGCCTCCTGTGGCTTAATAATATACAGAATCCCTCTGGTAAACTTGCGAGATGGGCAACTCGTTTGCGACAGCATACCTTTGACTTAATTCACCGAAAGGGTAAATTAAATGTAATACCTGACTCACTTAGTTGTTCAACTCCAGAAGACACATTAAACTTAAATATTTTAGAAATAAATCAAAATAATCTCGATGAATATTACATACCTTTAAGAAATAAAATAATAAATTCACCAAATACCTATCCACAATGGAAAATAGAAAATAATCTTTTATATAAATTTATACCTACAAATCTACCTTTAAATACAAACATTAGTAATTGGAAACTTTTAATACCTATACAACAAAGAAATGACGTCATATCAGCATATCATGATTCTCCTACAGCTAGTCATTTTGGCTTTTATAAAACTTTAGCTAGAATTCAAGAAGCCCATTATTGGCCAAAGATGAAATATGATGTTCTCAGATATTGTCGAAATTGTCTTGTCTGTGGTGCATAAAAATCGTCAAATCAGAAACCTTTAGGATTAGTAGGAAAGGAAAAAGATGTCCATTTCCCATTTCATACAATAGCACTACATCTCATAGGTCCCCTACCTCGTTCAAAACAAGGCCACAAATGGATACTTGTTGTTGGAGACTGGTTTTCCAAATTTACTTTGCTCTTTCCTTTACATAGTGCTAAAGCACAACATATTGAAAAATATGTAGAAAATAATATATTTTTAACTTTTGTGTCCCTAAATTTATAATTTGCGATAATGGTTCTCAATTATCTGGAAATATTTTTAAAAACTTAAGTAATAAATATAATGTTGAAAAGATCTGGTATACTGCAGTATATTCTCCTCAGTGCAATTTTATAGAAAGAATAAACAAAACTGTTGGTACCGCAATAAGATCTTACGTTGAAACACACAATATGCGGGATGAAAACTTGGCAAAAATACAGTATGCTATAAACTCTGCTAAGCATGAAGTAACCGGTTTTTCTCCAAATTTTCTCGTCTTTGGTAGACATGCTCCTATCTCAGGAAAATTTTATAGTTCATCATATAAACCTTCTGAAGGCGTCGATATAATGCCTGAAGATAGAGTTGCATATTCCACTGATCAACAGGGTCTCTTTAACTTATTCAAAGATGTTAAAAATAGACTGCATTCAGCATATAAAAAAATGTCTAGTTGAGATAACCTTCGACGTAGACCAATTTTATTTAATATCGGTGACTTTGTTTGGAGAACAAACAAAGTGTTATCTAAAGCAGGAGAAGGTTTTGCCTCAAAGTTAGCTCCAAAATATATTTTATGCACCGTGAACAAAAAATTGTCTCCCTTGGTGTATAATTTAAATAATCCGGATGGAACCAAAACAAATAATTGGCACATCAAGGATCTTAAGCCATATACTGGCATCAAAATAAATTAAATATTTAATAATTTGCCTTTTACTTAAAAATTATATTCCCTTATCTAAATATTTTCCCTCATTAGTAACTTTGTAAAATAGTATTTTAATTTTAGACCTCCGCTCCCCCCCCCAAAGGTTTGCAAACCTCCCTCTTTGTCACAATCCGCCCTCTTTGTCCCAAACCCTAGTATTTTTTATTTTTTAATTTAATTATTTGAGTGATTAGACTTTACCTATTTTGTCTTTACCTATTTTGTCTTTACCAATTTTAGTCTCCCTCGGGACGGGTGATGCACATCAGATATCACATCACTCATACTTTTAAGTTTATTTTCAGTATTATTTCAGTTTACCCATATCTACTACAAAAAAAAAATATTCCTAACGTCATATTTTTTTTCTCTTTGGTCCGGAGCAGTGTAACATGCCTTTTTGCTTATATTTTAGCATGTTACATTTGTGCTTGGCACTATTAGCATATAAATGCTTATATCTTCATTTAAATATAAAATTACTCTCTTTATTATATAATAATATTTTCTATAAGAATTTATCTCGCACAATCCTGGATTATTAGTTTTAATCGTCAAGTTCCTAATTTGTTACATAGTACAAATAACTATATCTATATGAAATTTTCCTATTGGTTATTTCTGAAGTGTTTATTTCAAAAGCACAACTGGTGTGGTTCTAATTCTGTATTATAAATATATCTATATAAAATTTTCCTATTGGTTATTTCTGAAGTGTTTATTTCAAAAGCACAACTGGTGTGGTTCTAAATCCTGTATTATTGAGAATAATCGCTAGAGATCGTCCATCCCGAAGATGGCCGACAATAATTTTTTGTGAAGTGTCAAATTTTCATTTCTCTCTTGATATCTGATTGCTTATCTAGCACTGTTGAGCATTTTTGATTTGAACTTCTACCTTGCCTCATGTGCTTACCTGATGTGTTGTATAATGGATAAAGAAGTTGTTGATTCGTTAAGCCCATCAAATATGTAAACTGATGGGTGTTCCGGTTATCTATGGCTCCGGTTATCTATGCCTCGAGTTACCTTATGTTCTGACAACCTGTGTTTTGGTTACCGATGTTACGTGCAACGTGTTTCCCTCATTCAGATTTCTACATGGAAAAGTTGCTCGTGTTTTCGCACAACCAGATGATGTAAAATTAATACTCTCATCACAAGAATTTTATATTTCGTTTCATTCTACTTTACATATAGCCGCTCAGTTATTACCTTGAAAAATATCTACAAGTTTAATTTATGGAACAGAAGTTTGTTTTGTACCTACACTAGGAAATCCACCCACGCAGGATGTCTCAATTTCCTGGATATTGAAGGATTCCTATAAATTAAGTAACTTAGTATTAGTTCAGTTACTGATACTACAGGTATGGAGATTAAAACTTTGCCTTATCGTTTTTCTGTTAAAATAAAGAGGCCTAGCCTCTATTTAAATTTGTCTTTGTCACTACACATATTTTGTTTTGATTATTAATTACATTTTACTTACCTTAATTGATTTCAAATAAAATTCTCTAATACATAACCTTATCTTAAATGATTTCAAATACAATTCTTTAATACATGACCTAAAAATATGTAAACATTCGAAACTTCATGAAGCTTCTTATGGTAAAAAAAGGTTTATTACTTGAACTTTCATTTTATGTGCATTTGTTACATGACATTATTACAATTATGATCACTTTTTGATTTACTCCCGCATTAAGTAAAATTTTGAGTTTCTAAAGAGATTATTTATTTTGATTTCTTTATAAAAATTTTCTCGTGTACATTTTTTAAATATATGAATTATATCATGTTAAAATATATAGCGATGTCTAAATGTTAATGACACAAGCGTATATCTTATACATGCCTTTGGAATTGTAATAAGTGAGTATTAATATACGTATTTAGTCAAATTGTAACGTGCATTTTTAATGGCTTAACATTTTACACTACCCAATTCGTAAATACATTTTTGTAACTACTATTTCTATATTTTATATTTATTAACTCCTTCGGCGAATGCGTCGTATTATAATGAGTGGATTGCATCGTTCTTGTCTTGCCGCTCATATAAATTTTGTTCCTTATGTGGATATACCAGTCTAGATAATAGACGATAAGAGGTTGTAATAGCAACGAGTTGATATTAAACAGATGAGCAGTTGTAGTTTTGTTCTTGGTTCCTATATATTAATTACGTTAAAAATACTGTTTGCTTTTTGCTTTGAAAATAGTGAGAATTAATACCGTATGAATTTTCGAATTGTTCATGAACAAGCACGACACGATTTTAGTTGTTTTTCTTGTGAAATAAAAGTTGTATATTAACTGTAGAGAGTGTAGTGCTAATTCCGATTGAAGTAGTATGGTTTATAGGCGAACGTGTTTGGTCGACGCACGTGTGTTTTAAGGACATTTGACGGACGGTTTTATTGCTTACGCGTGCCTTACTAATTGTTTTTCGGTTGAGTTTCTGTTGGAAATAAAAGTGATAGAACTTGTTAAACTCGACCTGCACGCGTGTTCTACGGAACATTTTGACGGACTTACTTTAGTGATACACGTGCTTTACTCATTGTGTTTTTTTTGTTGGTGCTTTGTCTTTTGATATTTAAACTGTGTGTGCGATCTAGTTTTGCGGTCCTTTTTTTATCAGAGTAGTGCATACTTTGGATTATCCAAATACAGTTGATACTGTAGTTTCTGAATTTTCCAACCCCAAAGTATCTAAAATAGATCATTGCTTGCGCAAATTTCGTTATTTGCGAAATATAATCGATTACCGGTTTACAAAGGTATTGGTTGAAGTTTCTCACTGCTTTTTGGATGTTTATGAAAATAATATACATTTGGTCCCAGTTGAAATTAAACTAGTGCTACAAAATATTTAGAAATTATGGTCTCAGGAAATAGAATTAACAAGAAATTTATCAATGCTACATAGTTCCGTCGCGTGATAATGTCTGCTGCTAACACCAGTGAAATACGTAGGTGTGATTAGGGTAACGTGTGATAAGTTCTATCAACACCCTCACAGTCAAAGGTGAAATGCTGCGTTAGGGCCGGACATCGTGAATCCCACACTTCAATTGCAAGGAAGCGTTACTGAAGGACCTTTTGTAAGTTGAACTATTTCCTACTTGTTACTACTTGAAATATCTATCCATTGTTTTGCCATATCTTAGTCGTTCTGATACCTTTTACCATAGACTTGCATGCTATAAAAAAAAACAAAGAGAAGAATCAACAATACTAGATGACTCATATCAATTGTGCTTACCTATTTATCTTTTGTTAAAATTTTGACTGATTTATGTTTAATTGGTGTGTGAGGAAACGTTTCTGCTACTCCCCAATATTACCTCACTTTGTACTAAAAATTTTTGTATTGCTTTTACCGTTGTTATATTATATAGATTATCCAAACAGTTTTTCTTTACATTTTACCAAGTACTGAACAATCTATGCTCGATCAGCATGCTATGCTTTTTCTTTATTTCAGGTTTGCAGGACTAATTTTTTTTTATTGCAGGTTTGCTATTCTGATTTTTTTTGTTGCAGGTATTGTTACTAAGTCCTTACAACCGCGTTACATATATGTTGGTCTGCTTTCTACAACCCCCCCCCTCCCAATCTCCGATTGAGCCCGGTCATTTCTTTGATTTTCTTTGGGTTACGCACGACTACGAGCCAACGTAGCATAAATTTGGCGCCCAACGTGGCTGACTCGAATTAACGTAACAAAATTTCTTTTATTGTGTTTTAACTTTTGTTTCTCTAAGTTATTTTACAGTTGTGTGAACAAGTGTCTTGATATTTAAATTCTAACATTCAGATATTCTCTAAGCATTCCCATTACCCTGTGATTTCAAGTCTCATGCAGCCTCCACATCCATAAAGGTCGATGCAAGCTGTGCCGAAGTATTTATTATACTTCGTCATGCAATTACTCTTTTTATAACATCGAGAATAGAGTAACTTGCAATATGCATGTGTATTATTATTAAAATGCTAATTTTTTTTAACATTACGTAATTAAACATAATAGTTATAAATAATTATATACACTAACATGCATAGATGAAAAATAAACAAATGTTCAAATGTAATGTCTATTTTTTTTCTCTTTTATCATTCTAGCAGATCTGAAAACATTGCTGAAGGTTCTACTAGCTCAAATACGTTGAATAGTGGTCATCACAATACCTGGGGTGATCCAACATCATCACTTTTGACATTTGCTGATCTATTAAGCACGAATAACTGCCAGCCAAATGTGTAAGTATACAAAAATTAAATCACACTTTAAAGATTCTATTTAAAGTATTTTAAATAAGTATACTTTTAGAGTGTGGTTATATGTTGTTGTGTCTTTTTTTAATATAAGGCTTTGCATTTTATTTTACTATTTTATTTTAGGGGATTTTTAAACCCCATATGGGAAAGTTTTTTTTACACTATTTAATTTAAGCCTCATGTGTATATCCCATGAGGTTTAGGTTCTCACAAATTTCAGAAGATTGACCTACATTTTGTGGTATAAACAACCACAAACATTGCATTCCCAGGCCATGAAAATGCAGCCACATTAGCGGTTTTAGTGTGGGAGCATGAAAGTTATATAGAAGGGATGTTAGTTGATGAAAACTAAGCTTCTAAAAGGAGGGATTTACTATCGATGATTATCGAATACAGACATGCAGGCACAAAAGTTTGCGTAGACAAAATGATCCTTTGTTACCTTTTACCTCTACTGAAATAAAAAAATTCCCGTGCTTCATTGATAAGGACCGTTGGACGTCACTGAAGAAACAACCGCCAAAGAACACACAAGCCCATGATGTTCACTCGGTAAGTTTTATTATAATTTGTGTGTTTTACACGTCATGTCATCTACATGATCCGATTTGAGACATAATTCTTTTTTTACATCAGGTTTCCAGGTTTGAAGACCCAGAGGAATTTAATCTTAGATAAACTTGCACATATCATTGTATTTAAAAAGCATTACATTTTGCACCTTCAACAATGAGGCAGCTGAATTATAAAATTCGTTATCTTAATAGGTAGCTTTTTCATATAGTAAGTCAATATAGATGGTGTTCATCCATATGATTTCACATTTGTTTTTTATCTTATACTTAATGAGAAAACAAATAGTTTTATTGTCGTACCTGAAAACGTCTTAAGAAATTCATTAAGAAGTGTTTTATTGATCAATTTTATAATTTCACTATTTAAAATACCACGGCCTCACATATTTAGACCCTACCATCTGCCGTTTATTTCTAAATACTGCAAAAATAAAACCTAAGATGGCCGATACCTTATTGCTTTGTATTAACAAGCACGTGTATATATCCTATTAGTAATGCACTTTTTGTTTAATTAAAAAGATCAGTTTTCCCGTTGTAACATGCGGTAACAAAACTACGATAGCTAATTAGGAGAGAAAAGTGGACTGTATATAAAGTTAAGTGATAATTGAACAAACAACAAATAATTAATGTTTTTTAATCAGATCAAGCATTTACTAAAAGCAATCAACTGGTGGTTATGAAGCCAAAAATCTTGTTGAGTTCGCTGGAACAATTGTCAGCGAGAGAGGCGGTTAAGCGGTAGGTGAGAAAGTGCGGGCTCTGGGATGGCGGTTAAATTGGCCAAAGTTAAAAAATGACCGGGTGTCATGGGGTCAGTGTTCATAGGTGTGAGGGGACGTGAATTCAAGATGGCCTCAATTTGGATAAAGACAGTGGCCAACTCTTCAAAAGTTAATACTAACTCGCCAATAGTACGTAGTAGCAGGGTCTTAACAGATTTCACTCCCGCTTCCCATAAACTACCAAAATGAGGTGAAGCTGGCGGTATAAAATGCCACGAGATATGGTCCTTGGAAGCAGCAAGCTTGGCGAGATGAATTAACTGTTTATGAGCACCCACAAAGTTTGTGCCACAATCACTATAGAGGTGATCACACCAGCCACGCCTGGCAATAAATCGGCGCAGAGCCGCTAGAAAGGCGTCCGTTGACAAGTCAGATATGATTTCAATGTGCAGCGCCTTGGTAGCCATACAGATAAAAAGACATAAATATGATTATAAACTTTAGCGCTCGTAGTCGAGACATAATACTAGAAAAGGGACCAGCGAAGTCGACGCCCGAACACAAAAAAGGTTTGACTTGAGTAACTCGACATGAAGGCAGGTTGCCCATAGGAGGTTGCAATGCGACCGGATTGGTCTTCTAACACGTTAGACAGTGACTCAAAATACGACGGATAGATTGCCTTCCAGAAATAATCCAGAAGTGCTGACTGATGAGAAAATGGACCATTTGAGCACCCGCGTGGAATATTTTAAATGAATGTAAATAACATACAGATCAGTGAATCTACTTTTGCTAGGTAACAAATCGGGAAATTTACAGTCAGAGGACAAAGGCGCGTGAGCCAGGCGACCTCCGACGCGCAAGATTCCATCACGAATAAAAGGGGACAATTTGCAAAAACTCCTTTTTAAAGGGGATCCAGAATGAATGGCTTCAAGCTCGATGGCAAAATAAGATTGTTGAGTATACACAAGCAAGGGGATCAAAGCATTGTGCAACTCAGAAGATGACAAAAGTATGGAGTACTTTTCGAGTGGGTGACATAGATTATGACAAAAACGGAGAATCCAAGCAACAATGCGAGTAATAAATGGAAACGAAGAGTGACTTTCTAGAATTGATTGAATCCAAGAGGATGTTACGACAGCGGATAAAACAATAGAGCGTTGTTCAGTGAGAACTTCGTGAATATTTGAAGGCGGAATATATGGACTGTAGTTTTCGAAAGACCGATACAAGGTTGATGAAGCCGCCCACCATAGAGAACATTAGCACAAGTCGGTGGGGAGTAAACCACGTGACCCGACATCGGCAGGATTCTCGGTGGAGGGGATGTAATGCCAAGAGGCGCGAGACGTGTTTTCCTGAATGTAAGCAACACGATTGGCGACGAAAGTCTTCCAACGCTGCGGCGGGGAACGAATCCACGAAAGTACTACCATGGAGTCAGGCCAACAGTAAATTTTATGAAAAGTAAGGTTCGAATCAAAAGTTTTGAGGACAAAGATTAATAATTTGGATGCCAGTGTGGCGGCCAACAATTTGAGACGGGGTAAAGAGATTGTACGAAGGGGTGCGACCTTAGACTTAGCGCACACTAAGCGAACCTCAACGGCGGAAGGAATAACAAAGCGAAAATAAACAACAGCACAGTAACCACGTTAGGAAGCGTCAGCAAAGCAGTGAACTTCGCACGTAGTAAACTGTGGCGGGATAAGCAAGCGGGGTAAAGCGAAATCCGAAAGAAGCGGTAACTCATGCAAGTATCTCTCCCACAAACGCAGGAGCTGAGGGGGAGGGGGAGCATCCCATTCTAATTTTAATGACCATAAACGTTGAATTAAGTGTTTTACCAGAAAAGTAAGAGGGGATAAAAGTCTCATGGGGTCGAAAATACGGGCTAAGTTAGAAAGCAGGTTGCGTTTGGTACAGCAAGTACTTAGTGGTTGAACTAGAAAACAAAAATTATCTGAAGTCGGATTCCATTGAAGACCTAAAACTTTTAGGGTTTGAGTATCAGGATCCTCAAAGGAGCGGGGTTGCGCGAATTGCTGCGTAGCGGAAAGATATGTTAACAATTCGGGATAGTTACTTGACCATTTATGAAGTTTGAAACCACCAAGTTTTAAAAGAGCAGTTTGTTGATTACGTAGAGCGAGGGTTGAGTCAATAGGAACTCCACCAGTAGCGATGTCATCAATATAAGTATGGTGGCGAAGTGCGAAAGCGGCTAACGGATAAGAAGTCCCTTCGTCCACGGTCAACTGCTGAAGCGTTCGTATGGCAAGAAAGGGAGCACAATTGATTCCATGCGTAACGGTATTTAATTTAAAATCCTAAATGGGCTCCTCAGGGGAGAAGCACCAAACAATTCGTTGATAGTCACACTGAGCGGGATTTACAAGAATTTGTCTGTACATCTGACGAATATCGGCAGTGACAACATAAGGATGTAAACGAAATTGTAACAAAATTGTGGTAATATCGGGTTGCAACTTCGGCCCAACAAGCAAGTGATCGTTTAAGGACGATTGAGACAGAGTTTTAGCGAATGCGTTGAAAACAACTCGTAATTTTGTACTTACGCTTTCGGGTTTCACAACGCAATGATGCAGAATGTAATAAGAAAAGTCCGAATGAGACCCAATAACAACAGATTGCATATGTTGAGAATCAAGATATTCACGCATAAACGAAACGTATTGTTCGTAAACACGAGGTTGCTTGAGTAGACGATTTTCTAAAGCAACAAATCCTTGTAAGACAAGATCACGACTACCTGGAAAAAATGGTTTCTGATCTCTATACGGCAATGAGACGACATATCGACCTTGTTAATTGTGGCAAAACGTATCGACAAAATGTTTTTCAACAAGAGTTTCTTCAGGCGTGAAAGGTTGAGCGGCGGGGACAGCTTCGACTTCCCAGAATTTAGCGACAATATCTTCCAATGGGGAAGTAGAATCTGTCATACAAAACAAGCTAGTTATTTCAGAAGCGGGCGAGGAAGGTATGTTTCCCATTAAAACATCCGAAGATGGTATTAATAGCAACAGGTTGATCGCTATCACCCTGGATGCGACTGTCTAATAACACTTGGGGAAAATATCCGCGCCAAGTAAGAGATCAATGGGTCCAGATTGAGCAAAGAGCTGATGAGCTAGCTTGAGGTTAGCCAGATGATTGAAATGTTGTAAAGAAATATTAGAAGTAGGTAAATTTTCACAAATTTTGGAAAGTACTACAGCTTGAAAATTAATAATCTGTGAATAAACACCTATTGGTTTGAGCGAAACTGCGACAGTGCCATACTGAGCAGCAGAGCGCATGAAACCTAAACCACTAAGGATAAGAGAATGTGGAGTAGTATGGAAACCTAAACGTTTCACACTACTTTGCGAAATAAAAGAAGTCATGCTGCCCGAATCGAGTAAACCGCGAAATTGCTGGAAAGAACCAGAGCAATCAGCAATTTCCACTTGAACGGTGGAAAGTAAAACAACTGAAGGTTTAGCTAAAGAATGGAATAAAACTACATTCGAAGTTGACGGACCACTACAACTAAACGAATTCGATGATTACTCAGAGGCACGAGGAGCGGATTGCTTGTAGCGGTCTTGAATAGCGGGAGTAGTGCGAGGTGATATCTTATAGGCGGCGGTGTCCGGACTCAAGCGAGCCTGGTTACTAGCAGCGAAAGCGGGTTTAGACGAAACGCGATTAAAGTGCAATAACGAATGATGACGTTGATTGCATTGGCGGCATAAAAAAGTAGACTGGCTTTTATTTAAAATGTGAGAATTTCTAAGGCAATTAATACAAAGATGTTGTTTTTTTGCAAAGTTGTAGCGATCTTGCGACGAAAGTTTAACAAAATCATTACAGCGATAAAGATTGTTATCTTGTTTGCAAAGCGGACATTTATTAACACTAGACTTCGTCTGAACTAACATGGAAACGCCGGAGCGAGGCTTAGAGACGGGTTGCTGGAATGAATAACTTTGTTTAAATCAGTTTTATGATTTACCGACGTGTTTTCCAGATAAGCAATTAACTTTTTATAAGATGAGATAGCGGTCGGATCTTGATGCAATTCAAAACTACGAGCAGTGTGTACATCCAAGCGATTTAAAATCATTTGTACAAGAATAAAATCCCATTGCTCTATGGGTAAATCAAATTTTTTAAGCGCTTGTAAATTATCAACAAAAGTATCAACTAATTTTTGCAAACCGACGGGGTTATCGGAGTTTAATTTGGGAAATTTAACTATATTATTCCATAGAGCTGAGGTAATGTGACGAATATTACGATATTTTTCACGAAGTTTTGTGTATGCAAGAGCGTAATTGGCTTCTGTAACGTCAAAGTTTTTAATGGTTAAAAGTGCGGAATCTTTTAGTGCTGATTGAAGATACGAAAATTTATCTACGTCCGACAAATCGTTATTAAGATGAACTAAGCTATCAAACCAATCAATAGAACTTTCAAAGAAACAACTTTCCCCACCAAACGTAAGCAGCATCAGCGGGGGAAGTGATACTTTCGACTTTAAAGTATCTAGCGGTGGGGACACATCAGCCCGAGGCGAAGATTGGTTGGTAAACAGTTTGAAATAGAACACTTTCATTTGAAAATAGTTGTTATCAAAACATTTACGGATAGCGTCTTCCATTACAAATTGTTCATCAGCGTTACCGGCTGAAGAAATTGCACCTACTATCCAATTATGGTGTGTAAGAAAATTTTCTTTGGCGGTTTTCAGAGATTCATACTGTGCGCGAAATAAATCTAAAAGGGTTGCTTTAACCATATATTTGTGAGCGATTTCAAACATTTCCTCTAGCGAATTAATAGCAATGTTCTGTAGAAAACCATTATGCTTCAACTTTTCAGCCATGTTTAAATTAAATACAAAAGCGGACGAAATAAAGAACGAGATATCGACGATTTATAATAGCCTAGCGGCGATAACAATACGTAACCTATTGCAAAATAGATAACAGTTGCTTGTAAACAACTCAACGATACAAATTATGCTAAATAACTGTCAATGCGTTGATGAGCGGTAGATTAATTATCTGAGTTTGTAGTTTACCTAAATCCGGCGAGAAGTTAATCAAATGTAACATGCGGTAACAAAACTACGATAGCTAATTAGGAGAGAAAAGTGGACCGTATATAAAGTTAAGTGATAATTGAACAAACATCAAATAATTAATGTTTTTTAATCAGATCAAGCATTTACTAAAAGCACTCACCTGGTGGTTATGAAGCCGTGCTAACGAAAAAAAAGATGTAATATCTACTCTGCCTTTTGCGGGTGTGGCGAAGCACATTTATTTCAATAGCGGGTCTGACAAAAAGCGGTTCATAATTAGGAGTTTTACGTAAACATGTAAACCAGCAATGTGGACTGTTTGAACCACAAATCGATTTTCTTGCTTTGTGGATTTTCCAGTCACTACACTGTTCTTGCACATGTGGAATAACAACGTTTATCACTCGCGGCACATGTTGGCGCGTGCTTCAAGTAAAACCATGGGAATTTTGCTCTAATAAATTTAAATATACCGCGGCGAACGTAAATAATCAACAAACCCAGTAGAAAATAAAATGTAGCTATAAATTATTTACAATATAAACGAAACACCTGTGTTAATTGATTTGTATGAAGTTGTATCTAAATATCTTGTTCCGGTTGCATTTTTCTTTATACAGGAGAATTTTCAGTTACATCTAATTGGTCGAAAAAACGTTGTGTTTTTTAATACTAAAAAAACTAGGGCAAGTAAGTTTAATTACTATTTATCACCTTCCAAAGTATCTATCTATTATAGTTGTTATTAGTTTTTGTAAAAGACTCTCAATTAAAATCTAATCTATAATTCATGGCCGAAAAAAAAGGAGGTTCCTTTATATATTAAAAATCTAACGTGGGAGAATTTAAAATAATTTTTCTTACTAAGTTCATTAAAGTTCGTAATCAAATTGTTGTTTAACAGTCAAATACACTGCTTATGTATGCATAAATTAACGTAAATTTTTTGTAATTCCTATTTGAACTTATTTTAAGTTATTTTTCCTTACCTAAAGTTGTTTTTGCAATATATTTTTCAGTTTTTTCTATTATTTTGTGTTAGTTGTCTTTAATTTAAAAACAATGTTTCTTAAAAAATATAAAACAATACTCTTAATTTCCTTTGCTTATTAAATAAATGTGGCCAACTACCTCTATTGATTGCAAAAATATCTATTTTTTAACCAAATTTCTTACTTAGAATACGAATAGATTTGGATTAACGTTTGTGGTTTTAAACTAAAACCAGATGATGAACTACTTGCATTTAAAAACAAAAGAAGTGTTATGGGAACTCTCGTTATGCAATATTGTATCGGTTTCAACCAGAACCAACGTAGACTCCAGCTGAAATCTGCTCTTTCGCAGGAAAATAATAATATACCATTTAATCATAACATAAATAAGGACTCTGAATCTATAAGAAATCACAGACTTCATGGACAACATAAAGACTATAACCCACTCTTTACCTTTCCTGTACCCACTTCGATCGAGTTATTGCGAATCCGTTCCCATCTAATTCATTTAAAACGTCTCGATTTATTTTCTTCTGCAAGCTCTGATGAAACTAAAAAGTTACGAGCAAATTTATGCTTGAATTATTTTTGTCGAAGAATTTGTGTTAGAAGAGTTTGCTATTATTTCTGATACTCTCAACGTTGTTTCAAATTTAAATAATTTATTGTTATCAGCAGAAAATGTAGAAATTTGTAAATCGGTATCCGTTTACAAGTAGAATTTGACCTTTTCAGTATATAGTGCGAAGATTTTGTTTGTCTCTTTTCTCGAACGAATTAATGACCTAAAAATCTCCAGCAACTGTACTGACGAACAACTATTTAAAAGAGCAGTTGAATTATTTTATGATAGTGCCTTAGCATTGTTTTGCAATATTGAACATCAAATTCATAGTTGACCTGATCTAGTAGATCTTTTGAAGAAAGACTTTGGTATCTTTCATAATGATTATTAAATTCTATCTCAAATTCCTACTTGTTTTCAAACACTTAACGAACACATATTATCTTATATTTTCGAAATACAGACATTATTTAACTGTTTATCCTAATGAAACCAAAATTTTGACGGAATTAAGTCAAAATCTGAATGTGTATTGTTCTGAACATTTAGCTCTCCAAAAGATTGATCTCCTAACTTAGACCTTTGCCATTCCTTGCAAGAAGTAAAATTTCGATTAGAAAAATACTATCCCTCAGTAAAATTCCAACCAAAACCTTCTCATCAAAATGTATCTTAAGGTAGCGACTACTCGTAACTTAAATAATTTTTCATCCCTTATATCGAGTACTGACGAAACTAATTCCCTTTCTTGTTGGAGTTGTTGAAAAGATGACCGAACCTATGCTAATTGTATTGAACCTTGAAATCTTTTTTGCCATGGTTGTAGAATCTCCAACATCATAAAAATAAATGTCCACATTGTAATGTTCTGGAACATTACCGAGGGTACGCTTCTGTTCAGAGTGTACACGAGTTGCATATCTCCCATATCAATAAGTATATATAAATTAAAATGCATTTATTATGTCTTAGTAATAGCATGTTATATTGTATCAGTTGAAGGTAACAATATTAAAGGTTAATCAGAGTTCATATCAGACATGAGACTGGAAGCAACTACTTTGTATTCCAGTCACAACCTGATACTGCAGGTGCAGATACAATGAACTGCAATAAAGCAGTCTTAATTAAAACATTACTTAGAACAAGACGTATGTATCAAGAAATAGCAAATGGCAAGATCTGCACATTTCTACAGGATGATGTGAAAGCAGGGATTACATAAATACCCTGAGGAGCCCCTGATGGCCAGTCAGTCTCGAACTTCATAACTTTAGCATTGTTAGTAGCTCAAGATACTCATTGGTAATTATTAAAATATTAACTTTGATTAATTTGTTAGATTAAAAGTCACATTAATGAATATAACGTACAAGTTGATAAAACAAATTTGTAATTACTGTATTAAAATAAATTTGATAGAAGTGTTTTTGGGAAATAAATGTTTTTAAAAAGCCCTATTAAACCACCCTTTACCAAAAACGAACAAAGAAATAAAAGGATTTCTAGGACTCGGTGGCTATTACAGAAAATTTATTAAAGGTTATGCACAAATAATCAAACCATTAACCAATTGTAACAAAATCGAACACTCACCGGAATTTATTAAAGCAATAGAAAAAATTAAATGTATTCTTACGAATCACCTGTTGTTAAAGTACCCTGACTTTTCAAAACCGTTTATATTAACAACAGACCCATCCAATGTTTTTTTTTTTAGAAGAATACGACTACGAGATCATATACAAAAAAGGAATGTATAACAATAATGCGGACACATTGAGCAGAATACAACTCAACGCCATAGAGACAGTCAGTTGCAGGCAACGTAGACGAAACCGAGATGAGAAAAGACCCAGAAGGAATAGAAACTATACATTTAACTCAAAATGACGAACCAAAAACTGCAATTAAAATTCTAAACGAAACAATAGATACGACACCAAATCAATTTATAATTACCCAAGTCTTAACCAACTTTGACCAAGTAAAATATACAAAAACAGATAGTAGGAAAGTATATCAAATTCAAATAACAAAAGATGACAATGAGGAGCAAATAATTAAAATTTTAAAAGAATATATTTCGCAGAAAAAACGTTTTTACTTTTATTTCACAACGGAACATTTATACAAAAGATTTTCCGAATTATATATCCGATTGCTTAATAACTCAGGACTCGAGATTATCAGATGCACACGAATATTAATAACGTTAGATGACCCAGATGAGATAAACGACGTAATTTGCATCCAACACGAAGGTAAAACAAATCATCGTGGAATAAATAAAACCTTAAAATAACTTATAAGAAGATATTATTCTAAACATATGAAAGAACTAACCACGGATTTTATTAATCATTGTGAACTATGTGAAAGAGCAAAATACGACAGATCACCACCAAAAGTACCCTTAATGTTAACTATAACACCGGACAAACCTTTTCAAAAATTACATGCAGACACTTTGGTAATAGAAGCTCAGAGTTTATATCAATCGTAAACGCATTCACAAAAGTAGAACAAGCGATACCCATTACTTCAAAAAACAGTATTGATGTAACTCAAGGATTCTTACAGTACTTTACACTTTACGGTACATCCGAATCGATAACTTTAGATAATGGAAGTGAATTCAGAAACGGAACTATACAAAATACCCTATAACTTCATAAAATAAATATTTATTTTATAACAGAAAATCACACCGGAATCGAATGGATTAATTGAAAGATTACAGTTAACGTTATTAGAACAAATCAGACTTTTAAGATGAACATATAAGAAAGAACATATCACTAATTTAATGTTATATGCCCTAATTGCTTATAATAATACAATTCATTCCTTAACTAACTTTATACCCCTTGAATTAACATAGGACACTCATATGCTCATAGACCGTACGATATACACTACAATAAGGAAGTATATCAACAGTACGCCAAGGTGCATAAAGAAAAATTAAAAATCACTTATAATTATGTCAGAAATAAATTAGACAGCAATAAGGAACGTATTATAAAAACCCACAATGAAAACACCAATATAAATAGATTCTCAGTAGGACAGACCGTGTATGAAAAAAATTTTAAAAGTAAATGACACAAAACGGCCCCCAAAAGTTTAGGTCCATTTAAAACCAAAAAGATTTAGCAGTTGTAGACAACGGAAAAATCATAAGATATATCCATTTAAAGAATTTAAGACACCCTGTAATTTCAGATGAACAGCCATCATTGTTGCTATCAACCTTCACCCAGGTAGAGCAGACGACAACGGTATACTACCACTAAAATTGAGAAGTATGCAGAACACAGCAGACTATAGGACTTTCACACAGAAATTTGATTAGGAAAAGATTGTGATAGAAATACTTAATTACAAAAGTATAATGGAAAACATCCTAAAGAACACAGACGACAAATTCAATCAATTTATACCAACAGACCAAACCATAAGACACAAAAGAGGAATTATTAATGGACTAGGTAATATTATAAAAGCTATCACAGGTCATTTAGACAACCAAGATGCTGAATGATACGACAATGCAATACGAGAATTGATTGACAACCAGCATGATATAAAAACTATTGTTAGAAACCAAATTTCTTTAACTCAATCAACCATAGTCAAATTTAACGATACTTTACGAAAATTAGTAAAGAATCAAGACAGTATAACAGATAGAATACTACCTCTTGAAAGTAACATGCAAACCACAATGTTAGGAATGCGAGATTTAATAAGATTTAACACGATATTTAATCAAATGTTATCAACCCCTATTGTAATTCAACAAATTTTAGCTACACTAGAGAATGCTGTAACATTTGCTAAACTAAATATTTTACATGCTAGTATTATCGAACCAATTGATTTATTAAACGAATTATTAGGAATTAGATCACATAACTCATAGTAAACTACCTTCCGTAAATGGACTTAGGTATGGATTCACAAAGGAAAAATGCAAAAAGTGGCACCCAGCCAATACTTATGTCAATCATTAATGACACTGCTATTCAAACAGATGGCCCTTGCGAAGTACAACTATTACGATTCTCTAATCACTATGAGAATAGTGTGCCAAAACCAGTACAAATTACGGACATGAATTTCAGAAAGTTCTGGATAACAAATGGATTGCGGTATTTCTTTAAGAAGTGATAGCAACCGCCCATTGCAACCAAGATGAAAACAGCTTAGCCCTAATTGGAAGCAAAGTGATCACCATAAAGGAAGATTACTATTTAAAATTAAAAAGCGAAATTATTCAAGTATATCAAAACCCAGCAGTGACAGAGAAATTCGCAAATCTACCTGAACTACAGTTCAAGATTCCTCAAATCGAAGACAATGAAATTATCAAAAAACCAATGCAATTAATGGACAATTATAAAGAACATTTAAATGAGTTAAAAGTGCCAAAGTTACATTATGACAATATTAGCGTTTGGACAATTCTATTGATCATTGTACTATATTTATTAACTATATGTTTATTATACAAAATGTATAATAGTTATAAGAACAATGAAACCACAAATGAAACTTTAGGGACAATGAGTTTTGAAAATTAAGTACAACCCTTAATTTTCATCTGTCGGGAGGAGTTACATATCCCCCATATCAATATGTATATAAATTTAAATACATTTATTGTCTTAGTAATAGCATGTTACATTGTATCAATTGAAGATAACAATATTAAAGGTTAATCAGAGTTTATATCAGACATGAGAACGGAAGCAACTACTTTGGATTCCGCAACCTGTTACTGCAGGTGTAGATACAATGAAGTGCAATAAGGCAGTTTTAATTAAAACATTACTTAGAACAAGACATTGTATGTTATCAAGAAATAGCAGACGATGAGAGCTGCACTTTCCCACAAGATGATGTGAGAGCAGGGATTACATAAATACCTTGAGGAGCCCCTGATGACCTGTCAGTCTTGAACTTCATAACTTTAACGTTGTTGGTAGTTCAAGCTACTCATTGGTAATTATTAAAATATAACTTTGATTAATTTGTTAAATTAAAATTCACATTAATGAATATAACGTACAAGTTATTAAACCATTTTGTAATTACTGTATTAAAATAAATTTGATAGAAGTGTTTTTGGGAAATAAATGTTTTTAAAAAGAAGCTCTCAAAGGCCCAAAACCTATTTCGTGTCCCTCACAAATTCACCCACCATTAACACAACGAAATTAGTCCCTGCACGAATTAAATTTAAAGCATACTATATGTTCACCTCCTTTGCCAAAAAGGCCGATTTTGTATCTACTACCGTATCTTTAACAAACACTTGTATCCAAAATCTTTTCATATGACCCCACTTGAATGGTCAAACTGGTTTAAAGCCATTCATGTTTTTCACCATCCTAATTCTGCCTCTGCCAAACTGAGGACTAAACCTTTTGATAATTGTCCACATTTACCTCTCTGTATTGTCTCTGACTATATCGATGCATTGTTAGACACCAGTTTTAACTCCATGTTAATTAATTTTACAGGCTTACAGCAACTAAGAGAACAAAATATTGATTTTAAAATAATACCTGTATGATCATTATTGATTCTGCTCAGTCAGGCAACTGGCTCTATTAAATTAAAAGTTCATATTACATTCTTAGTCATACCTACCCTAGCATATTATTTTTTTAGGAGTTGAATTTTAATTACCTCTGCTCCCATTCTAATTTCACAAAATTTCGAGGAAACTTTTAGATTGAAACAATTGCTTCACTTGCTGGCTGAGGTGTCATTTTATTTCAAGGAAAAGATGGCCTAGAACACTTTGTTGCCTATGCTATTTGTACTTTAACTACCGCCGAACAAAAATATTCCATTATGGAACAGGAACTCCTCAGAGTAATCTTTGGAATTGAAAATTTTATGGGTCGTGTTGAAGAAATTCAGTTTATAGTCATTACCGATTGCGCTGCTTTTACCTAGTTAAATAATTTGAAACAACCCGCTAGACGTTTGGTCAGATGGAGTTTATATATCTCACAGTTCAGTTTCACTATTCGCCACAAACCTGGAAAATTAAATATTATATCTTACTCCTTTATCGTGATGTGGCTGCCTTAAATCTTCTTAATTTAACTCATGATTCCTGGTATTCTAATATGGTGAAAAAATTTACTGAACATTCCGAAAACTACCTATCATTTCGTGTTATAGGAGATTGTTTGTATAAATTTGTACCGCTTTCACATCTAAATTGTAAATATATCTAAAAGGAAATTAGTAATAACTACCGCTAATAGACCTTGATGCTACCTTCAGGCAATTAGTTGTTACGAAATATATAGCAGAAATATCTTATTTTAATTACTGGCCCAATTTAAGACAGCTTGTTTGCCCTTATATTAAAAACTAAAATCTGTGGTGCTCAGAAAAGTTCACAAGAATCTCAACCTGCTTTGATGAGTGCATTTAAAAAAGTATTTTATCTTTTTCATTTGATGTCTCTTGGTTTATTAGGACCTCTTCCTTGATCTAAGGAAGGTAACCAATGCCTATTTTAATTGTAATGGATTGATTTTCCAAATTTATTTTTGGTCATCCCTTACCAAAGGCTACCTGTTCGGTGATCATGAAATTTTTAGAGCAACAAGTTTTTCTTATTTTTTGTGTGCTTCAAATTATTCTTTGTGACAATGGTACACAATTTCTCTCGAAAGTATTTCAAAATTTCGTAAAAAGTTGTAAAGTTTAGAAAATCTCGTTTAATGCCAGATATTATCCGCAAGTGAACCTAACAAAATGTGTCAATCATGTAATCATTACCGCTATCTCTTCCTATATTGAATCCAATCATACTAAATTCTACGAAAATATATTTAAAATTCACAAGCATTGCGTACCTCTAAGTATGAAGCTACTTTGTTTTCACTTTCAATTTTAGTGTTTGGCCATTATATCTCAATTGATGGTAGTTATTATGGTTCTGTTCCTGACAATACTGATGTAATTGAATTTGATGAAAAAATACGTTGGGATTAAAATCAAGAACTATTACTTTCTATCTTTACCTATGTCCGAAAAAATGTATTCAAAGCTTATGAAAAAAGCAAAACTCATTATAACTTCCATAAAAGAGACATTTCATTTACCTTCAGCGAACAAGTATGGAAGAAAAATCATGTTCTTAAGCAGTTTTCTACTAAACTAGCTCATAAATTTTCTACGTACAATGACGTAGCCAGAAGAAAAGTAAACACCAGGCTAACTACCAACCGCGGAGAGTGGGGGATTCGCCTACATACCAAAACAAAAAAAAATAAAGAACATCGCCCACGATTATCTATTAACAAAATAAAAAATAATAAATTAAATACATAATTCGGTACAAACAAGAGAACAAAATAAAATAAGCGTTATCATTTCAATGCCAACAATTATATAATACTGACAAATTGGATAGTGGATCCACGAAGTGCGCATTTCGCGGTTAACATGTAATAAACTCAGTAAAAAAAGGAAAATTAAAATTTAAAATTTTCCAATCGCAAGTATGTTAAATTTCTGAAGTATTAAGGGCAAATTTAGTTTTTAAATCTAAATTTACTTCCTAGCAAGTATGTTAAATTTTGATGTATTAAAGGCAAATTTAGGTGTTTTTTTTTAAATGTAGCACAGGTGTTAAACTTAAGCTGTTCAATAAGTATGGTGGACTGGTTTTACACCAGCCACCATTGATAAATAAAGTCCTTGACATTTATAATAGAATACAAAGCACATACCTCTCTGCATCAGGATACTTAACTTGCCAACTGCTGGGAGGAAGAAGTCAACATAACAACGTAGCTACTATCGTAATTACTGTAACTGGTACACGGCAGCGAACAGGTGGACTACACCCGAAAGAACGCCTTTGGCCACCAGCAAGAAAAAGGCAAGACATCTCTAATTGACATGACAACAATAAACGTGCATTGCTTTTAAAGTGATAGAACGAGTAATGTAGAACATATTTTGTTGCACGGGCTGCAGCAGCAAAATCAAAATGAATTTAAATGACGCCAATCTGTGTTATCGGAACGCGATTTTAAACTGGAAAACATGGTTTTACTGGTGAATAGTGCTCTACCTTATTTCAACAAGTCATTACTCTGTCACAATAGAGAAAACTCATTATACGCGGTTGTAATGTTGAACAAATTGAAGGTTACCTACAAACAGGCTATGAACTATTTAGTTATAGCATAATAAACTTTACGTTTCAAAGCGAATAGATTTAAATTGAGTAATTATTTGAAAGCGTATTTATTGCAGAAAATAAAACATACAGGATGTAAACTATTTAATTTTAGCCTAAACTTGACGTTGTTAAAGAAAAAGGGATTTGAGTTGAAAATGTATTGGACCGCATATTGATTAGTAACTGGTAAAAATATACTGGATGTTCAAAATAAACATAACAAATTTATACTATGTTCAATCTCTCACGTAATTTCACTATTGATCTATAAACTATAAGATTCAAATGGCAAATCTTAAGGGCGTTGGCATATTAAAGACTTTAAACTATTTTCGTCTGCTCCTAATGAGTAGTATTATCTTATCTGTATGAATTTACCTTATTATTGAACTTTTATATCGTTTCCCCTTATGTACAATTGATTTTATAACCACTGACTTATACTATCGTATGCTTAAATGGATATGACCCCTTAATCTACAAGTGTTAAAAGATAAACCTTCCTTGTTACAAAAATTTTTCTAGTAGTCATTACATGCAAATAAAACAATTTTTTTTTAAATTTACATCTTCTACCTTGTTATTATTCCTTAATCTAATACAGTCATTTATTGTGGTTAACATAGATTTGTCTGAATAACCCAGCGAATCTTTAGGACTAGTACTAGCTGATTTCGGGTGATGCTATGCTCTTTGAATTCCCATAGCAAGTGCAACCCATGCATGTAGTAAAAAGTCTGTTTCCACAGTTAATACAAGAAAGTTCTATTCAATGTGTTTTCTTACGCATATATTTCAATCATTTCTTACAATTTCTGTTATCAATCATTTTTATATCATAGGAATGTAAATGCATTTTTTTTGTTTTTCTTGAACATGTTGGTGTGGGGCTATCGCTTCTGTTGTTTCAAATACTAGTCCTTATGTTGTAGTTGTATTAAAAATTTTCCTATCTTTATCTTTGGTTAATTGCATATCGTATAATTATTGCTGTGTTCATGGTAGTTACGTCTAAGAAATTATTGTGTGGGTATATTTAAGTTGATTACGTTACCTTTATATGATTTTCTTATCGCAGTGGACGAGCTTGGAAAGAAGATGATTTGTCTGGGTCTCATTTGGGGCCTAGTTGTTTTTAAGTGTCTACATGGTGATATATGGCTCATTTTATCATTAACATTGCTGGTGATCCTTTAGACCAACTGTTTTAATGACATTCTCTACACTCTACTCTTTCTTAAGGATGCTTGTCCTAAAAGTCTACCTTTTCTTATCTTTCTATTTTCATCTTCAATCTTATTTTTTTCCCTTGGTGGACTTGTCTTGTCTCGAGACAACCTTCCTACATGTAAGAGAGGTGTTCCCCCACTCCAAACTGTTGACTACACTTTGATTGGCCAAGTAGTGTTACATTATCCACCATTTTTTTCTATCGCTATTGCTCAATGTGAGCCCTTACTCTTCTCTCTTCTACCTGGTTCCTATGAGGCTTCAAACATACCATCACCCTCTTTTAGTTTTTCATTATCTTCTATTTTTCCTTTTACTTTAAGTTGCTGCATATTTGAAGGGTTGTTGCTTCAACACATTGGGCCATGGGTGTGGAGAACCTTCGTCTAGCTGTGTATCGCAACTATCTTCTGCTGATGTCCAATAAATCCGTCGACGTTGAATTTGTTACCTGATTTGACCTGTGTGTCAATTCTCTCTTAATCAACACGGATGCAGAGATGGCATTCTCCCTTCTATTCGGTCCTTTATGCTTTTTGTTTGAATGAGTACTGCTTCATGGAACTTCTCTTTTTGGAGAGCATGAGTAGAACCCCTTTTTCTAGTTCCTACGGGATCGCACTACTCTCTTGGAATTTCTTTTTTTCTGTTTTATATTTATAGGACGAGCGGTGAGATGGAAGCAAGGACACATTTTAAATCCAGTGACTTGACTTCACACCATCTATATGACAGTATTGAATGCGGGCAGGTATTAGTTTCGGCGAAGTGATCCCTTCCTATCCTCATACCTTTTCCATAATTATCTAAAAAACCATGACATGTTTCACAAAAGTGTAGGTGCACTTATTTTTTCTTCACAATTTGGAAATTGAAGAAACAACCCCATGCGACCTTGACCTCCTGAAGATGAGCAGAAGCTGCCTTTGGCTGCAGCAAACAAACAGCTAAGCTCCTGGTTTATTGTTATGTTGCTAGCTTTACCCATGATGGCAATAATTGCAACCAAATTTATGGGATAATAAATTGCACCCAGTGCTATGTAGTGATTGATGGCACAGATGAAACGGAATAGGGTATATAACCTAAAAGTAAGAGTTTTTATTACAATAATGCATATCGTTTGATATTTCCAATGTCCGTTTTAGAAATATCAATTTCGTTTTACAAGTGAGACTGTTCCAAACAAGGCAAGTTGCTAAGTTGATCACCTGCTAACGAAATTATACCATTTATGTGTCACACGGATTAAGGTTTTCACTTTGGGTGATAATCAAATTTTGCACTGGCAAGACAAAGAGTAACTTAGTCGAGCCTACCCAAAATTTGTAGATCAAATAAAGCCACTTTTAAGCTGAATGGCACATACTAGTTTGCCTCCAACCCAAAAAAACTCACTTAAAATTTATATGTTTAAAATTTTAAACTGTTTGAAAGATTTTGTTATGTGTGTATTTAAGTCAGCCGTCTTCTGTTGTTTATCTAATTAGTTTACTCCAACCAGATAAAAGTTGCGTGTTGAGTACTATTTTTTGACGCTAAGGTTAATCTTTTCTGGTACAGATATAAAAATGTAGATGTTGCTAATGAACAATTTTTCTATGTGAATAAAAAAATACATTTTTAAATTTCTGTTTATAAAAGTAGGTTTTTTAAAATTAATTTTGGTGTTAGAAGTGTTGCTTTTTTTTGCCTCCTCATCAAAGCAAAATTTGCTTGTTGTCCACCAATCTTCTAAATTTCTTAGTTTTGCTTTATACGCATGCTAATGACAAAATCAGCCAATTGAAAAATATTTTTTGCCATTTGTATTATGCTTAGTTGAAATTAGAGGACAGGCAAGTTTTCTTAATGCTATGTGTATTAAATGCCACAAACTGTGAAAATAGGTCTAATTATCATTTTAGTTTGTTACATGCCGAAAATCGGCTATGTATCATTTTTGATTTTAGTTTTAAATATGTGACTGAAAGCGCGCCAATATTTTAAAAAATAGACTTGTGCGTACATTTCCGTCACTTCAGACAGTTGCGTCGGCGCCAGAGAGTGTGGAAGGATGTGCGAGTTTTCCGAAACGACCGGGACTAGTTAATGAGATGTCGAACAGTGAAGTTCACCGGTGTCTTTTTATCTTATCTTTTCTCTTAAAATGTAGGTTCCTCCATCGTACCTATTATCGTTCCTTACCTGGTTGATCCTTTATCGTACCGCTACAGAAAGAAGAGGGAAGACAAATTAATTTGGTTTTAGCGAGGCCGAACGCTGACCCACGCCCAACTAACGCCGAGATCCACAAAGAAAAGCATGGCTCTTGTTGCAAGAATAGCCACAATGTCGTGAAGCGGTCCACATTTTACGTGAGTACATTTTATCTTTTTTTATAAGACTCATTTTATATCCTAATAAACATTTTTGTATGTGATACCATTTGAGACGCAATTATGACGTAATATCTTGTGCAATATTATGTACGTGTTTATTTTGTGTTGCCAACTGTCGTAGTGGCTCTTAACAATTACGCCGTGACTATAACAGTTGCGTGGTTCTATAACAGTTACCCTAGAGCATAACAGTGACGTCTAAAGTTGTGTTGAAATTTGTCCTCACCTTTTGTGTATCTTATAAGGTGTTAGTTTCAATATATTTGTAGTAATTGTGTCTTATTCACTTAAACAATAATAAATAATAATTTTTATTAACTTTTAAATAGAAAAATATAATTTGGCAACATTGCAATGTGGCAACTTATTTTATGTTGGTATGACATCAAATGCAGTTGAAATGACATTGAATATAGCTGATGTGTCAATTTGAACATTTAGACAGCCATGTTGATTAGTGATTTGTTTAACTTTTATAAATGTTATTTTAAAATTTAATTAATTGGCTCTTCCCTTATAAAATAGTATGTTTTTGTTCTAAATTCTCTTAAATAATTACCTAATTTAATTTAGAATGAAATTAAAGTGTATATCTTTCAAATGTATTTAGCAAATTTCCTTAACTTTACTTCTACGTGGAAGCATGTGCTTTTGGATTAAATAATTTGTTTCGTAAGTACCTTTATATAAATAATTAATTAACTTTATGCTTTATTTCTTATTCCGTATGGAAAATTTTTTTGATATTAAATTTAATTGTATACCTGTTTTTTTGGTTTAACTTATTAAAAGTGTTGTTTAAATAATCCATATATTATCTTAGTCTGACATGATTCTAAAAGTGTTCCCTTAGTAATTTAAATAATCAACTATAAGTTACGAATCCCTCTTTAAAGAAAATTTGGTCCCTAAATATAGCTTATGCAATTAACTGAATTCTTACCTTTTAAAACGCTATAGTAAACTTGATTTCGTTATATCTGCTCCCGTAAACACTATGCTATAATGAATCCCGTCCATCTCAAAGCATTTGAATTGATTTACGAGATTCAATCGCGAAATATTCAAGCAGCATCCAATCAAAATGACAGACGATTGCAGCTAAAAGCTATATTAGCTCAAGAAGCTAAAAGCCTACATATTGCGCGTGTTGTAGTCTCTGATTTACCTCAAAATATATTTGAAATTAAACAATCCCTGGATGATATTACTAATATAGTGCATCAAATTGATCCTGAACCTACGGAAATTGAGCTTAAGCGTGTTGTCTCTTGTATAGTGCACGTTAAGCAGGGGATAGACTTGTTGTATTTATTTAGACAAACTTAACTTAGATGTGGACGTAAATGTACCTATAGCATTCTCGAACCTTACAATCTCACAACCTTTATCATCGGGGATATCAATACCTGTGTATAAATGGGGTTTAATTTTTCAGGGCTTTGACCCCAGATCCCGCTAATGTCATTCCTGGATAGAATAAATGATTTTAAGATCTCACGCAATTGTATAGACCAAGATTTATTTGTTTCAGCGGGTGAATTATTTTCCGGTTTAGCCTTAATTTGGTACAGAAATATAAGAAATCAGATTTCTACTTGGAAAGAATTAGTTACGTCCTTAAAACGTGATTTTTTACCCCATGACTATATTACTGATCTCTGGAACGAAATAAGAAACCGAACCCAGAGACCTGCCTCAATGGAAGCTTTATATAGCAGATTAGATAAAAACCATTAGAATCTGAAATTAGTAATCAACTTCGTAGGAATTTGAATCCATATTTTCCTAAACGTTTAGCGTTACAACACATTTCTTCTTTACCTCAGTTTTAAGACTTATGTCACTCGCTTCAAGAAGTAAAATTGCGTGTCAATAAATACCATCCTCCCCCAGAAAAACAATCTGGGTTATTAGAACCTGCCCTAGCATGTCAAACTAAATCTTCTCGTAAAGTATCTACTATTAATTTTCCTGCTACCCCTTCAAATAACTCACTTACCTGTTGGAATTGTAAAAAAAGTGGACATAGCTACAGCATCTGCACATATCCCAAAAATATTTTTGTTACGGTTGCAGTCAGAGTAATACCTACCAATCTACATGTACAAATTGTAACTCTAACTTATCGGGAAACTTTCGCAGAGATATTCCTACCCGGGACGTGAATATCTCAAGGAATCAAAATCGTCCTCAACACCAACCATTCAACGCACCCAGACGTCAATAAATTTAAATCATAAAATTACCTCGAATATTAAACCCCCATCTAATAAAAATAATATTGCTACCTTAAATTTACAGAAAAACTTACCTCCCTTATCGGAAATATGTCATACTACCCCGTCCGAATGGTCGAGTTGGCTGCAAACAGTTAATTCCTTTTACCATAAGAAGTCTGCTGCCCTCTAACTTTTAAAAAAACGTCCTCATTTACCTATCTCGATTGGTTTCTTAAATGTAATAGCTTTACTGGACCCAAGTTCCGCATGTTCCCTTATAAATAACGAAGGCTTACAGCAATTATCTAAACAAAACATTAAAATTCAAGTTGTTCCGGAAAAACCTCTATAAATTTCGCTGACGATAATCAAATACATGTAACGGGTTCCCTTAAACTAAAAATTCGAATAGAGTCACTTGAACGTGACGTTCCATTTTTGATCGTACCTACATTAGCTTACCCATTTTTACTTGGCGTAGATTTCTGTAAACTTTTTAATTTATCGCTCTACTTTCAAGATTTTTCTTGGCAAACTTTCCTCAAAATAAATTCCTGTGCGTCTGCGGGAATATCTAATAAAATTTCTCTTACCGACTCTCAAAATGCAATCCTTAACTCTACAATCGACAAATTTCGTAAACTAAATACCTCTGAACTTGAAACTACTGGAAAACATATTATCTCTACAGGTGATGCCCTTCCTTTTAAGCAACGTCAATATCCGCTATCGCCTGCATTACAAAAACATTTGCATTCCGAAATAGATAAAATGCTAGAATCTGGTGTTATCTCTCCCTCAAATTCGCCATGGATGTCTCCCGTGTTATTAGTCCGAAGAAAAATGATGATTGGCGTGTTTATTTTGACGGTAGAAAGCTTAATTCTGTAATTGTGTCGGACGCCTACCCTTTACCCCGTACTGATTCGATTTTAACTCTGCTTTGAAACGCCAAATTTATCTCATCTATCGATCTTAGACAAGCTTTTTATCAGATCCCTTTTGACTTATCTTCTTGCCCAAAAACTGCTTTTTGTGTGCCAGCTCGAGGTCTTTTCGAATACAATTTTTTGCCATTTGGTCTCTGTAACGCACCACAAACTTTACAACGTACTACGGATCAAACAATAGGTCCTATCTTACACCAGGAACGTGCCTTTGTATTTTTAGACGACATATTAGTTATCTCAAGTTCCTTTGAAGAGCATATCGCTACTCTTAATGAAGTTGCTGAATGCCTAAATGCAGCAGGTTTTAAAATAAATTGGGAGAAATGTCAATTTTGCTGTTTTCTCTTACATTTCTTGGTTTTATTATCAATGGAAATGGTTTACGAGCAGATCCCACTAAAGTCGACGCTATTACTAAGTTTAAAACACTCAAAACTGTTACCGAAATTAAACGTTCAATTGGAATGATTAGTTATTATCGCATTTTTCTACCCAACCTCTCAACTATATCTACACCCGTTACCGCTCTAAATAAAAATAAATCCCAACCTGTCGAATGGAATTTATAAGCTCAGCAGGCTTTCGAACAAATCAAAACGTTAATCACTTCAGCACCTATCTTAATCTTGCCCAATTTCGATGAAAGATTTTATATACAAACCGATGACTCACTTACTGGTTTAGGTGCAATGTTGTTTCAGGTGAGCAATGGTTTAGAACACCCTATCGCTTATGCAAGTCGTGCCTTAACTTCTGCTGAACAAAAATATTCAGCTAACCGAACGTGAACTACTAGGGGATCTTTGGTATTGAAAAATTTAGAGGATATGTTGAAGGTACACATTTCACAGTAATTACTGATTGTGCAGCTGTCACATGGTTAAATAACTTAAAACAACCCGCAGGTCGTTCGACAAGATGGAACTTGCGTATCTCTCAATTTACCTTTGAGGTTAGGCATAGACCTGGCAAATTAAATATTGTACCTGATGCCTTATCTTGTGATGTCGCCTCTCTTAATCTTCCAGATCTAATTCCTGATGCCTGGTATCTTAATATGATTAAGAAAGTTTCTGAAAATTCCGATAAATTCCTCACCTTCCGTGTAACGAATAATAGATTATATAAATTTGTACCTTCCTCATCCCACAAAATATCTAACATCCCTGAATGGAAACATGTTGTCCCTATCGCTAATCGCAGTGAGGTTCTTAAATTGTGTCATGATGATCTTATAGCTGCTCACCTTGGTGTTACGAAAACCCTAGCTACAATATCTTAATTATATTATTGGCCTACATTAAAACAATCTCTCTGTCGCCACATTAGGAACTGTAAAATTTGTGGATCTCAGAAGAGCTCTCAAGGGGCTCGTTCTGGTTTAATGGTTTAAACGTGTATCTTATCCCTTTCAATTAATATCGCTTGACTTATTAGGACCTCTTCCCTGATCAAAAAAAGGTAACCAATATCTTTTAGTTGTCACCGATTGGTTTTCTAAATTTGTTATGGTGCAACTGTTACGTAAAGCCACATCTGCTGCTATAATTAAATTCTTAGAGCAAAATGTATTTCTTATCTTTGGTGTTCCTCAAATTATTCTTTGTGACAATGGGGCGCAATTTATCTCAAAAGATTTTCAAAATTTCGTCAAGAGCTACAAAGTACAAAAAATTTGGTTTAACGAAAATATCATTTCCAGGTAAAACCTACCGAAAGAGTAAATCGAGTCTTAATTACTGCTATCTCTTCATATATTAATTCAGACCACACTAGATGGGATGAAAATATCTTTAAAATTTTTCAAGCTTTGCGTACATCCAAACACGAAGCTACCCAATTTATTGCGTCATTTCTTGTTTTTGGAAGATATACCCCAAAC
>JARFIW010000070.1:0-93192 GCA_036346225.1 Platerodrilus igneus | reverse complement strand
CGATTTGGATCAAGACGCTCTAATAAGAGGTTACAGCAGGAAGATAAGATCATAATTCTCTTTTAAGTTTATAGAATGTTACTTTTATTATTTCGAATAAATGCTGAGCTTAAGAATTGCATGTATTTTAGATATTTGTGAAAAAAGTCGACAAAATTTTGGTTGGTACGTAAAGGTACTTTTTTTTTAAAGGAATAGTTCTTTAAATGTTCAACGAAAATTCATGGTAAATTAAAATTCTTTTTGCGGGCTTTAATTGACAAAAAAGTGTAAAAGGGTTATGATCTCGTAATGAACAAATTTGGTAGGAATATTTATTTTGAGTTAAATGTTCTGTAAACAGTAAATTGTAAATTTTCCTCGCTTATTAGACGAATTTTGGTGAATTTCGCTTGCATTATTCAGGTATATGGAGTGTTAGACGGGAGTGAGTAAAAATTCTATGTTATCATATCGTCGTTCACTCTGTGCGGAGTATCACTGAGCTAGTTGGGTCACAGAATTAATTGTGTTAAATTTAAATTATTTCAAAAGCACAGAGAGATGGCGATCAGCAGGCAATTGATTGCTATATATCTGACAAGCGGCGATATGGTAGCACTATATTATATATATATATATATATATATATATATTATATTGCTATGTATTAACTGGAACTATCGAGCCCCGACGTTGGGCCGTCCAATAAAATTGATATGATAACGCCGTACTTGGTGTCAATGGCGTATTCTTACTTGACTCCACCTCTCTGTGTTTTTCTAATCAAATTAAACTCCCACTAATTTTACTTATTATTCTGCCACGGCTAGCTTTTATTCTACACAGAGTGCACAACGTTACAATGATCAATTTTCTCTTATTTACCCTTTTATGATTACCTCTTTGTTTGAATTATAAAATGAAGTTAATTAATTCCATATAATAAAAAGAAATATTATGTACAGGTTTTGAAAGTTATTAAAATACACTCTTCAATCAATCAATATCATAAGTCTTATTTATCTCAAAATTTATCTGCTTTGGAACACAATCTAAAGTCACCAAAAACTACTCTTTTTACCAAAGAAACCTGGAACGTTCAAAGCCCCTTTATTATATTACGTACTTTTAACGTATGCCAAGTTTGTTGCTGACTCTGTTACACTTTTATATTAATTAAGCAAATTCAATATTCAAATTCAAATAGAAAGAATGCCTTAAAACTAATAAGATTTATCTTGCTCTGCTTACTTCGTGCTTCTTTATTAATTCTCGCAACTTAAAATTGTACCGAAATCATCGACTCTTTAAAATATTATACCATCAATTAGAATTTTTCATGCATTTAAATTATTATACCATCCATTATCAACCAACATCAATTCAGAATTATTGTCACCAATACATTTGCAATATTATCACATAATATCCAAACGTGATTATATTTAAAGTGCACATACATTTACCGCAGTAGGAAAAGTGGTAAATGAATGACACTGTTTTTGAAAGGAACATTCACTCCATTACCTAATTATTTCTTCCCTGCTAATATAAGTATAGCAAACCCGGAGATTTAGATACTGTTGTTCTACTCATACAATTAGCTTGCATAGTGCGAACTTAAACGTGGCTGTTTCTGCAAATACTGTGTTCTGTTTTCTCCAATTAGAGCTGGATTGGGCAGTCAGGTAAATCATGTAAGCTTTTTATTTTATTTTGCTTTGTACACAACTCCATGAGTAGTCATAAATTATACTAAATTTGTTTTTTTTATAGATCTTAACAAATTTGTTAAAGATCCTTTAACAAAATATAAATAAACAACTGAACACTTTCGAATGCATGCAGACAAAAGTTACCACTAGTTTTCAGTTCAAAGAGCATTGGTATTTGAAGTTTTAGAATCCGAGGGAGGAAAACATGAAGCAGCTTTGCTGGATAAGAACAGGGAGACCCTAATAAAATCAAACAAAAAACGTTTACATCCAATTATTAAAACTATACTATTTTGTGCAAGAAATAACCTTGCGTTAAGCAAACCAGAGACAATAAGAAATTGAACTATAATGATGACTAAAAAAGAATATTATTTGGGAAACGAGGAATTTTTCGAAGTCTGCAAGGCTTCCATCTACATTCTGGGGATGTCGATTTAAGATATCATTTCGAAAGTGCTGGACAAAACAACAAAATGATTAGTAAAAGTATTTAAAATTAAAAAAAAACTATTGCAGAGGCAACTCCAAATGATGTATTAAATGGTGTGAAAAATTCAAGGTTATACTCTGTACTCTGTGATGAAACAACAGATGTTAGTACAAAAGAGCAAATTACCACATGTCTTCGTTATATAGACCTTAAATATATGATATTCCAAGAAGACTTTATTGGTTTATCAGAACTAAAACAATCTACCGGACTTGAAATGAAAAGTGCTATTGTTGAAGAAGTAATTTAACAAGGCTTAAGCTTACGGAATTTAAGAGCTCGAGAATATGTTTCACAAATTTAACGGGGCTAAACCTTTACTGTTAAATCAATAACCTTACATGTGATTTTCCAATGCTCCATCCGAAGGTACTACATGGGACAAGAAGCGAGTTTTCTTTACCTGGAAGGTTTGGAATTTTGACGAACCCTTGCTGTTCCGTGCGTGACAACACTCACACACGGGACCTTCATTTTACCTCTCATCCGAACGAGGGTGTATTTTTGTGAAAAATAAATCAATAACCCCCCAGCTTTCGGTACACATTGTTCCAACCATCAATTAAATCTAAGCATAATCAAAACCTGTGATGTTCAACTCATCAGAAATGTTGGGCATTGTAATATCAGTATCAAATTTTATGAAAGGTACAGCGAAAAGGATGTCTGCATTAGAGAAAATTATTTTACATGCAAACATAAATGAAACACAGAAAAGGAAATTGAGATCCACATGCCCAACAAGATGAGTCGAAAAACACGATAGTCTGATTGTTTTCAAGAAGCCCTTCTGCTACGTATCAGAGTTTCTGGAACAAGTGGAATCGGACAAAGATACAGAGACCTCATCAAGCGCTGTTGCTTTTAGAGATGCATTAAAAAAGAGCGACTTTGTCGTTAGCGTATGTACAACGGTTCATTGTTTCGTTCTAACCTTAAAATTAAAGAAACTCCTGCAAGATCCCTCGCAAGTTCTTTTAACTGCAAGACGCTACATTGCAACAATATTAAGCAGAATAGGAACAATGAGATTAGAGGCAGATGAAGAGTTAAACAAAATATTCAAAAGCTCATAAGAAGCTGTAAGGACGTTGAGCAAAGAAATTATTGTGTCCCGTACTTACAGTCGGCAGACACAAAGGACGAATGTGTAGTTACAAGATCCAGAGCAACATCGTACGGTGGTTATACTTTTAACATTGTAGGACCGCCTTATTTCACAATTAAAAGACAGATTCTATACCGAACTGCACAAATCAGTTCCTCTAGAAGGACTAATTCCGTCAAACTTTTTAAGACACTCTGTAGATTACGTTTTAAGTGCCTCGTAGGCATACTATGAAGACGTTCCAGTATCTTTTCCAGAATTATCATCAGAACACTAGTTATGGGGAGAACACTGGGTAAAAGTAAAAATTAAAACGATAGTAGATGAATTGGATGGGTCTGGCGCAGCACCTCCTCACAGCGCCGCCGATCTAACCTAGGTTTTTACATGTAAAAACCCACTCTAAATTCTTATTTTAAGGGATTTCCACCTTGCTCCCTCCTTGCTTCCTTCTTGTGGACCTCCTTGTGTGATTTTTTCCCTAACCACCCCTACCCTAACAAATCAGTAACCTAACACCTAAAATTTAAGACCAACTCTTATCGAGCTACAACCCCCAATTTTATAACTTTTTTATTTATAAGCAGTTTTTAATCGTGTATATACCGATTTAATTTTTCTTGGAAGTCTGAATCTACCATTATTTTAACCTTAGGCCAACTCGATTTAGGACCGACACTTACAACCACCATATAGGTAAAATCACCACTTCGCTATGCTCTCGGTTACCTAGTTTCGGCTACTTTTACAAGGTCGTAGTGATGTCATAGCCTTTTATGAATAAAGAGCAATGTAATATTATTCTAAAATTTTTATTCTGATATTATACATAACAAAATTTAAAAATATTTAATGCCAAGCATGGAGCCAGTTAAACCTAATTTTAATACATAGTTATACACAGAAAACAGTCCTTTTTTTATGTTTGTTGGCAGTGGTTTTAATTTTATCTAATTTTATTTGCAGCTTAAAATTTAAATCGACACCAAAGTCCTCTATCTCCTTTTCTAGCCAATAGTTTGATACATAGAAACCGTCTAGGTTTTCGAATTGTAAAATGTACCGAAGTTTGCCTCTATATATATATATAAAGTCTTTGATTCCACCGACAACCAGATCCATTCCCTCGTGTAATTCTTGCAGCTTCTGACAATCCTTTAATCGCGTGCCTCCTACTATATCCTGCATACGTATCTTGTTAGCTTGATCGACTTCTTATTGTCGGTATTGGAAGGAATCCTTATTCTCCCACTCACTGTTGCGTAGTTGCATATTCCCCACTTTTGGGAATATATGGTTGTTATAGGTTGTAACACCCTGGGTTTAAATGACCCGAAAAATTCATTACTAGGCAAATATACAATGTTTAGCGGAACCCCTTTGCGTGTGGTGTACGCTAAGGTTACGAAACCCGCATTCCTTAGTTCGTCTATGTTATCTGCCATTTTGATAAATACGTTTTTAGAATAACCTTTTAGAAAGTATACGGATTTAGCACCATCCCTTTCCACAAGGACGCCTACATAACTAAAAGAGTCTTTCTTACTAACCACAAACGCCTACAGCTTGTAAAACCCGGATGTATCTAAGTCAATCCATCGGCACATAAAATAATCATTTAATTCTTCCTCATTTTCTCTAATAAAATGTTTTTTGTCTAACACATCTTTGTATTGTTCGCGTATTGTCGCAGTGTTTTCCATGTACTCCAACTTTCGCCTTTTTGCTTCCATTTCTTCTAATTCCAGCTGTCTTTTTCTTCCACTTACAGCGTACGGCGTGCTTAATGGAACAATTTACTTTAGCGAAAACGGATAGAGTTTACTACCAGTATTTACGCGTTATCGTACAACCTCTGGGCGAATGTTAGGCGTATCTATCAACCCCAATTCCGAAATGACTATTTCTTTTGGAATTGTAGAATATGCTGTTGCAGATTGTGTAAAATATGTACTACCTGCTTTAATGTAGCACTTATGTAAAAAATTTATTTTATCTTGGCTGTCTCCCTCCTCTACTATCTACAAATAATTTACAGGTAAACAGTTAAAACTAAAAGCCGAAAGCACATACTTAATCAACTTTTTCCTTTCCTCTTGTTTTTCCGACAACTTAATTTGCAAGCCAGTCAATTTCACTTTATTTCCAAAAAGTTGAGGAACGTTAATCACTTTGGAGACGTTCATGTTTACCGTTCAAGCTACTGCCGAAGACTAAATTGAATACAAAAAATTGCCTTTTATGTACCCTACAGACTTGGGGTGTATATTGCCGAAGTTACCCGAATACATCCGACGAAATGCGTAAGCGCTAGTTCGACCTAGGTCGGATTTAATCCGACTTAGGTCGGATTTAATCCGATCTAGGTCGGACTGAGCAGGGGTGCACATCAACATATGTCCGGATATATGTCGGATATATGTGGGATGTATACTGGACATATGTCGGATGTATGTCGGATATAGTTTGGATGTGTGTCGATGTATATCCTAAGGATGCGAGAGGAGACAAAATGATAAAGTAGAAGGAGGGTATCTTCGGTAATATACGCCCCAAGTCTGCAGGGTACATAAGGGGCAATTTTTCGTATTCAAGTTAGTATTCGGCAATAGCTAGAACGGTAAACATGAGCGCCTCCAAAGTGATTAACGTTCCTCGACCTTTTGAAGATGGAGATGTGTAATTATTTAACTACAAACCATAACTTTTGCTACAAGGGCGAATACGGAGAAAACTGCAATATTATAATTGACAACGATAAAACTGTGGGAATCGATTGTTTAACATGGCTAACAACCAATGCAAGAATTAAGATATACAATAAATTTGTATGTCAGATAACAAGTCCTGGTGTTAATAAACAACTTGGCAATCATATACTAGGTTCTTACGTTGTCCAGATGTAATTTAAGGGAAACGTTCTCGTCTACCTTAGCCAAAGAACATGATATTACGCGATTGGAAGCGACAATATACAATTGGAAACTATGCCAGTGCAGAACGGGTGTATAATCCCTTAAAAGACTTTAACCTTGTTGGAAGATAGTACGTTATACTTCCTAAAGGCGCCAATGTACTTGGTACCACTTACCAAAATGTGGAGTAAGCTATCGGACAAGCTACACAATAGTTGCTGTTTAGTGTATAATAACCTACTATAGTACGTGTATTGGGGGAATAGCAATATAAAGAAATTGACTGGCTTGCAAATTAAGTTGTCGGAAAACCAGAGGAAAGGGAAAAATTGATTAATATGTGCTTTCGGCTTTTACTTTTAACTATTTACCTGTAAATTATTTGGAAATAGTAGAGGAGGAAGACAGCCAACATAAAATAAAAATCTTACATAAGTGCTGCATTAAAGCAGGTAGTACATATTTTACACAATCTGCAACAGCATATTCTACAATTCCAAAAGAAATAGTCATTTCGGAATTGGGGTTGATAGATACGCCTAACATTCTCCCAGAGGTTGTACGATAACGCGTAAATACTGGTAGTAAACTCTATCCGTCTACGCTAAAGTAAATTGTCCCATTAAGCACGCCGTACGCTGTAAGTGGAAGAAAAAGACAACTGGAATTAGAGGAAATTGAAGCAAAAAGGCGAAAGTTGGAGTACATGGAAAACACTGCGACAATACGCAAACAATACAAAGATGTGTTAGACAAAGAACATCTTATTAGAAAAAAAGGTGAAGAATTAAAAGATTATGCCGATGGACTGACATAAATACATCCGGGTTCTACAAGCTATATGCATTTGCGGTTAGTAAGAAAAACTCTTTTAGTTATGTAGGCGTCCTTGCGGTACTGGATGGTACTAAATCCGTATACTTTTTAAATGGTTATTCTAAAAAAGTATTTATCAAAATGGCAGATATCATAGACGAACTAAGGGATGCGGGTTTCGTAACTTTGGCGTACACCACACGCAAAGGGGTTCCGCTAAATCTTGTATATTTGCCTAGTAAAGAACCTTTTGGGTCATTTAAAACTGAGGGTCCTACAACCTATAACAACCATATACTTCCAAAAGTAGGGAACATGTAACTACGCAACAGTGAGTGAGAGAATAAGGATTTCTTACAATACCGACAAGAATAAGTCGATCAAACTAACAAAATACGTATGCAGGATATATTAGAAGAGCCGCGATTAAAGGATTCTCACAAGCTGCAAGAATTACACGAAGGAATGGATCTGGTTGTCGGTGGAATCAAAGACTTTATATGTAGAGGCAAACTTCGGTACATTTTACAATTCGAAAACCTAGACGGTCTTTTTGTATCAAACTATTGGCTAAGGAAAGGAGATAGAGGACTTGGATGTCTATTTAAATTTTAAGCTGCAAATAAAGTTAGATAAAATTAAAACCACTCCCAACAAACATAAAGAAAGGACTGTTTTCTGTGTATAACTTTGTATTAAAATTAAGTTTAGGTGACTTCATGCTTGGCACTAAATATTTTTAAATTTTGTTATGTATAAAGTCAGCATAAAAATTTTAGAATAGTTTTTCTTTATTTATAAAAGGCTATGACGTTACCACAACCTTGTAAAAGTAGCCGTAACTAGGTATCCGAGAGCACAGCAAAGTGGTGATTTTACCTATATGGTGGTTGTAAGGGTTGGTCCTAAATCGAGTTGGCTTAAGGTTAAAATGGTAGATTCAGACCTCCAAGAACAATTAATTCGGTATTACCATACACGATTAAAAATTATTTATAAATAAAAAAATTATAAAATTGGAGGTTGTAACTCGATAAAGGTTGGTTCTAAATTTTAGGGGTTAGGTTACCGATTTTTTAGGGTAGGGATGGTTGTGGAAAAAACCCACAAGGAGGTCCACAAAGAGGGAGCAAGGAGGGGGTAAGGTGAAAATCCCTTAAAATAAGACTTTAGAGTGTGTTTTTACATGTAAAAACCTAGGTTAGGTCGGCGGTGCTGTGAGGCGCTGTGAGGACGCTGCGCCAGATCCATCCAATTCCTCTACTAATAAGATTACGTTTAGTTAAATTCGTCACTGGATACTTATTACAGGGGCGACTTGGACGCAGATTTAACCCGCACCTCAGTTATCTAACTTCCTAAATGTAAATTTCTAGTGGAAAACACAATTGAAAAATGCTTCTGCATTGTTATTAGTAAGGACAATTGCATTTGTCTAATGACAGTTAGAAATAGAGATTTGTATTTGTAATAACCCTTTAAAAGCTTTTGTTAAACAGCAAGACAATAAGTAAAGTTAATCTGAAAGTCTGTTTAATGAAAATTGAAGTCCTCTAATACAGAGTTAAGAAATTTCATGTAAGTATAATTCTGCTGCTTTAGCATGTGAGTAAAAGGTATATTTGATTTTTAAGTTAATTATTATATACTGAATATTACGGTAAGCAAAATAAGAACGCGAGTGATTTCCATGACACTTTATACAGTTGTTCACATCTGATGTATTTAGAGGGACTTTAGAAATATGAATTTTAATATAAGCGGGAAAGTTTTAATAACTTCCAGGTGCTTTTAATTAATCATAACTCTTTATAAGAGTATTTGCGTTTGTGATTCACATTCGTAGAACTAACCCGATAAGTACTTTGAGTATCTAATGCCCTCTGCGCTCTATAATGCTAAAGTTGTTAATACAGAGAGCCTTTCCGTTGCAGCAATAAGCAGCTTACAACTTGTATTGCCATAGAAGCTTTAGAAACAACCCTTCGTGTTGTTTTGCTCCTGAAGAACTATAACAAAGTTAAAGTTAGCTTTCAGAGTCTAGATACAATCAAACGGTTTGGTGCGTTGGAAATTTTTGTCAACTAGAAAAATGTCCATAACCGATGGGGATATGTACTATTTAAAAATACTGTACTTGAATAGATTGAAGAAGATACTTCCTGAACAAAGCTAATAATTATAAATTCGTCGCGTGCTGAGTATAAAGTCTCCATAGTGAAGACCTGACTACCAGGTAACACAATTTTTATGTATGATTCCAGTATTGTAACATTTCACGGCATTTTTACGCAATTAACAAAAACATTTTGAATTATAAGTATTTCTGATTGCTAAATAAGTTACTTCTAATACTTAGATACTCACTCTTCAAGCCGCTCCATTACGGAATTGCCATTGGCTAATACTAACTCATCTCCAATACTCTCACGTGGTTACTATTGCAATCTTAACCTATAGTTCAATAACAGCACAATGTCGATTTATTTATGCTTTCTGTTTCTATAACTTAATTTTTTTCTCCTTCCATTCATAAACCGTATATTAAACCATGTTGTTTTTGGTCGCCCTATATATATTGCAGTGGTTTTCTATTTGAAGCTCCTACTTCCTCCTCTTGTAATAGAAATAAAACTCTAGCAATTAGTACCTAAATAAAACTTCGTTACAAATTTCGTGTTTGATTATGATATGTTCTAGTTTAATATTTACAAAATTGCTTCTTCAAGTTGATTTACCACGGCTAGTTCTGCTCCCTACCTTCTACGCTATACTCACCACGGCTACTCATTCTCTCAACACCTTTCTAATAAAAGAAAATAAAAAATAAAATTTCTCCAAAAAACATACACCCTTTTATTCATATAACTCAAATAATTACTCGTATAATCCCAATATCTACGAATCATTTCACAATAAAACATTTTACCCTTTGGTAACCCTTTGAACACTAATCAAAGTTTTTCGTGAGCTTTTATGTTGCTTTATATGAAATTTCATTCAATGCAGATGGGCCTCTCCTAAAACCCTAATAAATTTACGTTATCCAGGTCTATGTTGAGCTCATTATAAACCTTTAATTGTGCATGCCTAAAATATTGCATCAAGAAGTTATGCTAAAGACCCGTTTACACCTTAAACTATAAAAAAATTGTATTCAAGTATTTATTCTCAGATTTAAATTATTGTCTTTTACATATGTCAAACAAATAACTTTTCAGTTTCCAAAAATTTCACCCAATAACTCAAAACACACATCGTTTTTAATAACACCAAATCATCACAACAGTTCAACAACAAATAAAAAGCGTTACCTGGAAATGTTCTTCTCAATCACCACCTCGGTACTTGAACTACACCAGACCCACGTTCTTGGATCACACCATCTTACTGCTTTCCAACTTTGACTGCATTTCTCTTAACTCAGTCATTCAATAAAACTCCACCAATTTGTGGACATCTTCCACACGACTGCCCGTACAAAATCCAAACTTCGCTTCCTCCTCTAACTAGCTCGTTCATTCACTTCTACACTAATTCGCTTACGTATTTGTCATCCTGTTTTAAAGGTCTTAATTATTTATAACTATATTCGGCTCCTTTAATTTATTTGCACCAACTCGTGCATTTCAAACACTTGTAATTATTCGAATTGCACTATTACACAGTTTTCAGCTAGGATGGTCTACTCTATACTACCACAAGTAAGTAATGCGAATCAGACAATACCAGAAAATAACAGAGTCATCAGCCCTCTGGCAATCCCTATATAGCTTCAAAATCCCCCTTTTGTGTCACGTATTTTCACTTCATTCCCTGAACTCCCGTAACTGCTACTCACTTCTACAAATTTTAGATGTACACCCCATACAACGAAACTGCGAAAACCACAAATTTTACCACCCCAATAACATAATACTTTAAAAACACGCTAAAACTAACCAACGGTCCAAATTTTCTGGGAACTCTCCCTTTCCTATCCCATCTCACCAATCTTAAACACGCCTTTTCATGTCCGCGTCTATGTTTTTATTCCACTCATACGTTCATAATCCCCTTTCCTGTCTTTGTCTTATGGTCCCACTATTGCTCTGTCGTCTATGTTTAAGCATCCTTTTTCTATATCTGCGCGTTAAAAAATCGATATCGTGCGACGTAAAACCTGTTGCATCTGCGCTCCTATCTTAGCCTGTACAAATATTTGTTTACCGCGCTCTTGAAACTGTTTGCTACTCCAACACCTGCTATATTTTCTATCTGCCTCTATTACGTCCTAACGATTCTTTGCCCCTTTCATTTTATCGATCCGTTTATAAAAAACCCGCCGGTTTAAGCTAACCTTGTCTTTTTCTATTGAAATGTTTTGTAAATGTCTTTAAGCTTTCGCAAAAAATGCTTATCTCCCCAAGCTGTTATTCTGTGATACCTTGATCTGTTTTGCTGTCTTACACATTGTAACGTTCTACAAAACTGCTTTAGTTTACTATTTTAAATAAATGTCAGTTGCTTAACTTATTGATTTTTACTCGCTTACGTATCCTTGCGTCCATCTTAATGTATACAAATTATTGATTTGAACTTAAATATGACCTCTTATCTTAATTTAATTAATTTGAAGCGTAATAAATAAATTATTGTTTTGAGCTTACAATATAATATATCCGTTTTCATTCCAATTTTATTTAATTGAAACGTAATAAATAAATTATGGTTTTCTATTTACAGGGTGTTTACACGAATACACATTTGACTTATTTACCCATATTTAGCCTAACCCGTCACCGTATATTGCCCCTATTTGAAAACAAATACAAACAGCTTCTTGGCTTTCTTCGTATTCAAATAAGAAGCCTTATACCTACTATATCTCTACAAAATGTTCACATCTATCTCTATTTACCTAACTCTCCCTATAACTATCTATTCAAGTTATTACTATTTATCTACATCTATTTCTGTCTATCACTATCTACTTATCTATACCTATCTTCCCTTATTTATTTAACTTATAATCATCTATCTACATCTATCCCTAACTCTAACCTATTTTTACCTATCACTACTTCTTCATCTATCACTATTTATTTACCATCTATTCACCTATCTCTATTTGTTTAACCCCTCTCTATCTATTTCTATTTATAACTACCTATTCACACCTAATTCTACCTATTCAACTCCATCTATAATATTTATCCTATCGCTATTACCTACTATCTATCTACACCCATTTCTATTTATCCACTGTCTATTTACACCTATCTCTATTTAAATCTAACCCCTGTTACGTGCCATTGCACTTAAACAGTGTTTTTAGGTTAAGTTTTTATGTATGGAAGTTTCGCGGCATATTTTCAAATACGCGGTGCGCAGGAATTTTAAATGGACTAGGCGGTACTTCCGTACGTCAGAGTAGTGCATTTGCGCAGTGTGCTTGTCCCTAAAGGGTAGAGCAATACTAGACAAAGAGTGGGGAGAAGTGTTTCCGTGACGCCCTGAATCGTGGCTGTTTGTCTAAAACTATCAAGTGAAGTAGTCGTGCCGGGTATCATATCTTATCTTACTATGTAGATTTCCTTGTCTTGCTTATCTTTGTTTGTCTTTCCCTAATTAACCTATTCCTGTCGTTCCACTACATTTAGGACTGATACGACCCTGGGAGCAGTATACGACCTGATGTCCATGCTCAGCTAACACCACCGGAGCACCGGAGCAATACCTTCATTATCGACCCGGAAGGATGATAGGCGTACCTGGGGAAAGCCGGATATATTATGTGAGTAATACCGTGTTTAAATTGTTCACGAATATGAACTTTTGTTGATTGTTTATTTAACTTTTTATATTTCTGATTATTGCGTAATATACCTTTTGTATGGGTGACGTCATGGTAGATGATCGCGCCTAAATCTGTAAAAGGTTTGCGCTTTCCTCCGCTAGAGGCGTCACTCGCTTTATTCATTGCGCGATGTATCTTATGAACTTTGGTAACTGTATTACCGGCTTTTAGGAACTATCTATCACCATATAAATGTATCACCCTCTAAAGTGTAATACTTTGTGATCTGTTTTATCGACCATATAAACTATCACCAAGAAAAGTGGAATAACACCCTTTCTTGATCCTTCATGTCCTTCTTCTTGCAATTTTGATAAATTGCATCCTCGTTTTTCTTCCTTCTATTTCTATACTCATTATTCTTATTGCTTTGCGGAAAACAAAACTATCCTCTCTGTCCTGATTCTTAAATATTTATTCCTCTGTCCCTATACTTGTCTGTTATTCCTTCATTATTTCTACCTCTGATGAGGACAAACCAAAGATATTACCTTATCATTATTTACTTTTCCCTCTATTGAGAATCCCTCATATCTTCCAGACTGTTTGTGTATTGAAATAGACCCATAAAACTTCTTTAACTCCAATTTTCTAAAGATATCCTTGCCACTTAGGTTTGTTATGCCTACTTCTAAAACATGATAGTATCCTAACGCTGTGTTCGCCTCTACACCTACTAATTCAGAATGTTTGTTCAGTAACGCTGGTACCTCTCCTAATTTTTTCCAGAACATTTAATTGTGTCGATCTCTTTCACCACTCCATCATCTAATTTCATAACATTAATACATAAACCCGTGTCATCCTCTGTGATTTCATAACTTGCCTTCCAGGGCAATATCCTATCTCTAACTCTAACTACCTTCCTCTCCATATCTATCAGTACACCTAAGTTCACCATACAATCAACACCTAATATCCCCTTAAATTTCAGTCCAGGTACTAGTATGAATTCCCGCTCACAGGTAACTGAACCTAACTCTAGTCTTAATACCACAACGCTATTCACCACAGCATATCGCTTTTTATTCGGCGCTACTAAATGGCTTCTTTTTATTGGCATAATTCTATCGCACACCTTTTCTTTAATTTCCCTGACGAATTCCTCCGATATCAAACTCGCCTCTGCTCCAGAATCGAGTAACGATTCTAAATTATGATCAGAAATTTTCACCTCTATAACTGGCAAACAAAAATTTTCTTTAATTTCTGGTTCAACTTCCTCATCAATTTTTAAAAATTCCCTTGGATGTTCATATTTATACACAACTACGTCTAGTGATTTGTTGTTGTCTAAAAATGCTGTCCTTGTCTATTTTTCCTACCTGGTGCTGGCTGTCCTCCTACTACTTCCGCATACGTTCTAGTTGTCGTCTCCGTCCTGTTACTCCTCTTATTATCCCTACTTGCTGTCGTCGTCAAATTCCTTTCGATGTCCGGTAAGCTATTCTGTCTTTGGAATCTAGGTCTTGTCGCATGTTCTCTATTCATACTATTGCTCCTATAAAATGGATTCTTAGGTTCCTAGGTTCCTAGTTTCGTCCCGAAATTCTATTAAAATTTGTCCCCCGTCTCTGATAATTATTCCCCCTGTTCTCAAATCTTTGTTAATAATTTTCTCCCTTTTTTCTCTAGGTCGTCCGGTGTTTACATCGTCATACCTCTGCAGATATTCTAAAAACAACTCCATTTCGACAATATTTTGCAAAGCTACAGGTTGCTTAATATTCACTTCAAAATGTCGCGAAAGATACTTTATAATCTGTCGGTACGTCAAAAGTGGATTCAACTGTTTGGCTATGCTGTATTTGCGAATTGCATATTGTTCGCTACTTTCAGCATATTCACCCTTGTATCTTCCAGTAATTAAATCGTCCCGTACCTGATCTCGTTTGTGGTCGCTCCAATAATGTTTTAAAACTTGTCCTCAAACTCACTATATGATTCTATTTCCTGTCCTATTAAATTGTACCAGGCCTCAGCATGGTCTTCTAACAATGCCTTAACCGTGTTTAATTTCGCCTGTTCGTCATACAAATTTCCAACCAAATTTCTGACGCTATTTATAAAAATTTGAGGGTTTACCCTATTATCCCCGTAAAATTACATTTGTTGATCTAATGATACGTTACTTGAAAAAAATCTGGAACCGTCCCCCATCAAACTCGACACATTTTGTTTAATGCCACTCACCTCTCTTTTAACCCTACCTAATTGATCTCTACACGAATCAGTTACCTCGGTCATTTTTGCATTTATCTCTTCCTCACAGAAGATTTTTACCTCAGTTTTTAACTGTCCCATTTCCTGTCTCAAACCTCGTATATCTCTCTCATTCTTATCAACCCTTGGTTCTACTTCCCTAATTTTTATTGTTAAACTGTTCTTAAATTCATTAAACTCTTGGGTAGATCTGTCGATCTTGGTACTTAAGGTTTCTGTCATTTGTAAATTTCGTTTCGCGTCTTCCTTGACTCCACTCAAAGTCTCATTCATTTTTTCAAATCTTTGATTTGAGTCTTTCCTTACTCCACTCGATGTTTCGTTCATTTTCTCAAATTTTTTATTAGATTTCTCACTCATTCTCTCCAGCATCCTCAAGATTAGTTCATTACCTTATTTATCTGTTTCCGTCTTTGACTGATCCCTACTTCCTCCTGCTTTCTCCATTTCTCGTGTTCTTTCAAATAACGCCCTATCACTGCTACCTATCTCACAACCCCTTGACTCCTTAGCCATATTTTCCTCTGCATACGTTTACTTACTCTTACCTACACACTCAATATATTTACAACAATTCACTGCAATGAACTCTTTTTCAGCTTGCCAGTTTCCTGGAAAAATAAATTTTTTATTTTTTATCTGGAAATTCGTGCCCCTCATGTTCGCGTCGCCATAAAATTGCTGTGGTTTTCTTTTTGAAGCCCCTACTTCCTCCTTTTGTGATAGAAATAAAACTCCAGCAATTAGTACCTAAATAAAACTTTGTTACAAATTTCGTGTTTGATTATGATACGTTCCAGTTTGATATTTGCAACATTGGTTCTCCAAGTTGATTTACCACGGCTAGCTCTGCTCCCTACCTTCTACGCTATACTCACCACGGCTACTCATTCTCTCAACACCTTTCTAATAAAAGAAAATAAAAAAATAAAATATCTCCAAAAAACATACACCCTTGTATTCAAATAACTCAAATAATTACTCGTATAATCTCAATATCTACGAATCATTTCACAATAAAACATTTTACCCTTTGGTTCGTTATTGAAACACTAATCAAAGTTTTTCGTGAGCTTTTATGTTGCTCTATATGACAAAATTTAATTCAATGCAGATGGGCCTCTCCTAAAACCCTAAATTTACGTTCTCCAGGTCTATGTTGAGCTCATTATAAACCTTTAATTGTGCATGCCTAAAATATTGCATCAAGAAGTCATGCTAAAGACCCGTTTACTCCTTAAACTATAAAAAAATTGTATTCAAGTATTTATTCTCAGATTTAAATTATTGTCTTTTACATATGTCAAAACAAATTACTTTTCAGTTTCCAAAGATTTCACCCAATAACTCAAAACACACATGGTTTTTAATAACACCAACTACACCTACTAATTCAGAATGTTTGTTCAGTAACGCTGGTACCTCTCCTAATTTTTTTTCCAGGACATTTAATTGTGTCGATCTCTTTCACCACTCCATCATCTAATCCCATAACATTAATACATAAACTCGTGTCATCTTCTGTGACTTCATAACTTGCCTTCCAGGGCAATATCCTATACCTATTTCTAATTAATTTCCTCTCCATATTTATCACTACACCTAACTTCACCATACGATCAACACCTAATATCGCCTTAAATTTCAGTCCAGGTACTAGTATGAATTCCTGCTCACAGCTAACTGAACCTAACTCTACTCTTAATGCCACAACGCTATTCACCACAGCATATCGCTTTTTATTCGGCGCTACTAAATGGCATAATTCTATCGCACACCTTGGATATTCATATTCATACAGAATTACGTCTAGTGATTTGTTGTTGTCTAAAAATACTGTCCTTGTCTATTTTTCCTACCTGGTGTTGCCTGTTTTCTTACTACTTCCGCATACGTCCAAGTTGTCGTCTCCGTCTTGTTACTCCTCTCATTATCCCTACTTGCTGTCGTTGTCAAATTCCTTTCGATGTCCGGTAAGCTATTCTGTCTTTGGAACCTAGGTGTTGTCGCATGTTTTTTATTCATACCACTGCTCCTATAAAATGGCCTCTTAGGTTCCTAGGTTCCTAGTTTCGTCCCGAAAATCTATTAAAATTTGTCCCCCGTCTCTGATAATTATTCCTCCTGTTCTGGAATCTATGTTAATATTTTTCTCCCTTTTTTCTCTCAAATTACCTTAACATATTCTGTTTATTATTCGATCGTTGCTCTTTGGTTAATCTGATCAAACCAACCTAACGCTCAATAGATTGAAATATAACCTACAAATTCGAGTTAGTGTTTATTTTTAAGTATGCTTATAAACACGCATCAAATAATTCTCATTATTTTCTGTAACTTTTCTCGTTTTATATATATATATATATATATATATATATATATATATATATATATTACTCATATTTAGACCAGGGTAGAAAATTAAATAATCAAATCAAATAATTTTAATTACCGTGTATAAGGAATTTCATTAAATAATACGCTTTATTAAAACCTTGAAGCATAAATAAACTCGGTCGTTTCAGTAAAATAAGAAATTTAAATTATCTATAAGACGCTTTACATCAAAAGAAGCAGTATTGAAAAGCGCAGTGGATAATTTAATTATTCCTAAACAAATGGAAATTACGTGCAAAGTTTATATTAATTAACCCTAGTTTAAGTAACCGGTAGTAAAACAAAGTGTACATATAATAATTAATATTTAAGGTGTATTCGCTAAAAAAATGAAAAGGATGGAAATCAATTTTAATTGGAGTTAATTAAACCGTTAATAACATATAATAAGCATAAAAGGCTTGTGAAAACCCAATAATAGTCAAATCGTAGGAAGGTTATTTAAAATGTTACGTTTGAACACCCCTGCGTGTTTTTAAAAGGCAATTTCAAGTTAATTTGTTTGGATAAACATGTTGATTCTAAGGATATTGGAAACGATCAGATGCTTTAGCAGGAAATACAGAACACCTGCGTATTTTTAAAAAAGCTCATTCTGCGTAAATTTGGCAAATAATTAATGTTTCAAAGAATCTTGGAGAGACCGGGACTTGGTATTTACGAGAATGTGCGATGCGGGTTTATTAAACCCAGATAACAGTCCGCGTGGACTGGAATATAGTCGATGGTAAGGAGTATAGATTTGCACCAATACGAACAGGTTAGAAAAGGAAAAAGAAAATGCGTCAAGCAAAGACACATATTGTAAAAGGGCGGGATTTAAGCAACGTCAAGGGGCTGCGATTGGTTAAAATAGGATGCATATATCAGAGGTAGAACAACAATTTCTGTATAAAAGTAATTAGTTTTTCTCGGACAACTTTGCGGGCCGTGTTGAAATTTTCTGAGATCTCAATGGGGTGAGGACTAAATTCATAAAAATCGACGTGCAGGCTACAGACTGGGAACGTAGAATGAGGAATTCATTGGAATTACCCGTTTTAGGGAACAAAGCGACGTGTCGGCTATTCGCTATATATACAGGCGGGAATATGTGTTTCTCTCTTAGACTCTTAGACTTTCGACGATTCGATGCGTTAAAAGCTCGTGCATCCGCGACTTGATATTAAACAGTGCATTTTAGTTTGATTAAATAATTTAAAGTGTGCTAGTATATTTTAGTGACTCAAAATAATTGGTTATTTTACGTGCTAACATGAATGTACTTCAGTGCACTTAGATACAAGGTAATAAAAGTTTATTATCACGGTACCAATTAGTAAAATTTACAACGACAAATGTATACCCAAAAGTAGGCAGTTTTGGCGTATATTGGTAATATTGGTAAAAGGAAGTATGAATTTCTTTGCTATTTTGCGGGGGTGTTAATAACTAAATGGTTCGTAAATGTGTCTGCATCCACTGAACCAGAGGCAGATATACACAGATGAGTTCCGGAAAAGCCTAGAAACAACTTTAAATTAATGGTGATGGAGAACATTTTTAAAGCGTTGACAACTTGAAGCTGTAAATAGAATCCGGTTGGAATGGTGTGATTTACAAAAGGGACGATTACACTGAAGCTACGAGGACAATAACCTTCAGGTAAATTGTACTATTTTGTTTGACATTTTTGTGTGTATTGAATGACTTTATAATTGATTTACTTTAAATGGACATTAGTGGAATTTTTCTAACCATAAAAATTTAATTTTAAGATGAAATTTGCTTGTTTAAGTAAAAGGGTATTTTGTTTTGATGTTCGGGAATAGGATGAAACTTTGGGTAGGTCTTTGAGCTCAATTAGACAAACCTGGTTAATTAACGTAAAGGGGTGGTAGATGCTCCTTTATACTCAGACTCCGGTCTGCTTATATTGTTATATTAATTAGTAGGCATCCAACAAGGACTTTAATTTTGGATGCACAGTAAAATGATAATAAAATTAATCCGGAAATTCTTTTAAAACTGAATTTTATGTTCAAATTTAATTTGAAAATTTAATGTATTCTGAATATTGATGTAAATAGAGTTAACGTTGATGTTTGTGGTAGGAATGTGTTGTTTAATTTTTATGATTGAGAATGGAAGTTATCTAGAAGAGCAGCCGAGGCGATTAACAGAAGGAATCAACGGACCAGGTGATTTATAAGGTTTCACAGCAATATATATATATATATATATATATATATACACATGTATATGTGCCAGATTTAGTCGTACCCTGGTCCGCAATATTAAAAGTTTATTACTAGGTTTCAGTAGTACCTAAATAAGCGACGGCAGAGCGTTTAGTTACGACAAATTTTGAATGATTGGTAGGTGCAAAGGCTGATTAGTTAGTGTAACTTGATAAACGTGCCTGAAAGTGCTCGAAAAGCGATCTTCGACTTCCGGAAGAGCGGTTATAAGAAGTGATTACTTAGTGCAGCAAGCTCCAATTTGGTAGCCTTGCCCCTTTCTAACGAAAAAATTTGTTAATCGGTTTATATTAATTTTAATTATAAGAGAATATTGATTGCTGTTTTCTGGTAAACTTTATGGATAAGGGCAAACGCGTTTGATAATATAGGTGACTTAGACAGTTACGATGCTGGTTACAAAGTGAAACATAATTGTTTTGGGACTGATTACGTAAAGAAATGCGTACGAAAAAATATAGAGTATTTGTGCGATGGTCGTAATATACAAATAAATCCTACACATTTGTGAAGGAACTAAACAGTAGTTAGAGAAACAGATTTTGATTTTGCTGCCACAATTTTGTATTATATATACATTTTGGATCAGTGTCGTATAGAAAAAAAATAATCAGCTCACACAATCATTATATTGATCGAATGTAAACGACATGCATATTTGAATTTTACCGAGTATCGTATTACATTAGGTAGTATAGAATTTAATGCTAGTAGTGTGAAAACCAAATCAATATCTTGCATTCACATGGTGTTGCTTACTATGTACATTAACGTGATTTGCATTTACATACAAAGAAGCACCTGCTTGTGTTTGTTCGATAGGTCTGTTAAAGAATAGATGTGCAGTTAAAACCACGATATTGTAAGTAACTTAACCTTAGCGTATTAAACTGAGTTGTCATAGCTTGTCTTGCTTTATGTACAGAATGGAGTGTAGCTGGTCTTAATATTTAAAGACAGTTTGCAGGTACTAATTAAACCATGAGGAAATATCATAAATCTGTAATTATCATGTGGTAGAGTTAACAAAGAATTAACTTCATTTTAATTTTTAAGATCTTGTTACTAAAGAAATTATTGTCTAATGACTATTTTCAATACATCTCAAAATACCTTTTGTTTCACTGAAAACGGATTGTGCTTTGAGTTACTATGAATAATTTTAAAACACGTCGTCTTCAATTTCAACTAGTTTATTGGAAAATTTTGAACAAATTTTGCCTCGACCTATAATTAGAGACGTTGTGTTTTTTTAGCGTCATTAGCGTTATTTTAATAATCAAAACAAAGGGGATACCCAATCTTAATTTGGGAATATATTTTCCATCATAAGTTAGTTAGTATAAGTGGGTTATGACGCATAAAAGTGCGGATTTGAATTCCCATTCTCTATTAGTAGAATAGCTAATAATATATTAAAAGTATTATGCGGGAAATACGTTTTATCACGCTTCGAAATGTACATCATTGCTTCAACCAATAAGAACGTGCAATACCGAAGAGTCTTTTTCAAGTTTGTGCAAACGAACGTTATTATGGGCAGATTACGTTAGGCTTCCTTACTAAATCAAACAAGTGCCAGTTAGTGGGTTAAATGCAGTAAATTACCCGTGAAACTCCGCCGATAAATAGGACATCGATTCAAATCGGACCCAAATGTATGTAATAAAGGAATAATACATTACATTTACCGCCTAGAAATTGCCATATTACAAAAGTGCAGTAATTAGCTCTATATACCTTAACTACCTAGAATAATCAAGGTAAGCTTGAGTTAGTTATTTAATTGTTTGTCTATTTTGTATTGAAAATTTGTGTAATATAATTACGCCCTCTGCACGATAACGCGATACATTATATTACACTTACACCAATCATTTGAAGAGTAATAGTGGTTAACAAAGACTTTAACATCCAGTTGACGAAACCTTGAAACCAAATTAATCTTTGTGTAAGTAGTATAACAAAGTGCAATGGAGCACTTTCTTGAACTTCTTTATTAAGGCATATGATTTTTTCAGGCGTCAATCATCAACTTCTCATTGACTAATTGTTCTAGAAAATATTAAACCCTTCGTTCAAGAGTTTACAACCCTTTTCTTTGAGTGCTTCTTCATTTAGCTTCATTAAACAGAAGATACGAAAACAACTCGTTTCTTTAAGTTAGAGAATCTATCCATCTATCAACCGTTCAATAGCCGCCATCTCGGCTAAGCTTACAGTTCTGTTTCAATAAGCGCGGAACTTTATTACGAAGAAGAAAACTATGTTTTAATACATTTTTGTTTTACAAATACAGTTAGGATTAATTTATTGTCATGCACTTCATCAATCATTATTTAAAACTTCGCAGGCCCGATTTTTAATATAGGTGTTTGTTAAATGTTGTTCCCAAATGTACTTGTTCCATCGTTTAACTCCTCTGGATACATTAGAGCTCAACTCTCATACAATAGTGTTGCTATCAATACACTTTTATACATCACCATCGTTGCCTCCTTGTATACCATCTTGATTTTCGTTATAGATGCAGCGTTTCTAACAATTTAAGTAACGCAAATACTAGTTCCTCTATTTTATTCCTTGTTAATCTGTAATGGGAAAATATACAGCCAAGATGCACAAAGTAAGCTATTTATGTGGTATTCGGCCTACACTGAATTAGAAGTGAACTCTAATTTCATAGTCATAAAAGAAAATAAATTCAGTTTTTAATACATTTACATTAAGTTACATAATATTTAACGTAGTGCCGGTCGACAATCTATGGTGTGGAAAATTTATTTTATGTTTGAAATAGTATCATCTGTATACAGTATCAGGTCAGTGCTTACTACAGCCCCCATCGGTACACTTTTTTGGACACAAAATATATATCCGTTAGGTATTTAGGCATAATTCATCAAAACGCCTTGCGGGCGTTGCACATACTTGCTCATAGCATATTTATTTATAGACCATTTGCACTAAATCTCACCCATTACAATACAAGCTATTCTTTCAGTGTATTTGCGTTGTTCTGATTTAACAATAACTATTAATAAAACTAATGCCAAAAAAGTATAAAAGGTTCAGTCAAAATCAGTTTTTAAACATTTTTCTAAATATTACACAGGAAAACGCAATCGACGTTGACTAACATTATGCGGGACATTAGGAGAGAATACACATTATTGTTGTAGATTGGAGCAGTGGATGGAAGGGCATAACTTGTTATTGCTGGAATTAAAAGCATAAGGCACCGTAACAAAGTTTCTTATATTTTGCAACTGGAAAAACAGAACATAATACACCTATCCGGTTACTTGTTATAAAAGGCATTGCTAAAGAAAATGTGAATTTAATTTAAAAAGAAAATTAAATTATATAAGATAAAACAACACCAATTAAAAATATAGAAATGTTAGTTTTTGTAGTGTGTAGAAGTTAGTATATTGCATACTGTTGCAGACAAAGGTTAAAATATTTGGCAAGTTAATGGAATAGAATTTAAAGTCTGAGAATTGCAGGGTATCCTCGATAAATGAAAGGAATGCATATTTAAATTAGTAGTCTTAAAAGATGGTTAAAACATAATAGTTGAAAGCACCACAACGATTCATTACTAGCTATGAAAAATAATTTAAAAAAGGGTTGTCCAAACAGTTTATTAGCATGACAATTGTAAATGGTTAGAAATTTTACTTATATTAATGGAAACATAAAATAACCATTACAACGAACTATGGCAGCTCTGTAAACTGTAAAACATACAGGAAGAATAAGATTTGTCGCCATTGGTAGTGGTGATAGAAATTGTAATACATAGCATCTAGTTGTCAAAATCGTGCGCATATCAAAATTTTAGGAAGTGGTCTTTGACTTACGGTTCCGGTTTAGTTGGACTACGGGGCTGTTTAAAATTAGAAAGATGCAAACGAAAAGTCTGCTGAAAAACATGGTCACACCTTACACGCGCATTTTGGAGAAAGGTAAACAGAAACGAAACCATTGGCAGAAAATACTAATTCCATGGGTAGAAAGACGAGATAGCTTAATTGGTACATAGTTTGATATGTACACAAAGATTTATTAGGAATGGGCAATCTTAAAGTAGAGATACCTAGCATCAAAATATTAAGATTTAGTCCAACTTGATTTACATCAATTTCGCTGGTTTGAAAGTTACAGGATGTTCAAAGTTGAAATTTAATTAAAAATTTCAAAAAAATTTTGAAAGTTTTATTAGGATCAATTCGAAAATTTCTACCTTTATATTAAATCAGCATGGGAATTACGAACTTGAAGCTTACTTTGACGTTGCTCATAGAGAGCGTTAGTTACAGCTTGTACCTGCCTGAATCAAAACGTAACCCTATTACCTGTTGAACTACGGTTAAAACAAATGAAAAGAATGCTGTCCTGTGTTACACAAAAAAGTGTGTTTTCGTTCAATTGATATAACTCTAAGTGTTTTTGAGTTATTAGCTTTTAAATGGTTTAATGTATTTTACCCATTAAATTTCCATTCTTCTAATCACGAACTATGCGGAGCAAAGATAGCAAAAAATAACAAATAACCATAACAATCAGTGACGATAACATTAAAAAAATTCAAAGTAACACTTCAAATTGTCCATCATCCCCCTCAAAACATTTTACAATGCGTTTTCTTAGGGATCTTTGACTATTAAGAAAGACTTGTGTATTATTTTTAATTGTATTTGCAGCTTCTTGTATTTTCTATAGTAAACTCCTCGGTAAACTGTCCCTTTCATTTGTGATCATATTGACAAATTCAGGTGGTTTAAACTTGAACTCTTTGGTGGCCAAACAAATTCACTTCTATGACCATTCCGGTGATGAGGAAAATCTTCATTTAGGTATTCACGCACTAACGGAAAAGAATGTGGTAGATCCTGTCATACATAAACCACAAGTTTTGTCTTGCGGCATGTGATATATTTTCTGAAAGCTCGTTTAAATGGCATTTAAGGAACAGCGTTTCATATTTTTCATTTATTTCAACCATAGTTCAACAGATCAAAAAATTATATTTTGATTTAGTGCAGAAATAGCCTGCAACTAGTGTCCTCTAGGAGCAATACCAAAGCAGGTTCCAAATTAGTAATTTTATACCAAGAAACATATAGAAGACATTTTTAAAATTATTGAGAAATATCAAACAATATTCAACTTTGAACACTCTGCATCTCTTCAACAAGCGACGTTGGTATGATGCATGTTGGACTAAATTGTAATACCTTGGTGTCTAGTATCTCTACCATAGAGACTGCCCATTCAAACGTTTTATAGCTTTTTCTAAACAAATCTTTGACTACATTAGTTGTTCTTTGTACAGAGAAAATAATCGATTACTGGTTTAGTGGTTAGAGGAAGTCTTCAGATTGGTTTATAATTCGCCTTCACAAAACGCTAACAAAGTCGTGAAATCTCTATGATTGACTCAAATTTAAATACCCAGTCAAAATTTTCTAATCGCCATCTAGTCAAATTTAACAGTGAACACTGAATGTGACTTTCTAATGAAAGTACTAGTTAACAGGCGTGTTGAGGCCGGATTAGAAACCGAAAGGAAATACGTCATTAGCTGTGCTTGTTGGCATTTGTATAGATAAAACAACCAATAACCAGTTTCTGTACCTCACAGCATTGGTCTATTTTTCATCTTCACAAAACGCAGCTAAAATCGTGACATTGCAGTGAAACAAGTCATTGGTTGTTTTCTACTTACAAATACTAATAAAATAAATAATGTCGAATTTATTTTTAATTTTGAAACCGATTACAGAGTATTCAAGGTGGTTGCAGCTTCCACATTAATTGGAAAGTCACCTTCATCATATGCTGCTGAATTTGACTGAATGGCGTATTGAAGATTCTCCACTTTGAAGGTTTTGCTTTGTGTGTAGTAAATAAGTAAATTCAGATAAAAGGATATATAGAAGACGATACACGTGGTATATTCCAGGGGATATAAGATGATATCAAATAGATTACATTCTTTTTAGACAACGGTTTAGAAATCAAGTAAAAGACTGTAGAAGCTAATCAGAAACAGATATAGACACTGACCACAACATCGTAATAATGAAGGACGCTCATAAATTTAAAAATCTAAAAAGAAATGGAAAGGCATTTTTTTGACTTTGAGAGACTAAAAGATAAAGATATACACGAAAGATTTTAAAAAAAGGCAAATGAATTACTGAAAGGTATCGGGAAAATTTCTTATACTAAGGAAGCAGAAACAGAATGAAATAACATTAAATCCGGCTTAGACATGGCGGCCAGGGATACCCTGGGCTATACATAAAAGGAAAATAAGAAACCATGAATAACAAAGAATACCCTGAATTTAATAGAAGAAAGACGAAAATACAAAAATACGTCAAACGAAACAGGAAAACCGAGATACAAAGCCATAAACTGGGTAATTATTCTCAAATGCAGAAAAGCTAAAGTAGGGTAGCTAAGCCGGTTTGGCAACAGAGATCCACAGCAAGATATGTATACGCCGATTCGAGAACAATATGAACAGCTAAGCCGCTTTGGGAAACAAAACGTGCAGCAAGATATGTATACGCCGCTTTGAGAACAAAATTGTCTTTGTGTGTAAATTTGTTGCGTCGGGGGGTCGTTAGGTCTTTGGGGTGTGCGTTCGGCGTAGTCGTTAGATTTTTGTCGTGGGGTGGTGCGCGTGCGCTGGGGTGGAGATATTTTCTTAAGAAATTTTTTTAGCAGCGTTCCCGACGTTAAATATTAAATATTAAATTTTAAAAAAATGTTGTGTGTGTAGAAAATGGAGTTCACGTGTTGGTTCGTATTTTTCTGGGGTAGGTTAAGCTAAAAATTAAAACGCCGCTGTGAAGAATTTTTTAATATTAGGCAAACGCGTGCAAGTGGTAAAGAGTGTTTTAGCTCTCCTCATAAGCTGCGTTTTGTACGAAGTAGCAAATAAAATTAAGAAAATATACAAAATGTTATATGATGGAGGTCAAATTTTAAACGTTTGCAGGTAAAATCTTGTAAAAAAGAAATCGTTCACATCTCGCAATTTCAATGTCGCGATAAAATACTAAGAATTTGCATGCAGTCGAATATAACAACGTGTTTGGAATTATAAATCTCTGGTAATATATGTAAATCACGTCGACATTCGACTTTTAATATAATGTATTTAATTAACATAAGGTGTGTGAGTGTTTGCAAAAACATGCCAAGACAGGTATGCCGTATATTTCCTTATTGGTATGCAAATTATACCACCTTGCATCACGATTTATTTGACTTTTAAATAAAAAATTAATTTAATCTTATATCAAGGATGTCTTGCTTACATTTTAGCAATTTGATTATATTTAAATATTTAAATGTAATTATACATTTAATTTATGTGGTAATAAAAATTCTTTTACTTTTAGCGGTTTGGTGATTGAATGTAGATGACGCATTAGACATTGTATATATATATATAACTCGTTTAATTTCACCATTATTTGAACCTGCGTTTTTGAAGTGCTCAGTATAAGTGCAGCGTTAGTATAAAAAGTAAGTTACATTTTTCTTTATTTTGTAAAAAGAATATTTTACTTTATAATATTTGCAAGTTTGTAACAGCATTGCTGTTGTTTGTAGATGGATCAAGTAATACAAAACAATAATAAACAGTCCGTTGTAGGCCCTAGAAAAGAGGCAAAGAGGTTAGCCGAATTGCCACTAAACGTTCCACAAAGAATTTACAGAGCAAGAATAGTGCATTCCAAATATGGCGATTGTGTTCTTATTGAGTTAGCGGACAATATTTCATTTCTACCACAACGCAACACGGAATTGTGGAGAAAAAACATTGAGGAATTGGGTTCTGGAAAATACGCAATAACCGTATTAGAACTAATAGATATTAAAAGACCCAATCATCTTGTTTCCTACAGAATAGAACACATTTAGAAAAACAAAAAAAAAATTGGTATGTCTTTATAATTATTGCTTGTTTTGAATAATGACTGAACATATTAATACTTTAAGTAGCGAAATTGTTTTTAAAGTTAATAACGCATGCAATATTTTATTTAAAAAATATACAATTAAAGAAGCTGAAATTTTGTTAAAATATATCAAACGATACTTAAGGTTATTTGTAAAGGCGGTTAGACATGGTGACTTAAATTTAGGTCAGTTAAGGCAAATTCAAACCAATATGGGATTGTTAAAAGCATCCAATCATCAATTAAAATTTTCATGTAGGAAGCGGCATTCAATCTGTTTCACAACCATCACGTTTGGGAGTCAAATGGATTGATTTGGTTTCCGCTTTTGCAAGAAGAATTAGAACAGGCGTTATAATAAACATGCATCATAAGGATTTAATGGCATTTTTTAATGATTGCTTTAAGGTAATTAAAATTAAAATAAAAATAGTTTAAAAATTAAATTTAATAAAATTAATATTACACTTTGTGGAGAATTCATTAAAACATCTAATATTGATGAAAATAATGTAACGGATTTTAAACATTTTAATACGAAAATGTGGCGATTGACGTAGGAACGGATTTAACATCATGGTTTCGTGATGATGTGGTTGATAAACTAAGAACAAAACTATCGGAGTTTCAGGAATCAAAATCAGGTTGGGCTTTGAAAAAATTGTGTCGATGGAAGTTAATATTAATAAATACGAAATGGGCAATGGACGTGTTTCATCTTTTATTCCGCTTCCAAAGCAAATTTCAAATAAATATGCATGCATCAACGTGAAAAATTCAGATGAGTGTTGCTTTTTGGGCAATTGTTTCAGCATTATTTCCTCTAAAATAAGTAATCTCACATCCTCATATCCACACTACAGATTAGTTTTGAATGTTGAAGGATTGGAAATGCCGATGTCGATTAAAAATATTTCAAAATTTGAAAATATGAATAAAATTTCCATAAATGTATACAGTTTAGAATTAAATTGCGCTAAAGAAAAATCGTTCTATAGTGTGGTGCCAACAAGGCTTACTATGCAGAAAGCTGAGAAGCATGTAAATTTACTCATAATTCAAAATCAATATTTTCCAAACGTAAACAATTATAATACTCCAAGTGAGGATTTTGAAAATGTTGAAATAAAATACCATTATGTTTGGATAAAAAGTTTATCGCGGCTTATTGGCAGTCAACTAAATAAACATAATCATAAAAAATATATTTGCGATCGTTGTCTGAATTACTTTAACACCTTCGATAAATTAAATGATCACTCTAAATATTGCGAAAAGTAAATATCTGTAGAATTTCATATCCTAGGCATCGTCATGTTGAATTTAAGAATTATGTTTATAAGCAAAAGTACCTTTTATAATTTATTCCGATTTTGAGACTATTTTAAAACCTGTTAAAAATCATAGTTATCAAAATATTCCAAGCACTTTAAAGTATCAACATCATAAAGCTTTTAGTGCTGGTTATTATTTAAAATGTGACTATGATGAATCGTTATCATTTTTAAAAATTATTTGGGGAAGATTGTATAGATTGGTTTGCAAACGAAATGGTGGAAGTTGCAAAATTTGTTCGAAGTAAATTCAAACATATTGAACCAATGATTGAACCTCATAATAACATTATTGCAACACATTGCTCTATATGTGAAAATGCATTTTCTGAAAACGCTATCATCGTTAGAGACCACTGCCACTTTACTGGCAACTTCAGAGGTTTTGCACACCAACATTGTAACCTCAACTTTAGAAATAGTTTTGTTGTACCGGTTGTGTTTCATAATATGAGTGGATACGATTCCCATTTCATGATACGAGAATTATCAAAAAAAGGGTAATATTAGTTTATTGCCATTAAACAAAGAGAAATACATTTCATTTACTCTGAACGATCTAGATGCTGATGATGATGGTGATGCTAAGATAAAGTTTCGTTTCATTAATTCTTTGAGATTTTTAAATTCATCTTTAGACAGTTTAGTGGCCACATTGCAACCTTCAGATTTCAAATATTTATCGAAAGAATTTTCAAATGTCTGTTCAAATAAATTGAACTTATTAACAAGAAAAGGTGTATTTCCATACGACTACATTGATTCATTGTCTAAACTGAATGAATTTGAACTTCCAAAAATTGAAAACTTCTATAGCATGTTGACTGGTGAACATGTCACTGAGGATATGTATAACCATGCTCTAAAAGTTTGGAATGCATTTCAAATAAAAAACATATGCCTTACTTTATATGAAAACCGATATAATGTTGTTAACGTGTGTTTTTGAACAATTTCGCGAAAAGTCGTTTGCCACATATGGGCTCGATCCTGCTTGGTACTTCACCTTACCAGGGTATGCTTGGCATTGCATGCTTAAGCATACAAAATATAAGTTAGAGTTGCTTATGGACATTGATAAAATTATGTTTATTGAAAACGCTATTAGAGGTGGTATTAGCCAGGTGAGCAACCGATATTCCGAAGCTAACAATAGATACATGCATAATTATGATGCATCTAAACAATCCAAATATCTTCTATATTTGGATGCTAACAATCTTTACGGGTGGGCAATGTCGCAAGCATTACCATACGGAGACTTTGAATGGGTTGACATTAATCTCGATATTATTTCAATTCCAGATGATGCTCCAGATGGATATATTTTGGAGGTTGATTTGGAGTATCCTGAATATTTACATGATTTACACCGCGATATGCCGTTTTGTGCAGAACATCAGATCCTCCAGGATCAAAATTGCCTAAATTAATGACCACCTTATCCAATAAAACTAAGTACATTTTACATTACAGGAATCTTAAACAGGCGTTGTTAAACGGACTTAAATTGACAAAAATCCATCGAGTTCTAAAATTTAAACAAAGTTGTTGGTTAAAACCCTATATTGATTTGAATACTGAGCTTCGGAAACTTGCAAAGAATGAGTTCGAGAAAAATTTATTCAAATTAATGAACAATGCGGTATTTGGAAAAACAATGGAAAATATTCGAAAGCACCGTGTTGTAAAGCTAGTTAAACGTTGGGAGGGCCGTTATGGAGCGAAAAATTGGATGGCAAGCCCCATGTTTCATAGTTACACAATTTTCGATGATGAGTTAATGGCTATTGAGCTAAACAAAACCGAATTAATCTTTAATAAACCATTATATGTTGGTATGTCCATATTAGATATTTCTAAAATTTGTATGTACAATTTTCACTACAATTTTATGCTTCCAATCATGAAGGTGGAAAATTGCAAGCTCATGTATAGCGATACCGATTCGTTTATTTATGAGTTAACTTGTGACGATGTATATAACGAACTTATTAAGTCAAATCTCTCAAAGTTTGACACTTCTGGGTATGATGTAAATAATCGCTATGGAATACCTCGGGTTAACAACAAAGCTTTGGGGCTCATGAAGGATGAAACAAACGGTGTAATAATAACACATTTTGCTGGGTTACGATCGAAAATGTATAGTTACAAGTTGGAATGCAATCCAAATGAGAAGGAAAATAAAACACGTAATCATGGTGTTATAAAAAATCCAAAGGTATCAAATATAATGTAGTAAAAATGAAATAACTTTTGAAGACTATGTTTCATGTTTAAAAGATTTTAAAGAAAAGAAACTTAAGCAAGCCACGTTCCGTTCCTACGCTCATGATGTATTTACAATAATTCAGGAAAAATTGCATTAAGTCCATATGATGATAAACGTAGTCTAATACCACATTCATATGATACATTACCGTGGGGACATTATAGTATCGCGATGATGGAATAGATATATTTTTTAGAAGTTTAAAACAAGCAATAATTAAGAAAAACTTACTAAATATTTTATTTGTTTTACAGATAACCGCTTCCCATTATAGTTAACAGTATGGATGTTGAACAATTAGTAGAAAATCAAAAAGAAATTGAAGTGCCTAGTTTACTGACAATTAGCATAAAAACAATACTGAATCAAATTGGGTTAACCAACCAGAGTCATATTGGTATGTTAAAATCAATACTTCCAAAAACAGTATACAAAGACATAAAAGAACCGTTATTGGAATGTTTAATAGTGCAGATATTTATGAAGTTAACCTCAAATTTCTTAAGTCTGTGCTACTACAAAATGATTTTGAAAAGCATGCGTCGAAGTATTTGGAGAAGTTGGTCAACTGCCACAACGATCCAACTAGAATCAATATAATGTATATAAAAGAACACATCAATCCAATAATGTATTCCAATTTTCTGGCAGAATACCTATACATATTTGAGGAAATTGGATGGGATCATTTTTGGCTACTGTTTTAACAACAGGTGAAGAGGACATACTTCATAAATGGGATTTTACAAAACCTTTGTCTGAAGAGCAATACATGTGTTTAATGTATATTCCAACAAATCGCATGCCTCAATTTGCAGAGCGATACAATCGTGTAGTTGTACATTCTTGGGAAAAATTAAGTACTATCACAGCTTCTACTGAGAGTTATTCATGTTGCAAGGAATGTATGAGAGGTGTTAAGGGTGTAATTAAAAATACAAAATTTATGGTATTTGAAGATGCTTGTATAGTACCAGATCTTATATGGAACATGAGTTATTGGTGTTGCAGATGTGAAAGAATGCCTTTATTTCAAGTAATCGATGAGTCAGAATATTATACTCATATTGATTATATTACACAAGTTTAAATGTTGTATAATGGATTGCGGTTGTTGTATATGTAATAATAGAAATAAAAAACGTTTTTCTCAATTTGTATATTATTGAACTGAATACACTATTTTAAATCATTCAAATCGCATAAAATTCTATCATAATAGTAAAAGATGCATTGCTTTAGACCAATACACAAACTGCATAAACTGCATAAATTATTAAAAGTCTCCAAAGTCTGAAACATGCAATATTCATCATTATTAGAATAATTTTTCACTAAATCTAAAACATTTCTATAGTATGCATAAAAGTTCATTTCTTTTAAGAGGTTTACTTGATCATCCACTATACATTGATTTGCTTCCAAAATCTGAACTACATCATTTTCACAAAGCATATATTCAACATCATGTTTAGTAAGTTTCAAAAACTTTTCATCATTGTATACGACTTGTTGTAACTTGCACGCGTCAATGATTGAATCATCGTCATTACCATTGCCATCCAATGTTTGTTGCATAGTAAAGAAGTTAACTTTGTTATTAAGCAGTTCCATAAGGTGATTCTTCCACTCAACATCGCTTAAACTAATTTTATTGTTACCATCATCATTTAAGTAGCTATGTCGATTTAAATCAATTGTAGGTGTAAACTGTCGAGCTGGAGATAGACCTACTTTGATGTTATAGTATGAGAGTGGAAATGTGGTTTGTAGCAGTAAATAATGTTCACTTTTGCTAGCATGTTCAACTTTATCTAGATATTGATTGATTGCAGCATCATAATCAACATCTTCGGATGATGATGATGATACATCAAAATCATAATAATCACTTTCAACACTACTTTCTTCAACCATGATTGCAAAGACCTTTTGCGATACTGAAATCACGTGAGAAAAATGTTCATTATATTTTGTGAAACCCCACTTCCCCGCCATTACAAATTGGATTTTTTATCCATGAATTGTGAGAATTATCAAACCCCAACCATTTTACAAATAGACGATCTCCTTTTTGGCGTAACACTTTTTCAACAAGAAAAACATCAGGATGTGAGGTTTTCTGCAGTTCTTCTGCATAAAACTGCCCCAAAATCGGTTCACCTTTAGAATCTTCAAGTAGATAGGTAGCAGGATTGCCAACTACTATTTTAACAATTTTAAAGATTTCTGTGGAATAATTTGACATGTAACCTTTAGGAAAATCAGACTTATATTTCGAAATTCGAACATGGTCGCCAACTTTAAATTTTATCACCCCCATTACTTTCAAAGCATTAAACTGTGGTAAATATGTGAATTCGGTGACATCTTTAGGCTTCATTTTAATTTTCGAATGTTTTTTGTTATTATACTGTTGAGTAATATTAGGCAATGCATCCAACCATTTACATTTACGTTTAAGGCTAAATTGTTTGAATAATTCATTCTTTAACGTTCTAATTACTCGTATAACTATGGCAGATTTTTTTGTACTGAATGTAGAGTAATGATTAATGTTATGCATCTTCATTAATTTTTCATATCTACTGTTGTAAAATTCTTTACCATTATCGGTTTGTAAATTATCAGGCACACGACCTTCGTTAAAAATGGATGTCATTGCCCGGCAAACATCAATTGCATTTTTTGATTTTAAAGGACGTGTCCATAGATATTTTGAATAACAATCTATCACCACTAACACATACCTATAATTGGCATTTTCCTTAAAATATTGATCAAATTCGATAAAGTCGGCTTGCCAGAGATCGTCTCTGTGTTTAATAATGGTACGTTTCCTAGGAAAATTTTTTCTGGCTGCTTTATACAATTCTTCAACAACGGTAAGCTTTGACATTATATGGAAAGTGCACAATACTATTAATTCGGCAAATGTCTAAGTGTTGGGGAATTTTTGGCAGACACACACTGTTTATCTTCTGTCATATATCATTGAAACTTTGTGAAATAGGGCATATAATTATGATACAACAGAGGGGAACCGAGCTGTATCTAGGCTGTGGGTTATTTCAGCGAACGGTGTAGGCTAGCTCAGAATAAAACTAAAAGAAGATATGCGTCCAACCAGTTTCAAGGGGGAAAACGTAATGACGAAGAAAATAATTGCACTTAAATCTGATGATTTTTATAAACTACAGGTGTTGATTTTGAAATATTTTCAACTAATTTTGATTGTATGAAAGGATATATTAGAAAACTATTATTCGGCAAATATTCAAGTGTTGGGGGATCTTGGTAGCCACAGGCTGCCTAACTCCCTTTACATGCTACTGAATAGCAGGGAAATAGGGTATATATTTATAAACAATAGAAGATGAACCAAACTGCATTTAACAAGAAATATAGAAACAAGGAGGAACTTGTTGAAAGCATATGTGTGGCGTGCAACACTGCATGTTTATGAAATAGGGGCAGTACTAGAAGCAGACAGAAAAACGGTAGACGCATTTTGGAATGTTATGCTTCAGATGTATGAGGATAATCGCATGGATAGAGAAAGTTAATGAGAAAGAGGTTATAGAAATAGTAGGGGAATAAAGATATCTGTGGAAATAAAAAAAAAAAAGAAATAGAAGAAATAGAAGGGCAGGATTCGTTTTAAGGCATTTTGAGGAATAGTGCAGGATATATTACAAGCAGAGATAGGAAAAAAGAGGTAGATGTAGACCTAGATCAGGTTATTGTACACAGATAGTGAAAGACGCAGACTGGAAATTTCAAGGAAATGTGTAGGTTAGCACAGAATACGTAACAATGAGGGTACAAGTCTAACTAGTTCCGGGACTGAAGACTTAATGGTGCTGATGAAAACGATAAAGTTTATCTGTTATGTACCATTGCAAATAGATCTCAGTGCAAAAACAAAAATAAATCCTATCCTACATTTTTCTGTATGTATTAAATTGATTTCTGAATAATACAATGCAGCTGCGAAATGGCATGTTCTTTTACAGCTTACACCGTCAACAGTCATTTTCTTAAATTGTTCAAGCAGAAGCAAAACTAACAGTTAAATTTCAACAATTTATTAAACCATTAGAGTAAATACAACACAAAACAAAAAAATTTATCAAAGTCAATCTTTTTAAATTGTCAGTGTAGAATAGAAAAACGCTAAAGGCACTCCACGTACTCATCATGTGAGGCATTTGACGGAAAGTGAAGTACTTCAGGCGTTTGCCTTTTTTCTTGATTATTTACTAAGTTGTGCAGTCTTCACTGGAAAGAGGGATTTACGGAACTGCTCTGATAAGCGTGTGACTATAAAGTAGCGATACATGAAGTGAAGCTTCTTACTTTAAATTTATACATATTTAATTATTATACTATTATTCCCTTCAATGTACACCCTCATCCCGCTCCCACAATCCCTACACCGCTGCATGCAAATTTTTCATAGATTACAACAATGCTGGAAATCGTCCCTGCGAGCTTGTGCATGACGCGTGTCGATTTATTTTTCATAGCATTAGCGATTTGAAAAGTTCATTTTAATGCAAATTTGACATTGGAGAACAGATGTAGGTCACATGGCGACAGATCAGATCTTGACAGACAACGCAGTGTGCGTCTGCCGATGCGTTGTGCTGATGAAGACCCCATGATTTTATTGTCCATAGTTCGGGTCTTTTGTTCTGATCTTCTGCTTTACGCATTTTCTGTTAATTCCTAGAGCTTCAGAAATCGCAAAAATAGTTAACTACCAGACATGTATAATCAGAGTCTTTCGATCTTTTCATACGCTGTTCATGTGAAAATGCGTCCCGGACGTACATCATCTCGGCCACCTTTGAAGTTCTTATACCATTCAAACACTAGCGCACGTAATAAACATGCATTGCCATATACTTATTTCAGTAAGACAAGTTACAATAATGGTTTTTCTAAGTTTTATCTAAAATGTCACTTATAATTTTTTGGCACAACAAAAAAATTTTCTTTTACAAACGAATAGCCACGGCCAGACTAAGATTTTTACAGGCACGGAACGGTCGGCAATCGAAAGAGATGGGTTTACGCTACGCAGATGTCGGTTGTATGACTTTAGCGCATGCGCACTTCATCTGTAATAGTCACAGCACCGTCATTTGATAGTCACACCGTGTAATTGTTAGTTACTAAGAAAAAGCCATAACTAACAAGATCATAATTATTAAGCTTGAAAATAAAGCAATTTATATGTCCATTATGGAATCTTATAAAGGCTATATTTTACTAACAGATAGAGTAAAATTCTACGAGTATATGACAGTCTGTATAATTCTACACATGCTAGTGGCAATTAATTAAACACCTAATTAACAGAAACTTATAGTTTTCTAAAACCAGATGACTTAATATAAAAGTTTCTTTAAGAAGAAATTAAAATATATAGCCCTTGGTGCAAAGAATATTCCTTTCGCAATACATTTGTATTCTGATTACATTTATATTAGATTCTGCAGCAGAATTTAACATTATTACTAAAATAAAATTTTCTGCTTGCTTGTTAAAACTTTCTAAATTATGGTTTAATAGATTTTTAAGAAAGTAAGATTAGTTCCAAGAGTGTAAAATAAAATCAGCGCATAAACTTGAAGTTTTAAAAAATTAGATTGAAACTAGTTTTGAAAGTTTTAAATTAAATACAACGTTGAGTATAGCGTTAGTGCTGAAAATAAAATTCAACACGTTTTCTGATACAGAATTCGTTAAAAACTTTTGACTTAATAGATTTAAACCAAGAGTGGTTTTCAATTCGTCAGAAATCTAATTCACGGTTTAGTTTTCAGTTCAATTTATGTTTGCACATTTTAAATTAAAAGTTAGACTGAGTGCTAATATAAGAGTTCAACTCGCCTTAACCACCGAACAAGTTGAATAATGATTTCTTGGTTTCAGAGATTGACATCAACTTAAAGAAGACTAAAAGTTTAAACCTAAATTAAAAACTTACTCACCGGCTGAAGCTAGACTCGGTGCTAAAATAAAGGTTGTGCTTGTTTTTCCCAGTAGAAAAATTCAGAACGTTAGTATTTCACAGATTTTAGAGTGAAGGTAGTTATCTGCAATAAAGTTTTGTTACAAATCTTAATTTAGGGCTTCGAGCTTTCAGAGTTTTAAATTTCACGCAAAAGCATTTGTTTAAAATTTTCTGGTGGCAAGGTAGTCTCAGGCTAAACCTTCCGCCACAGTTAAAATAGGTTTTCGGTTTTTAGAAATGTTGTACTACGCGTTCAAAATTTCAAAGGTGTTTTTCTGATTCTATAATGGTAAAAGGTTGACCTTTGGGTGAAAATTTCCTCAGAAGTGCAACAACTTGAAAAAAGCTCTAAAGAAATCTCAAATATTATCAGATTAGTCATAACATTAAAGAAAGAGGAGGGTTTTCACTCAACCCACAGTAGTAGAAAAATACAAGAAGATAATGTGTCAGAATGAGGCGGTTCCGTGGCTCAGTTGTAAGGCGTGAGACTATTGAAACCAAGCTCCCGGGTATGAATCCCGACAGAGACTGCTGAAAAAATGTTAGGCGAGCATTTTTCACAAAAATACGCCTTTCTTCGGATGAGAGGTAAAATGTAAGTCAGGTGTGTGTTTGGTCAAGCACGTTAGAGATCCTTACATTGCAAGGGTTTGGCAAAATTCAAAATTTCCAGGTAAAAAAATTCGCTTCCTGGCCAATGTAGTACCTTCGGATGGATGGAGCATTAGAAAATCAAATGCAGTATGTTAGAAACAGCCTAATCTACTATTTATACTAAAAATATTATACATTCGCAAACACATTGATGAAGTGCTACATTTTATTCAACTTCTAAGCTTTAACTAATAGTACCATTGTTGCTCTTCGAAAATCGAATTATAACGTAAAAAAGTAAATATTATTTTCGCTTAGGTTAAGTAAGCTAAATAACAGTGTTTACAAAAATTTCTAATAATAAGTCAAAATAGCGCAATAGAATAATTTACTAATCGCGAAAAAAATAATTATCACTTCGATTATGTAATAACTGAAGACAATTTTCCAAAAAAAATTCACCGATAATACATTGGACACAAGAAGCTTGCCTGGGAGAGTTGGAGCAACTAGATATGACCTGATACCTGTAATAGACAGAACTACGCACTGCAGTAGACAAAACTTGTATTATACGAAACTTCAGATGTAGGACCTATAGACTTAAATCGTTCATAAGTAGCAGCTAACGAACGAAATAACTGTGCCTTTCTGTGAATACACATTTAGTGTGGTCATGAAGGTTTAAAACGTAATTAATTACTAAACCTTAAAATGTTTTGAGTATTCTCCTCCAAATGCAAAACAATCTATTATCCATATTTGAAAGAATTTAGGAAAACGCTTTAAACAAATAAGTAACTAAAAGATCTACGCTGTTTTTACAGATTAAACAACTGGCATCACAGATACTGCAAATACTCCTTTATGTTTGGTTTGTAGACATAGATAATGGAAACAACTTTTGCTTAAAACGTTTTTCAACATTATTAGTCTGACTGCGGCGCGTTTACCGTAAAATTTTACTGTCTTACATCCACACGTGACAGGTCACTCAAATTTTGTGGGCAATAAAAATCGTCTTACTAATTAAGTTATTTCGTGCTACACCGGTAGCGTGGGTCAATAATCATACAAACCTCTATTCTTTTCTACAAAGTAAAGCAACCTACTTGCTTAACAGTGTTTCAGATGGTTTAACTCGCAGGAGTGCTTTAAAATGTATTTTGCTTTCACATGCGAACAACGAATTTCAATGAAATTAATTGTCGTGGTTTGCTTCTTTTTTGGGTTTTGTCGTTGTTGTGTAGAACATCTAATTTCGTTTACCTTCTCAGAATATTCTACACCAATATCGGTAGGAATGGTTTTTTGTTTTCCTTCCATGGTTTGAAAGCTGTATAAATATAAGTCCAACTTTGAAAAAGCTGTCATAATTATTCGACTTCGCTTTCATACTCACTGCTTCGACACTTCTGTTATACAGCGTCTTGTGGGAGTTGTAAATTCGCATTTTTAAAATGCGTTTTTGTTAGTACAGAATAGTTAAGTTTATTCCAACCCTCAGCCGCATTTCCTGAGATGGTACCAAAAACAAGATAGCTTCTGGTACATTGCATTTTTCAGTTTGCGTTATTTTGTGTTGTTGTTTTAGAAAATGTTACGTTTATTTTCAACATAAATTAAATACCTCTTTTTCCCCCTTGTTAATTCATTACTCGTTCGAATAAATTTCGTTTCAATTCTTAAATTCTTTAGCAACACCCTATAAAGTGTACCTGCTCTGTATAAGCCCGCTTAACATAATTTTAACTCAAATCCACTTTGTTTTTAAAACCAAAATTTATTCGCAAAATTAATTTTAACTCAAATCCACTTTGTTTTTAAAACCAAAATTTATTCGCAAAATTAAATAGTTAATACCTTGTTTTAGGTATCCAGTAATTTGCTTCTTATGTGTTTTCTATCTAAACCTTCGTCTAACTAGTGTATTGAACTATCTAATAAAACCGTGTTTCCCAGTTTTAATCGCGCTTTTGATAACGCGAGGATTTACAGTTCGAATTCGTGTTATTTGAACCAATTTTTAATTTGATTCTGCAGCTTGTGCGTTGAAATATTTTCTACAGCGATGCACGTTTTGTTGTTCGATAAATAAGAAGTATCTTGCGTGTATTCGTTTTTAGCTGGAGGCCAAACTGATTTTTTCTTTTTATGTAGGCCCAACTGTTCTGTGCCACAGACCAACTGCCGTTCCCTGTAGATTGCTAGAGCCGTTATGGTAACAGGGTAAATGGACCCCAACGACCGTGGCAATAAGGCGTTGATTCACTTCCGAGGGCGTGCAGCTAAGTATCCAGACACATACAGGTATACAAATTGTTTTCTTTTGTGTATATCAAAGGCATATTCCGTATCAGCGTTCGATGTAGTTACATGATAAGAAGCGTGACACTGAAACACTATTATTTGTTGCTGCGAATCGATATTATCGTTTTACAGGTGTGATGTACCATGGTTAAAAATGTTTGACAGACACACGTTTATTCATTTTTACTGATTGGTTTATTTTACAAACGGTATTATGTATAATTTAAAAAGAATGTATGCAAAAGCTCTTGCGTTAATTCTTTCCTACCGATTAGTTTATTTTACAAAAGCATTAGGTGCAATTGTAAAAACGCTTGATAAAAGCTCTCATATGCTTATTTACTACTGATTAATTTCATTTTGTATAAAATACGAAATGCGCACTTCGTATCTAAAGTACCAAACTGTTCATATCACCTAATTGTTTGCTTTGAAATAGCAACGCTTAATTTATTGCTTTTGCTTTTTTGTACAGAATCCTTTATCTATTTTTATTTGTTAATAGATAATCGTGGGCGACGTGCTTTTTTTGTTTTTTTTGGAATGTAGGCGAATCCCCCCAATCTCCGCGGTTGGTAGTTAGCCTGGTATTTACTTATTTTTCGGCTACGTCTAAGTACGTAGCAAAGATTAGACATTCTTTTGATTTATTCCGCAATAAACTGCACACCAACTTTCATGCACGCTCATAACACGAACCATTTTATGTACTTATTTTTATAAAAATGTCATTAAAATTTTAATACATTTAGAGCGCTTTTTTAGTGTTTGCTTTTTGCTGTATAAATTAATGTGTACGTTAACAACTGATTGTATAAAATTTTAAGGTTACCAGATGCATTTTCTACATTTTTTTATTTATTATTTGACTTATTGTACATATTTAGAGTTGAAAATTGTAAGTATGCTTCTATTTAGATAGTAAGATTTTATTGCTGATATTTTTAAATGTGTAGGCTTATACTGTGCTATATGTAGATTGACGCTTTGCGTACATCACGTTGTAACGAACCATGACGTTGTGTTTTTGACGTTTGCAAAAATTCTTTTGGGACGGTATGTTTTCCTACAAGTTTGTAATATAATTCTTTGGGCCTAAGTTTACAATTCCTTCCTTTCTGAGTCACCCACTCCACTGTACGACGTTTTTGAGCTAGCCCGAACTCTGATTTCCTTGGACTTCGATTCTACCATTTTGTCCCTGTATTTTGTTGCGATATTCGGCGTAAGTAATTTTCTCTACTTACTGTACTGCGGTATTTCTTGTCTGCATAGTATATCGTAACATAAAGATTTGGTGTCCTACGTTGGACCTCAAATTCTTATGTTACTGTATTTCATGCATACAAAGAAAACTCACTCAACACAGTAAGTAGGGACGATCACCTACACCGAATACCGCAACAAAGCACAGGGACAGAATGGTAGAATCGAATTGCACTAGGATCAGAATTCGGACTAGCTCAAAAAAGTAGTATAATAGGGTGGGTGATCTAGAAAGAAAAGAGTAGGAAACTTCAGTAAACTCAGTAACAGCTTTGAAACCATGGAAGGGAAGCATAAAACCATTCTCGCCGATTTTGGTGTACAATATTCTGAGAAGGCAAAAGAAAAAATATATCCGAGACAACGACAAAACCCCTCGTAGAATACAAGCAATAAAGAAACAAAGTACGATAATTAATTCCATTAAATTTTGTTGCTCGAATGCGAAAGTAAAATACATTTTAATACATTCCTGCGAGTTATACCACCAGAAACACTGCTAAGCAAGTAGGATGCTTAACTTTTTAGAAAAGAGTAGAGGATTGTATGCTAATCGATCCAAGCTACCAATATACCACAAAATAACTTAATTAGAAAGACACTTTTAATGCCCGTAAAATTTGAGCGAACGAACAATTGTAAATATAATGAAATTTCACGGTAAACGCACCGATAACAAACCATTAAAGTATTTAGTCTTTGAGAACCTATTAGGAGGATAATGTTTGTTTTTTGACAAATTCACTGTTGAAATAACAAGGGGCGGTTAAAATGTTTTAAAAAGGATTAAAGTGTTTAGTGTAAGCAAATGCTTGCTTGTTTTTAACCTATTGATAAACGGTTATAGAATACATTCCACTTACGCGGTTTTAATTAAAGTAGTTGTAATTTAATGCAGAATTCCTCTATTTAAGAAAGTTACTGTAATAGTGTACAAAAGCTTTATTAAAAAAACATACAAGAACGTTAAATGATATTACGGTCCCCACTAGTAAACTGTGTACGCTGCCATGCGGATAGTACCAACTGTACACAAAACTGTACAAGAAAAAGCGGAAGATAATTTTATGTGGTTTCCTTTTTAATGTACGCAAGCTTTTCAGTCTAAAGTAAAACCTGATTGTCCATAAAAGAAAGCGATTAAATTAACTGCTATGCGAAACATGAAAGGTTAAACACCCTAAAGGAGACACGGTTAAAAGTGTTTTGCGTCTTGTAGACAAGCCAAGTAGGTCGGCATTTACAACTTCCGAATTTGTGATCAACTACATTTCTATTTTAATAAATATGTACAATACTTTACAAACAATAAATACTAATGTAAGCTGTGAGCCATGCTAACAATATTTACAACATTATCACCTATTAGAGATCTAATAAAAATTATTTGTTTAGTGGGCTCTTCAAGATTGCACTCCGCGTGTTGTTATCTATGGGAAGTGCAATTATTGTTTAATTAAGTACTGCAAAGCAAACACATAAATGCAATGTAAAAACAAATGTTGCAAAAGAGTATTTTCAAATAGTAATATTTTTTCCATTTATCGATGAATGTTTGGACAAATCGCATCAAACTGCTATTGCATATTTACATAACAAATTACCTACATTTGGGATTAAAGATACAGTAGTCATAAGAACATAAATCACTATCAAAACTACTATAAGTCCGTGCAAAGAGTCTGTTGGAAAATTCATTGCTAAGGAAGGATACATGGTTGGGAAATGTAACACAAAATTCCAAACAAACGAAATTGATGCATTAAATTTTTGTAATGAAAAGGTATTCTTGTATGCGTTTGCTTTACAAATGTATTAGCGCTAATATTTTTTACCACTGCTAGACTTAAATGTACACATTACACGAAATTTTCCGCAAAACGACCGATCGGCAGGGTTAGCGCTTATAAGCGGATATAGAGATATGAATACCAATATGAACGACAGACATTTGATTATACAACACAATACAAAGATTTTGCAATATAACACATAAACGTTCTTGAGTTATATTAGTAATTGAACTACATATCCAGAAAACATCGTTAAGTTTAAAAAATTTTATATTAACCAATTCCCCTTAATCACTGTTTTTACAGGGATTTGTTAGAATTCATGGGAGGGCAGAGATCAAGTGATTAACTCAAGTCTTCTTTTGAAATATATACCCAGACATTTAATTATATTTAGATATATTGCTAGATTTCAATGTTAGAGAGAACCGAGTTTCTATGGAATTACTATCCTCTAATAAATAACGACTTCCCATACTTAATATTTTAAGTTATTTCGTTACAAGACTACAAGCAGCTATATAATATACTGGAAAATTAAGATATTACGAAAGAACAGTATGCTCATACTAAATCGGTGTTCCTTAAGAAATACAGAAGAGCGATTTCCTTAATATGAAATAATATTTGTATAATTATATAGAGCGGAAGCAAAAAAATAACAATGCTATCGTTAGAATCTCCTACTAATCCTAAGAGTAAAGTAAATACCCTTGTATATATATATATATATATATATATATATATATATATGATGTATCGTCGTGTACACGATTTAAATTTGTAAATTTCCCAATTGTCGTCATCGGTCTCGGTGGCGTAATTGGTAAACGCATGGTTCCGGCAAAACCAGGATACAGGTTCAAGTCCTGTCCAAGACCTTATCTTTTCCATCTTTCAATTAATAGCTCGATTTGAAATGATCATTTGGGCTTTGCATAAAAGTCTAAGTTATTATTTCATCTTATTCTCTGTAATACGATAGTATTCATCAACTTACCTTGTGTAATTAACTATCTAAGATATTTATATATTTAATACTTCGCTTATAGCCGTAATTTTGAGCGTAGCTTCTTATCTATAAGTGACATAAGTCAAAAACTTGACAATGTCAGATATGATTGACAAAAATGACGAACGTAATTGAAAGTTAGGTTGATGTATCGTCGTGTACACGATTTAAATTTGTAAATTTCCCAATTGTCGTCATCGGTCTCGGGGTCGTAATTGGTAAACGCATGGTTCCGGCAAAACCCGGCAAAACCAGGATACAGGTTCAAGTCCTGTCCAAGACCTTATCTTTTCCATCTTTCAATTAATAGCTCAATTTGAAATGATCATTTGGGCTTTGCATAAAAGTCTAAGTTATTATTTCATCTTATTCTCTGTAATACGATAGTATTTATCAACTTACCTTGTGTAATTAACTATCTAAGATATTTATATATTTAATACTTCGCTTATAGCCGTAATTTTGAGCGTAGCTTCCTATCTATAAGTGACATAAGTCAAAAACTTGACAATGTCAGATATGATTGACAAAAATGACGAACGTAATTGAAAGTTAGGTTGATGTATCGTCGTGTACACGATTTAAATTTGTAAATTTCCCAATTGTCGTCATCGGTCTCGGGGTCGTAATTGGTAAACGCATGGTTCCGGCAAAACCCGGCAAAACCAGGATACAGGTTCAAGTCCTGTCCAAGACCTTATCTTTTCCATCTTTCAATTAATAGCTCGATTTGAAATGATCATTTGGGCTTTGCATAAAAGTCTAAGTTATTATTTCATCTTATTCTCTGTAATACGATAGTATTTATCAACTTACCTTGTGTAATTAACTATCTAAGATATTTATATATTTAATACTTCGCTTATAGCCGTAATTTTGAGCGTAGCTTCCTATCTATAAGTGACATAAGTCAAAAACTTGACAATGTCAGATATGATTGACAAAAATGACGAACGTAATTGAAAGTTAGGTTGATGTATCGTCGTGTACACGATTTAAATTTGTAAATTTCCCAATTGTCGTCATCGGTCTCGGGGTCGTAATTGGTAAACGCATGGTTCCGGCAAAACCCGGCAAAACCAGGATACAAGTTCAAGTCCTGTCCAAAACCTTATATTTTCCATCTTTCAATTACTAGCTCGATTTGAAATGATTATTTGGGCTTTGCATAAAAGTCTAAGTTATTATTTCATCTTATTCTCTGTAATATGATAGTATTTATCAACATACCTTGTGTAATCAACTATCTAAAATATTTATATATATATATATATATATATATACTGATATGATAAAGAGGTCACAAGAGGTGGTTATAAAAAGCCAAATTCTATAAATAAAACCCATCCAAATAGAAAGAAACCGGAAAAACTAAAATTTCCGAATATTCGTTGTTCCACTCTGTATAAAAATATAAGTGTATTGTAAATATAAAGCCACTAAAATGCAAAGCAAAACACACTTCGCGTGTATGTAAATAATTATTCTTAGAGGTAAATTCAAAGCCAGTTAGTTATTTTTCCGTTTATGAAACACATCTTTTTGCATGTACTTTTAAAGAACTAGATGTATTTTCGTGCATGTAAATAAAAACCTACTTAAAAAAGCGAGTTGTCATTACTAAAAATAAAATACAAAGTTATGGCATTTATCAACAAAGCCTTTGTTATTTATGTTATTGGATTTCTGTTTATTACGTGACATAAAACTTTAAACCCGGTGTAAATTAATCGTTGAGGAATACCATAAAAAACAAGTTTTAGTCTTTAAGATATAAATCCAATCGTTTTCATTTATTATAAAAATACACCTTCCATTCATAAAATATTAGTTTTGTTTACCCCAAACAAACCAAACTTTTTTTAGAATTATTAAGATGCAAATCTTTTTGCATTTGCAAGCAACTGCAAATTTAATTACTGAAATGTGAATTTTATTTGTTTACCAATCAACCGCATAAAAGGCAAACGCGTACCATAATAATTATTTCATGGATGTATATTTTAATAAGATTTAAATAAAGGTCTTTTACTTAAATTTTTGTGATTAATAAAAAGAATATGTCATTATTTACTATGAGATGTTTTTAATAGCAATTAAATCAATGAATGCTCGATTCAAAGAGCCGAACATTAAAAAAGCAATAAAATCGATAATAATTATTTTTATAGTTTTCCGGGTTACTATAAAATACATTGCAACCTGACAATGAACTCCGTGCATTAGGCAAGAATTGACAAGGCCTTGCGATGCTCGTAAATCAAATCGACCGCGGTGGTTAATACTTAGATGATTAAAACGCACCATTCTCGGTAATATTGCATCATGTACGTGACTAAGATTCGAATTATTTCTCAAAAATATTGTAATAATGACGCAATTTCATAATTTTGTATATAAATCCGGAACTTGATTAGAACGATTCATCTAAGATTTATTCATTAGTTGGCGATTCACCACCAAGCACTATATAAGTTTCATTTCAATTTACGAGATCAACATGTAAGATTAATTAATCCGCGATTCCTTACCAAGTAATATGTAGCGTTGAGTAAAGATTTTATTTGCAGCCAAATAACATTCAGAGTTGCATGTTTTTTGATGAAAAATCATTTGTTTTGTAAAATATAATAAAGATTGAGCAGTCTTTGATACAAAATCTAATTTAAAGCTAATTAATTAAAAATAGAAGATGCACTTTGAAAATTAACATCAACAACAGGAGGTATTTAAAATCGTCAACTGCGTTGAAGATGAGATAATAATAATCTCTATATGACCTACAAGTATAAATTTTAAATTTCTTTGTTTGTAACTGATAAAAGTATCTGTATATTAGTAAGCTAGAATAAGTTCTTAATCCTATAATATATTTCTTTGTAAGCGAATAGTTGCTGAAAAATTTTGAGGTCAGAGTTTGCAGGATCTTGATCTTTAATAAATTATCCGTAACAGTTGTTGGCTAATACCTTTATGAACGTGGTAATAGAAGATAGGTAAATTATCCACGTATTAATTAATTAAGATTTGTACCTATTAACAAAGATTTGGTAAGGAATATTTTAATAATTAAGTAACTCGTAGGAATTATTATATGTATGAACTGAAACTATAAATTGTTTTCTAAACTGTTTTGTATGAAAAAAAAAAATTTGAATGCAAAGATGTTTCTTGAAATTGCTGTGTTTTATTTCATTTGGTAACTTTCACAGTAAAAATTTCCGTTGAACTAGCCAGGTAAAGGAAAGAAAAATGCTAAAATTATAATTCAAATTTTCTATTGCTGTACCGTGTCACAGCACTCTTTTTGCTCTCGTTCTAAAGAGAAGGTGTCACAGCATTCTTTTAGTGACGCCCAACACAAGGCGTTGTAGCAGCACTCTTTTAGCATTTTCCCAACCTACGGCTCGATTTAGTCGTCTGAAAATTAAAGTTTCTTGTCTATTAAGATTTTGTAGAAGTTTTCTTTTTGTGATATCTAATTGTGCTTCAGTATGATTGATAGGATAAAAGGAGTTTGTGAAAGTTTGAGAGCTGAGGGAGTAGAAATTGGTTCTGAAGAAAGTGTTTACATGGAACAAGAGAAAAGGGAGTATGTACAAGCCAAGAAGGAGCAGTTTGTAGAAGAAACTTAGAAATCAAAAATGCTGGCTCTCTTATTAAGTTCGTGAGAGTTTGAGTGCTGAGGGAGTAGAAATTGGTTCTCAGGAAAGTGTTTATATGGAAGAGGGGAGAAGGGAGAGTCCAGGAGCCAAAAAGGAACAGAGTATATGAGACACTCAGGATTCAAAAATAATGGCGCTCTTATCAAGTCTAAGTTTAAAATATTTAGGAATAAAAGGAAAATATGAAAGAAATGAATAAAAGCATGAGAAGAATATGAATGAAAAAATGAGAAGAGTATGAAAGAAATAAGAGACAATATGCAAGAACAAAAAGAGATCAGTGAAAAGAATGAAAAAAGTGTGAAGGAAATATGTGACAAATTTGATAAAAATACTCAGCAGTTACGAGCGGAATTTGGAAAAAACATATCAAAATTGGGGGAAGGTTTAAGATTAGAAAGCAAAAAGGATGAAAAAAAATTTAAAGAGATAGATGAAAAACTAACTTCGAATTTAAAAAAGCTAACAAAATCATTGAGGAGATGAAATTTAAAATTAGAGGAAAAGTAGTACAAATTTTGGAGGGTATGGATGACGTAAAAAGGGAAATAACTCAAATAAAGGTGCATTAGAGGGCAAGTGAAAAGAAACTAGTGGAAAAATTAAATAGCCTGATCAAAGAGTAAACAAAATAGGGCGATGCTGCCAAGCTAATTTTAAAGCATTTAGAAATAATTTGAGAAATCTCTAAACAGATTTGGGGAATAAATTTGAGAATTTAGAAGACATAGTTAAAAGTATTCGTGTTGGGGAACCGATGAAAGGGAGTCCAACTAAGGTTCCGTAAGAACAAAATTCGAATTTTTATGAGGATAATAAACTTAACCCTAAGCTATTTTTAAATAACCTAAGAGTTTCAATACAAGGGAGTTGGGATGAACAAACCAAGCTAAATGTTATGAGGTCCATTTTAAAAGGAAGTACCGAGATTTGGTTTTGATTAATAGAAAGTGAGTTGAATTCAATTAAAGATTTCAAGATTAAATTTTTGAAACATTTCTGGGGAGACAACCAGCAATTTAAAGTTAGAGGTAATTTATTGATGGGCAAGCAGTGATTCAGGCATGACACAGGAGTTGTATGCCAATAAGAATTTTTGTGTTGTCAAATAACTTGATCCTCCATTAGAGGACAAGCAAATTATTAAATATATAGCAGGACACTTTGAGGCGGAAATAAGGCAATGCTTCGCCTTGCAAAATATTGTCGATAGAGATGTGTTTTTGGAATATTTTCAACGTGATGATGAGATGGATCAACCAAGGAGGACGAAAACCAGACCAAGAAGCCAGCCCATGAATGCTTTTAGATTTCAAAGGGATAATGGACAAGAAAGATATCAAGGCAAGTCATTTGAAAGAGCGAATCCCTAGAAAAATAAGTGAAATAGAGGAAATGCCATTAGGAGTGACGGGGGAAGAGAAAACAATGAACCCGTGCCATTGAAAATAGAACCGTAACGCAAGGAATGGAAAATATGACAAACGCACAATGATATGGCGTAAATGGTAGCAACGATAATAGAAGGACATACGCGGTATTAGTTAGTCAAGTAGGCAAGATTTTTAAAAGCCGACAAATCAAACGATGAAAGTATAGAAATTAATAAATATGAACATGCGCTGAACTAGAGTTGGAAAATTATGTAAAAGTTAATAAAAAATATGATCTACTACCGATAATAAAATTGCAAGTAGAAGGAAAAGAAATCAAATTACTTTTAGTTACAACAGCTGAAGCAACATTGGTCTTATTAAACATAATTCAGAGAAGCTAATGCAGAAAGCCATTCCTATTAAAAGAAATAATTTAGTATCGCCGAATAATAAGAAGTTTGTAGTTATCAACAGTATCATAATTCTCAAAGTAAAGCCGGGAAAGATTGAAGTTAAGCAAGAATTTTTAATAGTGCCAGAGTTAAGAGTGACGTCAATCAAGGAATGGTTTTTTGTTAGTAAAATGAGGGTTATTATAGATACGGAGAGTAAAGTGATGATTATGGGAGATGAAAACATTAAATAGGGCGAAAAATCCATATAGAGATAGAAAAAGATTGTATGAATTTGAATCAATGTGAGAAGGAGATGAAATATAAGGTTTAAGTGTTAGGTGTCCTGATGAAGTTAGAAATGAAGTTGTATTGTTTATAGAGATTAAAAGTCAGAATTATAGGAAACTGCAAAAGATATTGCTGAAGAGGTAGAAGAAAGTAAAAATAAAAGATGAAATAGATGAAAATAGTGTGATTGCAGTTGTTGAAAAGGAGATAAAGAAGCTTTCTGTGAATGCCGCTTTTGGGAATAAAATGAACAAAGGTAGTGAAATATTAGATAATGATGAAATAGTTTGGAAAATAAAGCTTAATAATTCGTTTAGGATAATTTTTATTAAAGAATAAATTATCTCTTTGAAGTGGCGTATGTATAAATATTGCGTTTGGTTTATCGAAACTTTTATTTAAGTATACAGATGTAAGAAGGAATTGGAAAAATGGAATTGAAGAAGTGTAAAAGGGCGAGGAGTTGAGAGTGTAAATGTGAATCATTTTGAGAGAGAAGTAGAGGGGAATGTAGAAAAAAGAAGAAATGTTATTAAAGGTCCAGATGAAGTTAAGAATAAGGTATAATCGTTATTCGAAGAAGATTATTGTAAATTGGTAGGTAGGTTATCAAGTGGTTTGGCAAATTTACATATAGGCAATTATCGCGCGCATAAATTCGTACTGCAATTTCCAAATACGGCCGGTTTGAAATTGATAACGCTCCAAAAGATAAAGCGGCCAGTCGTAGTAGAGAATTGGACATTCAACTGTAAACCGCTCGCTAGTAAACACACGCTCGCTGTGAGAATAGCCTATCTCCGCAAAGCAAGTGCCTATTAATTGGAACATTGAAGTAAGTTTTTTTATGTGTTTGTCTTGTATGTATGTAACATTGTTTAACTAGCTACCAGCCGCTAAAGTCAAAATTTCAATTCCCTTACCCGCAGGCAATTCAACCAGAAATTTAATTAATTTATTTATACGCCATACCTAATACAGTCCACTTCCCCCTTTGCCACACCATCAAGAATTGCAACACGTGATGAAATAAGTTAGAAAGTATTAATATTAAACCATTTAAGACTAAAGTTTAGCAGTATAGTGAAGATTGATTGAAAGATGTGCGATTTGAAAGTAACGTAAGTAGACTAAATATAGAAATTCTAGGCAACAAATTTTATGACATAAGTAGTATAGCTGTGTAGTTGCTGGATCAACTTTACGATAATTTTATACCCAACATTTTTTCAAGATGAGTAGAGTATGCAACAGAGAAAAGTTCTATAACAAATTAAACTTGATGAGACCGTGTGTAAATATGAGAAAGTTAGAAATATAGAATAGTAATGTTAGATTGTCGATAATATTAGGATAGAGTTAAAAAAGGTTTAGTTAGTTTTAAGATAGAAATAGATAAATTATTAAAGAGAAAAGCCCCAGTATTCTGTGAGAAAATCTACCCAAAATCTGAGAAAAGTGAAATTTTCCAATAATTAATTTTACCGTGTATAATATTCTTGCAAGATAAACTTATTATAGTATGTAAGTTTCTCGATAATAAATTCAATTTTCTAATGCATATCAGCTAAAAACAAGTTTTATGGTATTTATGTAGACTGACAAGACCGTAAGCAAATTCTAATATGCTAATTCAATAATGCATAAAAATTCGTTTATGTTAAGATTACTAAGTAACTTCACTGTCAAGAAATATCATTTGAAGTAAGTTCCAGTCGGCGAAAATATAAAAACATCCCTTGATTAGAAATCCGTATTTTTCTAGAATGTAAATTCAATAATGCATTCATCCTTTTAGAAATATCTGTCAATAAACGTTATTTAATTCAAAACGTTATAGCACAATTGCGAGTTTCTAATGCAAAATAGTTTACATCCAGAGAAGTCACTTCTTGGTGTGGTTCTAGAGTCCATTATATTTACGTTAACAAGCAATATGAATAAACGGCCAAATTTGCGAAACGCGATAACATCGGTAAAGATTACAAACCAGAGAGTACAACAACTTTTTATGGACATAAATTATTACAGAAGCTGGAAAAATTATAAAAGAGAGAGCGCCAACTATTAGTTTCATTCGTTAATAATAGACCGATTAGTTCTATGATTGAAATAAATTTTAAACTAACAGGCAGTAAAGATTAGAATACTCGAAATTGTGGTAATTGTTACATAGGATGACTCACACCTTCTAAAATGTAATCAGTACTTTCGAGACCGATGGCTTATTTAGAATTTTAATATATAAAGCCGGAAACTAATAAGAGGGGACATTCAAGATTTAAACATAAATCATTTGTCGTTCAATAAATGATAGATAGATAGTTAATGATTACCGTTTTATGGAGCGCAACGACAAAGATTGGTTTAATATAAACGGCAATTAAACTTAGTGCAAGGCCACCTGCTACTTTTATCTATTAAAGTACTTTTAAAACTGATGAAATAGATTTTGACGTATAAAGATCAATTAAAATGGAAATTTAGAAAAATAGAACTGATAACTCTTTGATGCAGTTAATTTTAAATGGAAAGATCTTTAGATAGCAATTATAATCAAAGACAGGTGGTAATGGAGATATGAATTCCCACAATAATTTGATGCAAGTATAACTTTCTTTCAAACTCTTAGAGAAACAACTTATGTATTATTAAGTGGATCAAGCTAGTATATGCTTTTGCGTTGCTGGTAAATGGATAATTTTTGCAATTTTGAGGACAGACTTTGAGGTTGTTTGATCCTTACAAAACAATCTGCTTAAGGTTGTTGTTTAGCGATACTGAGGCGGGGTAATACAAAAGTATTTAAATTAGCCATCAAAATTTTGAAGAAAATTTTGTGCTATAAATATGAAATGTTTAGGATTTTCTAATTATTAACAAACATTAGGTGAAAATTATATTAATGTGTAAGTAGAAATGAAATGTTGCTTTGTTCTAAACGTAAGTTGTAAATTGCATTTATAAGCTTTTTTATACTTGTGTGTGTAGGTAAATTTCAACAATAATATGTTTAAAAGAAATATGTTTTTGAATGTATCGAGGACTGTTAATGAATTATAACTGTAATGTTGAGATTTCTTGCTTTTTTTTTTTTTTGTAAAGTTCAAAGCATATTTATCGCTGACCTGGCAAGGAAAAATAGGCATACTTAGGTGAGAATTTCCATTTTCTATTAAGCTAGTATCCATAGCATAATTCTTGGCTTTCAAAGTTTAGACAGCATATTTCGTAGTATTCATTGCAATATATATATATATATATATATATATATATATATTGCTGTGAAATGCTCCTATGGTCACGGGAACTAGTACTTTCTGCTGATCATTCGAGCCCCACAGATTGGGCGTCAAGAGATGCTGTGAAACCTACAAAAAGCCTCACCAGAGTAAAAAAAAAATATTCGAGCCTCTCGAATTGGGCACCAAGATTTGCTGTGATTCTCGGCCTGGTGAATCTCTTCTGATAATCACCTCTTTACTCTTTCCGCCTCGGCTGCTAACCTAGTTAAAACTTTCATCCTCATTCATAAAAAAACAAACACATTCCTACCACAAACATCAACGTTAACTCTATTTACATCAATATTCATAATACATTAAAATTTCAAAATTAAATTGTAGCATAAATTTCAGCATCATAAAATTTCAAGTTAAAATTTGTCATCATTTTAATTTGCATCCAGAATTAGAGTCCTTGTAGGATGCATACTAATTAAGTTAACAATGTGTGCAGATCTGAGTCTGAATAAAAGGGAGCATCTCCCACCCCTTTACGTTAATTTAACAGGTTAGTCTATTGAGCTCAAAGACAGACCCAAATTCTCATCATAATCAAAAACATAAACCTGATAAATACTCCTTTCTACTTATACAAGAAAATTTTACCTTAAAATTAAAAATTTGTTGTTTATACAAATTTACTACTGTCCATCTTTATCAAACAAATTATAAAGATATTCAACACACACCAAAACATCTAAGATTGAACAACAATGCATAAGTTACCTGAAGGTTAATGCACTCGGGGCTTTAATGTACATCAGACTTGCTCATTCCATCATTCCAGTTGGGTTATGTTTACGTCCTAGGATTCCTGGTCGCCTTTAAAATTTTTACTACACCACCATTCGTTTAAATTGTTTCAGGACTTCTCAGGAACTCATCTATGTATATCTAAATCTTGTTTTGTGGACCCAATCACGTTTACGAATAACACTTGGTTACTCACTCCCGAAAAATAGCAAAGAAATTCATAATTCTTTCGCGCTATACCCAAAACTGCCTACTTTTATTTATTTATTTATCGTTACTAATTTGGATAATTGGTACAGTAATACTCGCAAATATAACTAGACTTTATTACCTTGTATCTTCTCTAAGTGCACAAATAACTTTTATAGTAGCACGTAATCACCACGTATTCTACTTAAAGTATCGAATGATCAAAAAATAAAAAGCAAAACTGTTTAAAGTATTGAATAAAATCAAAAATCTAAGAAAGCGAAACTCCTATAAACACGGGCTTATATAATGGCCCGCTTGCACGTCGAATTTGTCCCGCAACGGACAATTTTTAGAATTTCGCATTCTCTTTTCCCTTTCGACGGTCCGGCACAGCGATTCTAATAAAATTTGCACACGTCCAAGTTGAAAATCTAAGAATTTTCCACAGGGCTCGCAACGCGTCCGAGAACAACTAATTAATTTACACACCAACTGCTATGCTTTCCCTTCTCATGTTTGCATCTTATTTCAACCAATCGTGGCCATAGTGAAGCTTCACAAATCCCGTCTTTATTATCAGTGTCTCTGCTTTACGCGTTTATCCATCCCTTTCTACCTTGGTCTGAGTGGCGCAAATCGATATTCTTTACTATCTGTTATTTAAATCCACGTGGATTCTTACGTAAGTAAAATAACCCTCATCTAGCCTTTCCTGCTAAAACATCCGACCGTTTCCAATATACGTAGAATCTGCATGTTTATCAGCTCTAATTTATTAGAATTTGACATTTAAAAGTTTGCAGCTGTGTGCTCCTAATGAACGTTTTAATATAATTCTTCGAGCTTTATTTCATGGTATTTTAACCTTCCTTGGATTTTCACAGGTTTTTATGCTTACTATATATTACCAATGGTTCAATTAACTCCAATTAAAATAATAATGAATGGCATTGACTTCTACCCTTTAATTTTTAGCGAATACTAATTAAATATTAATTATTATCTGTGCACTTTGTTTAATACCCGTTACTTAAAAATTGAATTAATTTATATAAATTTCGCACGTAATTTCTATTTGTTTCTTTATACAGGGTGATTAAAATTATTTGATGTCGTTAATTAATTTTCTACCCTGGTCTAAATTTGAGTATTTTATATATATATATATATATATAATGCTGTGATAAGGGGTTGTTTAAGGGTGTATTGTATAGCAAGGGTCGTGCAGCAGCCATAAATTGCGATAGGAAGCAGAAAACTGCATATATTTAGCAGAAAATTAAGTAATTTGCATATTATGTAAACACTAAGCATTTAACACCTTGTATATAGAGCATAATTAGTTTCGAGCGACGCAAATAAACACATCTTACAACAATAGGACGCATATTTAGCATAGAAATAGTTAATTCATACATTAGGTAAATAACAAGTATTTAACACTCGGTATATAGAGCTTTATTAATTTTAAGTAATGCAAGTAACAATATCTTTCAGTAAAAGTACGCGTATTTAGAGGAAAGGATAGTACATGTAATTAAACACGCATTGAAAAAGATTCTAATTAGTTATAATATAATACGTAGATAAGAGATAAAACCTAACAAAGTCTTGTGTAAGTGCGTAGAAACAATCAACATTTTTGATAAGAAAATGCAGTTCAAAAACGCATAAAATAGACGAAAGTAAAATTGAAATTACATCATGTGTTTTTGTTTAATTATGGAGAAGGCGATATCTACACAAAACAACTTATGGTTTAGATAACGAGGCATCTGTAGCAAACAATCACTACCCGGAAAACCGAATATATTACATCAGAAAATGCAGGATATACAAAAACCTTATTAGCAAAGATAGCGACAGACTTGTTGAAAACCCAACCCACATGCAAGTGGGATCAGCCTATATTTAACAAGCGAGAAATGATAAAACAGTTCAGTTTTAACTCAAGAGGGCAAAGCTGCGCCACTCTGAATCAAAAAGTCACGCGTAATTTTAAATGTTTAATAAAATAGATAGTGACAAATAATTGCTGCAAATATGAAAATTTCTGTTGCCGTTTAACGTGAGTAGAGTTCGGGGTCATTTATTTAAACTAATAATATAATAATAGGGCTCTTAATTGGTGGAGAATAACTCAGAGTGTATGGATAATCCTAATTGGGTGATAATAATTCCGAATGTGGTATAACTCGGAATGGATGGATAATTCAAGTATACAATATAATAATTTAAATGCATGAAATTGATTCTAATTGATGGTATAATATTTCAAATGAGTGGATAGATAGTATAGTTGATGATAATTCGAATATGGGGATATTTTAAATGGATTAACCTAATACTTCAAATCAGCGTCGACGATTTTGGTACAATTTTGGGTTGCGAAATTCAATGCAAATAAAACAAAGAAGCACGAAGCAATTTATGGAAACCAAGGGGTTCAATTAAGCAGAGCAGTAACAGATCAGATCTAATTAGTTTTAAGATATTTTTTTATTTAAATTTAAACACGGCATCTACGTAATTTATATAACAGTGTAACGAAGTCGGCACAAACATTGCATACGTTAAAAGTACGTAACATTATAAAGGGGTTTAGAACGTTCTAGGTTTCTTTGATAAAAAGGATAGTTTTTTGTGTCTTTAGATTGATTCCAAAGCATATAAATTTTAGGATAAATAAGACTTATGATATTGATTGATTGAAGGGCGTATAATATTTTTTTTCATTATATGGGATTAATTGACTTCGTTTTATAATTCAAACAAAGAGGTAATGATAAAGGGGTAGAGAAGAAATGAATTGATCATCGTAACGTTGTGCACTCTGTGTAGAATATTAAAAGCTAGCCGTGGCACAATAGTAAAATTAGTGGGAATCAAATTTGATTAGAAAACACAGAGAGGTGGAGTTATGGAAAACGTCCATTGACACCGAATACGGCGTTATCATATCAATATATATATATATATATATATTGCTGTGAATCCTCCAATTAGCCTCGCCAGTTTCCTGGAATAAAATCACAAAAATTTTATTTGGAACTCAAGCCTCACTTTTGGGTCGCCAAGTTATGCTGTGAATCCTCTTGAATTACCTGGTCTGTTGATTTTCTTCTGTTAATCGCCTCGGCTGCTCCCCTAGATAACTTTCATCCTCATTCATAAAAAAAAACAAACACATTCCTACCACAAACACGAACGTTAACTCTATTTACATCAATATTCACAATACATTAAAATTTCCAAATTAAAACTCCGCATAAATTTCAGTTTTAAAAAGAATTTCAAGATTAATTTTCTTATCATTTTAATGTGCATCCAGAATTAAAGTCCTTGTAGGATGCCTACTAATTAATATAACAATATATGCAGACCGGAGTCTGAGTACAAAGGGAGCATCTACCACCCCTTTACGTTAATTAACCAGGTTCGTCTAATTGAGCTCAAAGACATACCTAAAATTTCATCATAATCCAGAACATCAATACTAAATACCCCTTTCTACTTAAACAAGCAAATTTCATCTTAACATTAAAATTTTATGGTTAGTACAATTTCACTAATGTCCATTTAAAGTAAATCAATTATAAAGTAATTCAACACACACAAAAATGTTAAACAAAATAGTATAATTTACCTGAAGGTTACTGTCCTCGTAGCTTCAATATACATCGTCCCTTTAGTTAATCACACCATTCCAACAGGATTATATTTACGGCTTCTAATTCTCAACGATTTTAAAATTTTCTCCATCACCATTTATTTAAAGTTGTTTCTGGGCTTTTCCGGAACTCATCTGTGTATATCTGACCCTTGTTTCGTGGATCCAGACACGTATTTGAACCATTTAATTATTAACACCCCGAAAAATAGCAAAGAAATTCATGCGTCTTTCAATAATATACGCCAAAACTGCCTACTTTTGTGTATACATTTGTCGTTGTAAATTTTGCTAATTGGTACAGTGATACTAAATTTTATTACCTTGTATCTAAGTGCACTGAAGTACATTCATGTTAGCACGTAAATAACAAACTATTCTGAATCACTAAAATACACGAGCAAACTTTAAATTATTTTATCAAACTAAAATGCACTGTTTAACATCTTCAATCAAGTCGCGGATGTAAGAGCTTTTAACGCATCGAATATTCAAAAGTCTAAGAGGCCGAAATTCATATTACCACCGGTATATATAGCGAATAGCCGGCACGTCGCTTTTGTCCTCAAAACAGACAATTTTAAGAATTTCTCATGCTATGTTCCCAGTCCGTCGCTCGCGCGTCGGTTTTACGAATTTTTCACTCGCCCCATTTAAATCTCAGAAATTCTCACACGGCACGCAAACATGTCCGAAAAACTAATTAATTTTGTACAGAAATTGTTGTTTCTACCTCTGGTATTTGCATCCTATTTTCAACCAATTGTGACCCTCGTGACGTTGTTTAAATCACGCCTTTTACTATATGTGTCTTTGCTTGACGCATTTTCCCTTTCCTTTTCTAACCTGTTCGTATTGGTGCAAATTGATATTCTTTATTATCGATTATTTTCCAGTCCATGTGGACTATCTGGATTAAATAACCCCGTATCGCACCTTCTCGTGAATATTAAGCCCCGGTTTCTCCAAGATTCTTTGTAAACATTAATTATCTGCAAAATTTTCGCCGAATGAGCTTTTAAATAAACCCTGTTTTGTATTTCGTGCTAAAGCATCTGACCGTTTCAATATCCTTAGAATCGACATGTTTATCTAAACAAATTAAACTGAAATTGCCTTTTAAAATACGCAGGTGTGTTCAAACATCCTACTTCTAACTAACACTTCTAGGATTTGCATTTTATTGGGTTTTACAAGTTTCTATAGATATTATCTGTACGTTTTGTTCAATACCGGTTACTTGAAATAGAGTTAATTAAGATAAATTTTGCATGTAATTTCTCTTTGTTTCTTTATTAGAATAAATAAATTACACGCAGAGCTTTTTTTTAATACTGTTTCTTTTGATATAAAGCGTCTTGTACATGATTTAAATTTCTTATTTTTACTGAAACGACCGAATTTATTTATGCTTCAAGGTTTTAATAAAGCGTATTATTTAATAAAATTCCTTATACACGGTGATTAAAATTATTTGATGTGATTATTTAATTTTCTACCCTGGTCTAAATATGAGTAATATATATATATATATATATATATATATATATATATTGATGTGATAAAGAGGTCACGAGAGGTCATTGAACACCCAAATTCTTTTGAAAATCTACCCATATAGGAAGAAAACTGAAAAAATTAAAATTTCCTAATATTAAATTTTCTACTCTGTATAAAAATTACTCTTGGGAGATACCTTGTGTAAACAATCATTCTATACCTAAATCTAGCTTTTATTGTAAAATATAAATACAAAAACTATTCAATTTCATTGCCTAAAATTTTCCTAGCAGGTTACGGTTCTCCGAATGGGATATTACTAAATTTATTGAAGATCCAGAATTTTACAATTGTGTCTTGTGCTCTGATGAAAGTAGGTTTCCCAATTGTGGAATTTTTAGTAAACAAAATAAACATCTTTGGGCATTAGTAAATCCACATGAAGTAGTTGAGAGACGATTACAAACCAGATTCGGATTTAACGTATGGCGTGGAATTACTGGTAATTTTATTTAACTACAATATTTGGTACCTGTTCCCGATCGTAACCATGCAAAAAAAATTACAATTTTAAAATATTACTTTCTTTGTAGTAAAACATTTCCAACACTAACCTGTATCTTCGTATCAATATTGGTTCGTTTTCAGAGGCAAGAAGTTCCTTACCATAACATACTGTAGAGATTAGATTATTGTTAGAACATCTCTGTTACTATTAAAAATATGTTATAATTTTTTCTCAGAGATTTTTACTTTTTTAAAATAAATAGTTTTTAAAATAAATTAACCAGTTTTTATATCAGGAAATTAGGTCCATTTTTGTATGATTATAATTAAGGCGGAGAAAAATATTTGAACCTTTAAATCAAATTTTGCTCGATCTTCAAGCTGTGGTCACAAAAAATAACTTTAGTAAACTTTGGTTTCAACAGGATGGCTGCCCGACACACAATACAATCGAAGTTAGAAACTATTTAAGAAAACAGTTTGAAGGAGGGGTTATTTCATCTAATGACCCAATTCCATGGCCAGTCAGATCAGCTGACTTGACGCCCCTGGATTTTTATCTATGGGGACATATTAATAATGAAGTCTACAAATTTGAACCTCTCCAGAACGTAGATGTTCTTACAGAAAGAGTGGTGGACATGTTTGCTACCGTTAACACAAATATACTTTCTAGGGTTGTAAAAAAAGTTTTGAAAAATTATGACCGACATAAGAAAAATAAAAGTTGTAGTGCATTCCAAAAAGAAAACAAACGACAATCGCGACTTGTACACGTAAATTTGTGCGTCGTAGAAATGTCCTAATATTGTTATATTTTGACAGCTGTAAAATTAGTAGTTTATAAAATGCATAGGAAATTCAAAAATGCATTTTTCAGTTTATCTCAATCATGTTTGAAACGGATACAGATAACTTAGGTCTTAAACAGAAAATAAATACATCACTAAATTTTCTAAAACTTCCCCCATTTAAACTTGGATGTGTCGATTATAATAAGTGAGATCCGCATGTAGAAAAACGAACTAAAGACACACTGTGTTTCCCTGTATTTGAATCGAGCCTCACGAATTGCGCCATAAACTGCTGTGATATTTTAAAATCGAGCCTCACGAATTGGGCGCCATAAACTGCTGTGATATGCTCCTTTGAATGCGGGAACTGGGTTCTTTCAACAAAAAAATTCTAGTCCCACAGATTGGGCGTCATAAACTGCTGTGATCCTCTTTTCGCCTCGGCTGCTCACCTAATTTTATAAACCTCCTCATTCATAAAATTAAACAACACATTCCTACCACAAACTTCAACGTTAACTCTATTTACATCAATATTCACAATACATTAAAATTTCAAAATTAAAATTCAGCATAAATTTTAATATCAGAGAATTTCAAAATTAAATTTATTATCATTTTAAAGTGCATCCAGAATTAAAGTCCTTGTAGGATGCCTAATAATTACTATAACAATATATGCAGAGTACAAAGGGAGCATCTTTCACCCCTTTACGTTAATTAACCAGGTTCGTCTAAATGAGCTCAAAGACATACCTAAAATTTCATCATAATCCAGAACATCAATACTAAATACCCCTTTCTACTTAAACAAGCAAATTTCATCTTAACATTAAAATTTTATGGTTAGTACAATTTCACTAATGTCCATTTAAAGTAAATCAATTATAAAGTTATTCAACACACACAAAAATATCAAAGTTCAACCAAAATAGTATAAATTTACCTGAACGTTACAGCACTCGTAGCTTCAAGGTACATCGTCCCTTTTGTTAATCACCCCATTCCAACTGGATTATATTTACAGCTTCTGATTCTCAACGCTTTTTAAATTTTCTCCATCACCATTTATTTAAAGTTGTTTCTGGGCTTGTCCGGAACTCATCTGTGTATATCTGACCCTTGTTTCGTGGATCCAGACACGTATTTGAACCATTTAATTATTAACACCCCCGAAAAATAGCAGAGAAATTCATGCGTCTTTCACCAATATACGCCAAAACTGCCTACTTTTGTGTATACATTTGTCGTTGTAAATTTTGCTAACTGGTACAGTGATACTAAATTTTATTACCTTGTATCTAAGTGCACTGAAGTACATTCATGTTAGCACGTAAATAACAAACTATTTTGAATCACTAAAATATACGAGCAAAATTTTAAATTATTTTATCAAACTAAAATGCAATGTTTAACATCTTGAATCAAGTCGCGGATGTAAGAGCTTTTAACGCATCGAATAGTCAAAAGTCTAAGAGAGCTTGTTTATATTCACCTCGGTATATATAGCAAAAGCCTGTCTGTCGGTCTGTTCCCCAAAACGGGTAATTCTAAAGAATTTCTCATGCCATGTTCCCAGTCCGTCGCTCGCGCGTCGGTTTTACGAATTTTCACTCGCCCCATTTAAAACTCAGAAATTCACACACGGCACGCAAACATGTCCGAGAAAAACTAATTAATTTTGTACAGAAATTGTTGTTTCTACCTCTGATATTTGCATCCTATTTTCAACCAATTGTGACCCTCGTGACGTTGCTTAAATCACGCCTTTTACTATATGTGTCTTTGCTTGACGCATTTTCTCTTTCCTTTTCTAACCTGTTCGTATTGGTGCAAATTGATATTCTTTATTATCGATTATATTTTAGTCCATGTGGACTATCTGGGTTAAATAACCCCGTATCGCACCTTCTCGTGAATATTAAGCCACGGTTTCTTCAAGATTCTTTGAAACCATTTGTTATCTACACAATTTTCGCCGTACGTGATATTTAAACTACGCAGGTGTTCAAAATAATATTAATTCTCAGAGCTTTATTTTCTGGTATTTCGTGCTAAAGCATCTGACCGTTTCCAATATCCTTAGAATCGACATGTTTATCTAAACAAATTAAACTGAAATTGCCTTTTAAAATACGCAGGTGTGTTCAAACATCCTACTTCTAACTAACACTTCTAGGATTTGCATTTTATTGGGTTTTTACAAGTTTCTATAGATATTATCTGTTACTAACGATTCAATTAACTTCAATTAAAAATAATAGCCTTTAATTTTAGTGAATCCTAACTAAATATTAATTATTATCTGTACGCTTTGTCTACTACTTGTTACTTAAAATAGGGTTAATTAATATAAATTTTGCACGTAATTTCCATTTGTTTAGGAATAATTACATTACACGCAGAGCTTTTTAATACTGTTTCTTTTGATATAAAGCGTCTTGTACATGATTTAAATGTCTTATTTTACTGAAACGACCGAATTTATTTATACTTCATGGTTTTAATAAAGCGTATTATTTAATAAAATTCCTTATACACGGTGATTAAAATTATTTGATGTGATTATTTAATTTTCTACCCTGGTCTAAATATGAGTAATATATATATATATATATATATATATATATATATATATATATAGATGTGATAAAGAGTTCACGAGAGGTCATTGAACACCCTAAATTCTATGCAAAACCACCTAAAAAATCAGAAAATCACCCAATATTTGTCGCTTCGCTGTATAAATAAGCGTTATCACAAAATATAAAAAAAAGCCCAAATTTAAATCGTGTATGTATTGCATTCATTACAGAGATCGTAAAACTAATAAAAACTTACAAGTCCTATTTCTAAATCAATTCCTTTCAGCCTAGCGAAACACCTTGCGCAAATTAATCGTTGAAGATACCTTACAAAAGCGTTTAAAAAGACTGAAATATGTACGTTATGAGAATACATATCAATGCAAATCTTATTACACTTGAAAAGTATAAAGAAGCCCTTATTAATTATAAATTTTATGTGTAGATTGTTTAAAATCAGAAATAAAATATTCATTCTTGTGAAAAGCTTTCAGAATTTCCTTTATTAATAATGAATGCTTCACGTTACTAAGAAATGTTGTTAAAGTCAATTATTTCCGGCATAAATCAATAAATGCTCCAAATTCAAGAAACTCGCGAACATTAAAATGTCATAAAATAGATATGAATTATTTATTAGCTCTCCATGTTAGAATAAGAAAGAAGAGAGCAGATTAAAATTTATTGTTAGAAAAAGATTGTAAACAGTTTCGATACCAAATCGGCCGCGGTAGCTGAACACTAATCGGATCGTTAAATGCTGATATTCTCGTAAAAATTACATTACCCAAGGTGACAAATCCTACCAAATGAATCTGGAAAAATTTGGAAAATGACGTGTGGAGATAATTTCTGTATATAAACCGGAACTTGAATAGAAGCACGTATCGGTGATTCGTAATTCTCTCCTAAACCAAAGAAAATGTAACATTTTAGACATAGTTGCATGCTTATGACATGAAACGTATACGATTGAGTAGTTTGAAACATAAAAGCTATAAAATGCAATTATTTGATAAAGCAACATTTGCTTTGTAAAATGTTATGAGTATTTAACGTTCTTCGATACAAGAGCTACTCTGAAGTTATTTAATTATAAATAGAAGCTGCACTTTTACAAACTGATGGAAATTTAAGATGGAGCCAGGAAGCTCTTAATGCCGTTAATTACGAGATTTTTGATAAGCGCTATTTGATTCACACTAGCAATTCTTATAGAATTGCAAGTGTGAATTTTAGATAAGACTATTTGAATATTTATAAATTAAATTTAGACTGACTCCTCATTTGTTGTTATTTGTGAAAAGGATAGCTTACATAAAATTTTGAGGTTAAAGTTCGCAGCACGTTAACCTTTAATAAATTATCTGTGAAGAGTTATTGGCCAAGCACATTTCACGAACGTGGTAATAGAAAATAGACAAATTATCCACACATAATCTAAATAGGATTTTATACCTGTAACATATGTGACACATCATGTCCATTTATATAATGTTGTCAATATTGTTATCGCGCTATGCTGTCTGCGCCGTTTGTTGTGATGCAGTTTGGTATAAGATACGGTCGTGGATATATGTATGTGAAGCCCGTAATATATTATTTGTCATTATCATATACTTAAATAATATGTATTGCAATTGTAAACTGTCAACTACTGTACTGGATATTTGTCCTAAATACAAAACATACGGTCACTAGCATTTTTTGTATGTGTATTAAAATCAGGACAGAGCTTTTCGTAAAATCGAATTTGTAACATGGTGACAGCGGTAAAAAGTGTATTAACAGTGGCGGTATTGTTCTGTTTTTGTTTTCCACTGGAACATACGGAAATAGTATAGTGCGAAAATAAAAACCTTCAATACGTGTACCAACACATGTGCTTTGAGATAATAAAGGTTAGGATTAATAACCTTGTGTAATAGTTATTTATAACTAGGAGATTCAAAAGCAACACGTGTATAATTAAAAACATATTTCGGGTATCAGGTTATGATACTAACGTTAAACTGCCGTGCTCTGGAAATAATTGATATTTATTAATTTTTTTTTCTTTTTGAATATACTCCGCTAATTTTAGGCATAATGACAGACCAGTGTCGGTCTCCCGATCCGTTTTCTTTTACGGGCGATATTACTGCAAACTGGAAACTTTGGAAGCAAAAGTTTGAATTTTATTTGCTTGTCAGCGGCAAGCAGGAGAAGAAAGACAATGAAAAATTGCTGTTTTACTAAATTTACCCGGGGTTGAAGGTATCAAAATTTACAATACTTTTGAATTTGCCGAGGTTAAAGACAGCACAAAATTACATGTGATTCTAGAAAAGTTTGAAAAACATTGTACGCCGGTTGTAAATCCTGTATACGAACACTTTAAGTTCTTTAAGAGAGAACAATTACCGGGCGAAACTATAGATCAGTTTGTAACCGCCCTAAAGCATTTAGCAAAAACATGTGATTTTCAAGAAAAAGATATCCTCATTAGAGATCGTCTTGTTTTGGGTGTTCGAGATTCTCGTATACAAGAGAAACTTTTACAGGAAAGTGATCTTCAACTTGAAAAAGCGATTAACATCAGCCGCGCTATGGAAAACAGTGCTGCAACCCTAAAGGAAATCTCAAAGGAAATGGTTTCTCTAAACGCTGTTAGTCGCAGGAACTTTCTTAAAAATAATTACAACACCCCCCTCTACTAGCAGGCAGGACCAAAATGAATCAAGACATATGGGAAATTTCAGGAATTTCCATGCAGATAACAAAAATTATGACGGTACCTCATCATCAAAAACAGGTAATCCTGGAAATTGCATGAACTGTGTGAAAGTTCATGAGCGAGGTAAGTGTCCTGCTTTCAGTAAGATTTGTAGTTTTTGTAAAAGAAAAGGACATTTTCGGAATTATTGTCGTAAACGCGTAAACGTTCGCGAAATAAGCGATTCAACAGTAAATATGGTCAGTGAATATACTGATAATTTTTCAGATTTTTGTGAAGATAACACACAACAGGAAAGCGATAATTTAGTAGTTTGGACTGTCACGGTTTCTGCAATAGACAAAAATTTTGTAGAATGGGTTGAATCCGTACTAATCGAAAAAGTGCCGATAAATGTTAAAATAGACACCTGTAGTCAAGTGAACACTTTAAATATATCGGATTTTGAATCTATGAATTTATCGCGAAGTGAACTTTCAAAAAATCCAACTACTTTATTTTCTTACACTGGACACAAAATACCAGTAATCGGTCAAATATATCTAAAATGTAACTACAAAGAAAAAAACCAAAAAATTTTATTTTATGTTTTAGAATTAAAAAAATTCTGTTCTATACTGGGACTAAAATCTGCTTACGATTTGGGAATTATTTTAGCTAAAGACGAATGGCTTTCCAATAATGTTCGCTCAATTAAACAAAACAATAATTTGGAAAATATTATACAAACAGATGCATCTGTTTTTTCTGGTGTGGGGAGGGTGAATAAAGAATTTAATATAGTTTTGTCAGAGAATGCTATTCCTCATATTAGCGCCGCTAGAAAAATTCCGATCGCGATCAAAGTAAACATTAAAAAACAACTTGATAAAATGGTCGCTGATAATCTAATCACGCCAGTGACCACACCTACTGATTGGGTACATCCTATTGTTTTTGTACCCAAAAGTAATGGTGACATGCGGATATGTATGGATCCACGAAAATTGAACCAATACATTAAACGAGAACATTTTGAAATTCCCACTCAAGAAGTATTGTTTTCACAATTAGCAGGTGCAAAATATTTCAGCTTATTAGATGATTCGTCCGCATTTCTACAACTGCCGTTGAATTACGAAAGCTCTGTACTTTGCACTATAGCAACCAGTTTTGGCAGGTATCGATACTTGCGTTTACCCTATGGTATCTCATGTGCTCCTGAAATGTTTCAGCGCTGCATTTATGAAATTTTAGGTGACACAAAGGGATGTTGAACATAATTTGACGATATATTAGTGTTTGGTGCTACTATCGAGGACACTATCACAGTCTAAGTGTCGTTTTGTATAAAATAAGAACCAGCGGCCTAACACTAAATAGAAAAAAATCAGAGTTTTGTGTAACCCGGATTAAATTTCTCGGACATATAATAGATAGTAACGGTATTTCACCGGACGAAAAAAAAAACTGAAGCAATCCGCACGATGAGTTCCCCTAAATCTGTAAAGGATTTGCAACGTTTTTTGGGAATGATTATGTACTTATCTCGTTTTATTCCCAATATTTCTAAAGAAACAAATACTTTAAAAAAACTTTTAAGTTCAAGAAACGAATTTCTATGGACTGCCGTCGATAACAAATGCTTTAATAACTTAAAACATCGCGTTGCCTCAGCAACTACTTTAAGTTACTTTGATCCGTCTAAACCTACAATTTTATCAGTAGATGCCAGCCCCTATGGCCTAGGTGCGGTAATACTCCAGAATAATAAACCTATAGAATTTGCTAGCGTTTCCTTAACATCAGTACAACAACGCTACAATCATATCGACAAGGAACTTTTAGCCGTTGTATTCGGGTGTGAACGTTTTCATTACTATCTTTTTGGGCAGCATTTTCAAATGGAAAGTGACCACCGTCCATTGTTGGGTCTTATAAAAAAACCATTAGACGAAATGTCTCCACGAATTCAACGACTAGTTGTCAAACTTTTAAAGTACTATTTTACTCTTGTTTACGTTCCTGGGAAAAAACTTCAGGTTCCTGATACTCTAAGCCGTAACCCTACACAAGAAATCATTAATACTGATTTCTTAGATTCCAACCTGAAAGTTTATTCAGTTATTGCTACCAGACCTGAAAACTAGCTACGGCTACAACACGCAATTAACGAAGATTGCTCATTACAGCAAATTAAACACTTTGTTAAAAATGGCTGGCTTAGTAATAAAAATAATGCCTCACTAGAAGTTCAAAAATTTCGGAACATTAAAAATGATATCTATCTACACGAAAATGTTTTATTTTGTAACAAGCGACTGATAATACCAGAAAGTTTAAAATCAGAATTTCTCAACTTGGTACACCAATCTCACCAGGGTGTAGTCTCCTGTAAAAATGCATGTATTATCCCGGTTGGAGTTCTGACATAGAAAAAATAGTTTTAGAATGTGAGATTTGCCAGTTTTATTCAAAATTAAATCCCAGAGAACCTCTTACTCCCCACGAAGTGCCGGATTTGCCTTGGCAAAAAATTGGAGTAGATTTTAAATCTCTCAATACACAAGATTTTTTTGTGATTATTGACTACTTCAGCAAATTTATTATTGTAAACAAAATACCTAATAAGACTGGAATTACTGTAATATCAGGCCTAAAAACATATTTTCGGTAAATGGTTTACCGCAAGAATTAGTATCTGATAACAGGCCTCCTTTTGATTCGCTTGAATTTAAAAATTTTGTAAAATTATACGACATAAAATTAACTAACTCCAGTCCGTATTATCCTCGATCAAATGGTATCTTTGAAAGAACTGTACAAACAGCTAAAGGTCTATTAACTAAATGCTTGCAAGACGGAAAAGATCCGTTTTTGTCTGTTCTTCAGTATAACATTACACCCAAACAAAACTTACCTGCACCGTGTAATTTGTTGATGGGTAGAAGATTACGGTCAACTCTACCTGTTGGCCAGGAAGTTCTAAAACCTATATTTCCTATAAGTGGTATAAAGGAAACATTAAAACTTTCCCAGCAAAAGCAGAAGGAGCGTTACGACGTTTCAACACATAAACTAACCAAACTCGTACCCACACAACCAGCTGCAGTTCAACAAAAAACGCGTCAGTGGCGTCCCGGTAGTGTTTTAAAAAAGTTTGGCCCAAATGCTTATAACGTTGAAATAGATAGAACCGTTTATCGAAGAAACAGGCAACACCTCAGGCCATTGCGAATGTCGTTGCCAACATATTTAAATAGCAAACAAAATGACGCAAAAGACACTGAACCTATTTTGTTTCAGCCACCAGTAACCACTGCGCCTAAAGAGAACCTAACGGTTACAGGAAGTGGTAGAGTCAGCAAACCACCCGATAGATTAAACTATAAGTAACTAATCAATTCTTTTAATTTTTTTTATTTGAAAAAAGGGCGTGTAACATATGTGACACATCATGTCCATTTATAAATTGTTGTCAATATGGTCATCGCGCTCTGCTGCCTGCACCGTTTGTGGTTATGCAGTTCGGTATAATATACGGTCGTGGATATATGTATGTGAAGCCCGTAATATATTATTTGTTATTATCATATACTTAAATAATATGTATTGCAATTGTAAACTGTCAACTACTGTACTGGATATTTGTCCTAAATACAAAACATACGGTCACTAGCATTTGTTGTATGTGTATTAAAACAGGACAGAGCTTTTTGTAAAATCGAATATGTAACAATACCTATTAACAAAGAGTAGGTAAGGATAATTTTGGTAAGTAGGTAATCGTTAGGAATATATATATATATATATATATATATATATATATATGCTTTTTAAAAAACTAGATGGGTAAAATTTTTAAAGGGCGTATAAGATAAAGTTAATTTGCTTCCTTTACTACTTTTGAATATAACTGTTCTTCAATTAAAGGTTCGACACCTATGATAGCATAATGTGTAAAATCATTAAACTTAATCAGGAATGTTTTACAAAAAGACGCGCTGTTTTAATACAAGTAAGCAAATACGTATAACATGCCAACTTCATCTCATTTGGTAGATTAACCACGCAATTCTGTAATCAAAAGCAATCACCCTAAGTTTAATGGCACCCGTTTTTCTTTCTATTTACAAAAGAAAAATGTATCCGTGAAGTCTGCAAAGTATTAACTGTCAGATCTGTTACGCTTACCAAAATCCACGAAAGCAAAATGCAGGTTATAATTTGTAAAGAAAAAGACAACATTTTTTGTTAATTAAGGAAGTTTGAACTTTCATTAAAAATTTAATTCCCTTGGAAGACTATATTTGTCAACTCCGCTTCGGTAAGCAATGTAAGTTATTGCAATAGAATAACTTGTACTTGTAAAACAAGTGGCTTGTAAAAACGCTGTTTACTAAATTGTGCCATAATAAAAACATTAAACCGAGACACTACTGTAACGAAGAATTTAAAAAAATTACAGGGAACGAGGTACTGAAACATTTGTTTTACATGTTCTTCTGATGTGTATATGAATATAAAGAATAATAGAGTCTAAAAATTTACGTCACATTCCACGCGAATAGTTTTGAAATATTACAAGCAAAGTATCACTTTTAATAATTTCTATTACAACCTATAAAGATGTTTATCTTTTTAAATTAGTTTCTAAAACCTCTAACAGGAAAATTTTAACTAAGCTTAGTAATTAAAGGAAACATCAAAGATATAATTTTCCTTTGGATACGATTTCAAATACTTTAAAACAAAAATTTTAATTACATTTAAACGCTATGAAATATAAGATGCTTAACCTTACTGTATGCTACAAAACATAATCCTATATTATATGCCTTTGTGACTCATAATTAATGAATCTCAAGCAAGTTCTTTGAATAAAGTATTTAGACGAAATTCAAAAGACATACAAAAATCTTTCTGTTCTCTACCAATAAACTGCTTGAGACTTATTTTATATGAAAGAGCATTTGAAGCAAGAAATAAAATGTCGCTATGGGCTCAAACTTCTAAGACATAAAAATCGTAAAGGTCTATTAATGCTTGTAATCTTTAATTAAGCGTTCCCTTTGTGGGATAATGGCAGTTATTATCAAAGATGGAGTGTTGCGATTTCCGATATAATTTCTTACTTTTTGATGAAACGCAAGATGTCGCTGTCAAAATTATCATGGTAATCTTAGTTTTATGTTACAGCGCCATTTTGGAGTAACCCGAATATTATATTTTGTAAGATTCAGCTTGATCTGAGATTTTCAAATGTATATAGTTGAGTAAAGTTGAGACACTTAAAGGGAGATGAGAATTTTATAGTTATGGGCGATTTTAATGCGTCAGTGGGAGAAAGTATTAAGGCATAAAGTACCGGGGATAGACGATATACCCGCAGAATTAATAATATATGCAAGTCAGAAAACTTTAGACAGATTATATGAACTAGTAAAAGTAATATACGACACAGGTGAGGTTCCAATAAATTTCGAAAAAAATATTATTATCCCAATCCCAAAAAAGTCAGAAACTGATAGGTGTAGGAATTATAAAACGGTTAGTTTAACTTCCCACGCTTCCAAAATACTAAGAATAATAATTATAAATAGAGTAGAAGCTTTGACTGAGAATTACTTAGGCGAAGACCAATATGGTATTCGTAAAGGTAGAGGGACTAGAAAACTAATGATAGAGTAATTATCGAAAAAGGGTTACAAAAAAATAAAAAGACTCATTTCGCGTTTGCAGATTTAGAAAAAGCATTTGATAGGGTTAATTGGATTGATATGTTTAGGGTTTTGCGAAAAATAGGAATCTCTCATAGAGATAGAAATATTATTTACAGTCTATATAAAAACCAGAGGGTAGTAATTAGATTTGATGTAATAGAAAAGGAAGCCAAAATTAGAAATGGTGTTAGACAGGGCTGTATACTGTCTCCCTTGATTTTTAATGTTTATATTGAGGAAGCTTTAAACTTAGCTAGAGAGAGAAAAGAGATAGGTATTTGTGTACAGAAACAGAAAATATACATGTTACATTTTGCAGATGATGTAGCGATTATAGCAGAGTCTAGAAAAGAGTTAGAAGAGCTTTTAAATATTTTACATGTGATACTCCAGAGTAACTATAGTATGAGAATTAACTCAGTAAAGACAAAGATAATGACAAGTGAGTTACAGCCTAGTTCTAAACCAAAATTAAAAATAAGTAATACCGAGTTAGAGGAAGTAGATGAGTTTTCCTATTTACGTAGCATAATTACAAAAGCTGGACGTAGCAGAAGGGATATAGTAGCTAGAACAGCTCAAGCTAGAAAAATGTTTTTAAAAAAGAAAAAATTACTAAAAGCTAATAGTATTAGTTTAGATAATAGAAAAAGTTTCTTAAAGTCGTACGTATGGAGCGTTCTATTATACGGTAGTAAGACTTGGACAATTAAAGAGGTAGATAAGAAAAAGATAGAAGTCTTTGATGCTTGGTGTTATAGAAGAACGTTTGTAACGTGCATTTTTATAGCTTAACATTTTACGCTTTTTCCCAATTAGTAAATACATTTCTGTAACTACTATTTCTATATTTTATATTTATTAACTCAGACGAATGCGTCGTATTATAATGAGTGGATGGCATCGTTCTTGTCTTGCCGTTCGTATAGATTTTGTTCCTTATGTGGATATACAAGTCTAGATAATAGACGATAAGGGGTTGTAATAGAACGAGTTGAATAAACGGATGAGTAGTTGTAGTTTGTTCTTGGTTCCTATATATTAATTACGTTGAAAATACTGTTTCTTCTTTGCTTTGACAATAGTGAGAATTAATGCGGTATCAATTTTCGAATTGTTCATGAACAAGCACGGCACGATTTTAGTTGTTTTTCTTGTGAAATAAAAGTCGTATATTAACTGTAGAAAGTGTAGTGCTAATTCCGATTGAAGTAGTATGGTTGATAGGCAAACGTGTTTGGTCGACGCACGTGTTTTACGGAATATTTCACGGACTTACTTTAGTGATACACGTGCTTTACTCAATGTGGTTTTTTTTTGGTGCTTTGTCTTTTGATATTTAAACTGTGTGTGCGATCTAGTTTCGCGGTCCTTTTTTTTATCAGAGTAGTGCATACTTTGGATTATCCAAATACAGTTGATACTGTAGTTTCTGAATTTTCTAACCCCAAAGAATCTAAAACAGATCGTTGCTTGCGCAAATTTCGTTATTTGCGAAATATAACAGATTAACGGTTTACAAAGGTATTGGTTGAAGTTTCTCACTGCTTTTTGGATGTTTATGAAAATAATATACATTTGGTCCCAGTTGAAATTAAACTAGTGCTACAAAATATTTCGAAATTATTGTCTCAGGAAATAGAATTAACAAGAAATTTATCAATGCTCCATAGTTCCGTCGCGTGATAATGTTTGCTGCTAACACCAGTAAAATACGTAGGTGTGATTAGGGTAACGTGTGAATTCCATCAACACCCTCCCAGTCAAGGGTGAAGTGCTGCGTTAGTGCCGGACATCGTGAATCCCACACTTCAATTGCAAGGAAGCGTTACTGAAGGACCTTTTGTAAGTTGAACTATTTCCTATTTATTCTTACTTTAAATATCTATTCGTTGTTTTGCCATATCTTTGTCGTTCTGATACCTTTTACCATAGACTTGCATGTTATTTAAAAAAAAAGAAGAATCAACAATACTGGATGACTCATATCAATTGTACTTATCCATTTATCTTTTGTTAAAATTTTGTCTGATTTATGTTTAATTGGTGTGTGAGGAAACGTTTCTGCTACTCCCCAATATTACCTCACTTTGTACTAAAAATTTTTGTATTGCTTTTACCGTTGTTATATTATATAGATTATCACAAACAGTTTTTTTTTTACATTCTACCAAGTACTGAACAATCTATGCTCGATCAGCATGCTATGCTTTTTCTTTATTTCAGGTTTGCAGGACTAATTTTTTTTTATTGCAGGTTTGCTATTCTATTTTTTTTATTGCAGGTACTGTTACTAACTCCTTACAGCCGCGTACATTATATGTTGGTCTGCTTTCTACAACCCCCCTAATCTCCGATTGAGCCCGGTCATTTCTTTGATTATCTTTGTGTTACGCACGGCTACGAGCCAACGTAGCATAAATTTGGCGCCCAACGTGGGGCCCAAAATTATTTTTTTTCCTTCTCGTTTGAACTGGAAATTGTTTAGTATTTAGTTATTTCGTTAATTTAGTTTCTTTATCGAACAAGCCTAATAATTCGTTTTTGTGTCTTTAAATATTTGGGTGTTTGTTGATTCTGTAGTAATGGGGGACTATTGGAAATTAAAAGTTGATCGTTTACATGAAGCTGAACTTAAATATGAAGTCGGTTCTCGTGGGTTTGATGCAAAGGTACCTGTATCCGAACTTCGTAAATCCTTGAGGAATATTTTGAAAATGGAATCTTCTGAAACTCTAAGTCCACTTAAATCTGGTATCGATTTTCAGACTGATAATAAAGCCGTGACTGAAGGTTTAACTGAATTAACTACGAAGAGTAAAGATTTTAATGGTGATATTTCAACTGCCGACGGCAAACGTATTATTAGCCTTGCTATGCATCTCAAAGGGAGAATCCAACGCATGAATGTTACTTCTGACGCTGAAACAGTCATACAGCAAAAGTTGTTGCTATGTGTTAGTAATTTACGCAGTGATTGCGATAGGTTATACCGTCGCTTTAGACGTTCTTCCACTTCACCTAGGGCACCCCTTGTTTCTACGGTTACTATTAGTCCGACTACTACTGATACTGAGGATGATCTTACTTCTGTTGAATCTTCTGATGAATTACCTATACCTATATCTATTTCTAAATCAATTGCTACGTCTGGTTATGGACAGCTGGTGTCTAAATGGGACTTAAAATTTTCGGGTGATGACCGTATGTCCTTAAATGCATTTCTATTACGCGTGGACGAATTATGCTCGGCACGCAACGTTTCTGCTTCTCAACTATTTTCTTCGGCATCAGTCTTACTTTCGGGAAAAGCTTTAATTTTATTCAGAGCGCATAGAAAATCCCTAACTAATTGGCAAGATGTTATTCGACTATTAAGGGAAGAATTTCAACCCGTTAATTACAACAAAAAACTTTTAGAGGAGATAAAGCAACGTACCTCAGAGTCTATTGGTGTATATTTAGCTACGATGGAAAATTTATTTGCTCATCTAACAATCTCTCTCTCTGAACCACAGAAACTCGAAATTATTTTACCAAATCTAACCCCTTTCTACCAAACCAAATTAGCTTTGCTTGATCTGAATACTATTACGGAACTTTTGCGTGTAGGTCGCAGAGTAGAACAGCGCAAAATACAAGCCGATAATTTCAAGTCTCCTCCTGCTCTGAACTTTTTTCAACTCCTAGAGCCTGACTTAGCTTATACAGGTTCTGCGGTCCGCAGTAAACTTACTTCTGCTTATGTCCCTCCCCATTCTGGTGTTACTACTTCGAAAACATTTACACCTGGTGCAAGTGATGCCCCTAAAAATATTTCTAATTCTTCCGTTACCTGTTGGAACTGTGGCCAACGAGGACACAAGCCTCCTTCCTGTACTAAACCTCAAATACTTCATTGCTATGGTTGTGGTAAACCTAATGTTACCCGTACCAATTGTACGAGTTGTAACAAGAATTTAAGCTACTGATCGAGTCGCTAAGCCGAGAAACCGACCAGATCCCTTCTACAGTTGTCTCGGTACCTATTATTTCCTCAGAAAATCCTTTCTCTGGTCTTGATGACCGATCTAAATATGTTCTGGATTTTATTTTAGCTAGTTCTCGTGAGGACGACAGACCTTATCTTACTGTTACTATTTTCGACATCGAATTTAAGGGTTTGCTTGATTCTGGCGCTTCTCGTACGATTATTGGTGGTCCTGGTTGGGATATTCTCTATTCTCTTTCTTTGCCTTTGTCCCAAACGGAGATCCACAGCTGTACGGTAGCCAATGGTAAAGCTTGTGACATTCTCGGGTCACTTACTTTACCCATGTCGGTCGAAAATAAAACTATTCTTCTTGACGTCCTAGTCGTTCCTTCTATTTCTCAGTCTCTGATCTTAGGCATTGACTTCTGGAAATCTATGGGTGTTGTCCCAGATTTTCGAACGGGTCAATGGACTTTCGGTTCTTCCTCTACTGTCTCGATCAGTCAGATCAATGCTCTTTCCGATCTGTCGATCATGCAACAATTCGAATTGTCTCGTATAGTCCAACAGATGTTTCCTAAAGATGATACTTTACCTTTGGGCTGTACTAATCTCATTGAACATCAGATCGGTACTACATCTCGTCCTGTCAAGCAACGATATTATCCCATGTCCCCTACGGTACTTCGACATGTCAATCAAGCTCTGGATGAGATGCTAGAAAGTGGTGTTGTAGAACCATCTAATAGCGCTTGGTCTAGCCCTATTGTTATGGTGCCTAAGAAAGATGGCACATATCGTTTCTGCATCGATTTTAGAAAGGTCAATGAGGTTACAGAAAAAGATGCCTATCCCCTTCCTTATATTTCTACGATTCTAGACCGTCTTAGAGACGCAAAATTCTTAACTAGTTTGGACATTCGCTCTGCTTATTGGCAAATACCTCTTTCTTCTAATTCTAAGGCGATTACTGCATTTACGGTGCCTGGTAGAGGTTTATACCAGTTTACTAAAATGCCATTTGGTCTTCATAATTCTCCAGCGACATTTCAGCGACTTATAGATCGTGTGCTTGGTGCTGATCTTGAACCTTTCTGTTTCGCATACTTAGATGATGTGATCATCGCTACCCCTACTTTCGAACAACATTTGGTGGTACTACAGAAAGTGCTTTTTCGTTTAAATTCTACAGGTCTTACTCTTTGCAGAGATAAATGCATTATATGCCGACCGGAACTCCGTTATCTGGGATACGTAGTAAATCGTCATGGACTCCATGTCGACCCAGAAAAAGTTTCGGCCATTTTTAATCTTCCTCCTCCTACTACTATAACAGAAGTACGACGCATAGTTGGTATGTGCTCGTGGTATCGTCGCTTTATCCCAAATTTTTCTACTCTTACTGCTCCAATTACTGCTTTGACTAAGAAAAATTCTAAATTTGATTGGTCTTCGGAATGTCAGCAGGCGTTTAAGCTGCTGAAAGAACACTTGGTAACGGCTCCAGTGATGAGTTGTCCTGATTTTTCTTTGCCCTTTACTATACAGACTGATGCGTCTGATTTTGGTCTGGGTGCTGTGCTCACTCAACAACAGGGCGATGACGAAAAAGTCATTAGCTACATTAGCTGTTCTCTTAAAAAGGCGGAACGCATCTGTAGCGCCACCGAAAAAGAATGTCTTGGTGTTATTTGGGCAATTGAGAAATTTCGTCCCTATATCGAGGGTTCTCACTTTACTGTGATCACCGATCACCACTCGCTTATCTGGCTGAATAATCTACAAAGCCCCAACGGTCGTTTAGCTCGTTGGTCTGTACGTCTTCAACAATGTAACTGCACCATCGTACATCGTAAAGGTAAAGAAAACATCGTTCCCGATGCCTTATCTCGCTCAGTACCTAAAATTGACTTAATTGATGACTTTCCTAAATCTTCTATTACTCTGCCAATTTTGGATCCTTGGTATCTTAAGCTACGGACTCGTGTTAATTCCAATCCTAAACTATACAGTAACTGGCATGTGGAAAACGAATTACTATATAAACATGTAAAATCTAAACAGTCTTTGCTCCAACCTCCTCAAGACGATTGGACGTTAGTAGTTCTCAGCAAACAACGGAATAGGGTTCTATACGAAAATCATGATCTACCTACTTCAGGTCACCCTGGTGTCCACAAAACTGTCTCTAAAATTTCCATGCGCTACTATTGGCTTAAACTTGGAGCCGCTGTTGCTCGATACGTACGTCGTTGTAAAATTTGCTCGGCACACAATGTTGAACAAAAGAAACCTCCTGGCTTTATGTCTCCCCGTGCTACTGCCACTCGTCCTTGGCAAGTCCTATGTACTGATATTGTCGGACCTCTTTCTAGATCCTCTAAAGGTAATTTTTTCATTTTAGTTGTTGCCGATTGTTTTACAAAATATGCTTGTTTCTTTCCTCTACGTGCGTCTACGGCCGCTGCTGTTGCTCGAACCATTGAGGAAAATATTTTCCTGGTGTATGGTACTCCTCAGTATCTAATTGCGGACAATGGTGTACAATTTCGTAGTAATATTTTCACTATACTCTGTGATTCCTATCGAACAAAAATTCTGTTTAATGCTCGCTATCATCCTCAGGCGAATCCGGCCGAACGTATTAATAGAGTCCTGAAAACTATGATTTCTTCTTACGTTTCTGATAATCAACGTCGGTGGGACGTTAATTTAGCAAAAATTGGTTGTGCTATTCAAACGCTTAAACATGAGGTTATTGGTTACTCCCCGTATTTTGCTCTATATGGTCGTGAGCATGTTCTCTACGGCGATCATTTTGAAAAACATCTTGATCCTGATGATGTTCTTATGGATCCCGAACGTCCTATTCCTCCTACCGACTTAGTCAAATTTGAGTCACTTCGTGAAGAAATTTCGAAACGCCTTTCCTTAGCATACAAGAAAAATGCTAAACACTACGATCTTCGTCGTCGTCCCTTAACTTTATCTCCTGGCGATCGCGTTTGGAAACGCAATTATGTTCTTTCGGATGCTACTCGCTACTTCAATGCTAAACTTGCTCCCAAATATGTGGGTCCCTTTACTATTAGAACTAAACTTTCTCCTTGGACCTATATCTTAGTGGATGATTCTGGTAACGATCTGGGTACTTGGCATATTAAGGACCTCAAACCCGATAAAACTTTAGACCCTCCAGACATTGATCCTGAACCTCCGGATCCTAATGGGCTCCCTACGGCCGATTCTATTTTGACTCCTACGTGTCGCTATCCCTAATGACTTGTAATTTTTTTTGGCTTATTGGTCTTGTGTTTTCTCTGATAAGCTTGTGTCCGAAAACACTGGCGCCCATTTCGTATTCCTATTTATATTTTGTAGCTAGCCCATCCCGTGACTTTTTCTTTTGGTTAGTGCTACCATTTGTTCACTATTTGACTATTATAGTCGCTTTCTACATCCATTCCTTGAGGTAGGCTTCAGATCTATTTTCTTTTCCTTTAGGTATTTCGACTTGGTCGCTTTTGTAGGTCTGTTAGCCATACTTTGCTTGGGTAATCGTTTCATACGAATCTGTGTTACCTCAGTCGGAAGTATTCTAGATTGTGTACTAGCTTGCCTTTGTCCTATGCTTTGTCTTGGTTCTTTCTTTGCTGCACACTTGAGGTTGACAGTTGTGTCGTCTAGTTGGTTTGCTACGAGTTTTCTTCCTCGTTTTTTTTCTTCCTTTCCTCTTGGTTTCTCCGCGGGAAGCCAAAACTTTTCTTTGAGGTGGAGAACAGAAATGTCTTTTTTGGAGACATCCGTCTATTGACGTTTTTGAAAGTAGCTAAGAGCTTTAATCCTCATTGGGTGTTTACTTGATGCTTTCTTTACCTGTTCTGTCGTTGTTGGTTACGATAGATGACTTTGTCTTCTTTTGAAAAAAAATGTTCCTTTTCTTATACTGGTGTTGGCCCTTCGGACCGGATAAAAAAAAAAAAATTTTTTTGTTTGGTTCCTTGTCTGTCGTTTTTTTTCTTTCACCCCGACGTCTTTATTTTGCTAGGGGGGAATCTGTAACGTGCATTTTTATAGCTTAACATTTTACACTTTTTCCCAATTAGTAAATACATTTCCGTAACTACTATTTCTATATTTTATATTTATTAACTCCTTAGACGAATGCGTCGTATTCTAATGAGTGGATGGCATCGTTCTTGTCTTGCCGTTCGTATAGATTTTGTTCCTTATGTGGATATACAGGTCTAGATAATAGACGATAAGAGGTTGTAATAGAACGAGTTGAATAAACAGATGAGTAGTTGTAGTTTGTTCTTGGTTCCTATATATTAATTACGTTGAAAATACTGTTTCTTCTTTGCTTTGACAATAGTGAGAATTAATGCGGTATCAATTTTCGAATTGTTCATGAACAAGCACGGCACGATTTTAGTTGTTTTTCTTGTGAAATAAAAGTTGTATATTAACTGTAGAAAGTGTAGTGCTAATTCCGATTGAAGTAGTATGGTTGATAGGCGAACGTGTTTGGTTGACGCACGTGTTTTACGGAACATTTTACGGACTTACTTTAGTGATACACGTGCTTTACTCATTGTGGTGTTTTTTGGTGCTTTGTCTTTTGATATTTAAACTGTGTGTGCGATCTATTTTCGCGGTCCTTTTTTTTATCAGAGTAGTGCATACTTTGGATTATTCAAATACAGTTGATACTGTAGTTTCTGAATTTCCTAACCCCAAAGAATCTAAAACAGATCATTGCTTGCGCAAATTTCGTTATTTGCGAAATATAACAGATTACCGGTTTACAAAGGTATTGGTTGAAGTTTCTCACTGCTTTTTGGATGTTTATGAAAATAATATACATTTGGTCCCAGTTGAAATTAAACTAGTGCTACAAAATATTTCGAAATTATTGTCTCAGGAAATAGAATTAACAAGAAATTTATCAATGCTACATAGTTCCGTCGCGTGATAATGTCTGCTGCTAACACCAGTGAAATACGTAGGTGTGATTAAGGTAACCTGAGATAAGTTTCATCAACACCCTCCCAGTCAAGGGTGAAGTGCCGGACATCGTGAATCCCACACTTCAATTGCAAGGAAGCGTTACTGAAGGACCTTTTGTAAGTTGAACTATTTCCTACTTGTTCTTACTTTAAATATCTATCCGTTGTTTTGCCATATCTTTGTCGTTCTGATACCTTTTACCATAGACTTGCATGCTATTTAAAAAAAAAAAAAGAAGAAGAATCAACAATACTGGATGACTCATATCAATTGTACTTATCCATTTATCTTTTGTTAAAATTTTGTCTGATTTATGTTTAATTGGTGTGTGAGGAAACGTTTCTGCTACTCCCCAATATTACCTCACTTTGTACTAAAAATTTTTGTATTGCTTTTACCGTTGTTATATTATATAGATTATCACCAAACAGTTTTTTTTTGCATTCTACCAAGTACGGAACAATCTATGCTCGATCAGCATGCTATGCTTTTTCTTTATTTCAGGTTTGCAGGACTAATTTTTTTTTATTGCAGGTTTGCTATTCTAATTTTTTTTATTGCAGGTACTGTTACTAACTCCTTACAGCCGCGTACATTATATGTTGGTCTGCTTTCTACAACCCCCCCTAATCTCCGATTGAACCCGGTCATTTCTTTGATTTTCTTTGTGTTACGCACGGCTACGAGCCAACGTAGCATAAATTTGGCGCCCAACGTGGCTGTCTCGATTAACGTAACACGTTAAAGATTAGTTGGACAGATAGAGTAACAAATTAGAAAGTTTATAGAATAATAGATGAGGATCCCTGTATGTGGAAACAATTAAAGATCAGGAGAGATAAAATGATAGGGCACCAGTTAAGACATGAGGGATTATTTAGTAAGGTATTAGATTATAGACTACCGAATAAAAAGAGTAGGATAACCTAGACAAAGCTATATTAGCCAAATTGTTAGAGATTTAAGTTGTGAAGGGTATATAGATTGTGAAGGGTATGTGGACCTTTTTAGACTAGCTCAGAATAGAAAAGAATTTAGAGCTGCGTCAAACCGACCTTAAGAAATTTCGAAAACAAAACAAAGAAAATAAATAAAAATCAGTTAATTAAATGTCACTATGATATAACTCGCAATTAGTTAGCGGTCTAGCATGTTGAAAGCGATTTGTTGCTAAAGCCTTACCATAATATATAATTTAACTCTTTTCCTTTTTGGAGGGGATAACCAGGTAATATTTCATTTCCTTATAAATGGGAATCATGTAAACATGTTGAAGTTCTTTAACAATCATCAAGTTCCTAATATCTATGTAGAGCCAGGAAAAGGATATACGAGTATAGGAAGACCTAGACTAAATTATTAGAAATTTGGGTGGTGAAGGGTATGTAGAACTTTCTAGATTAGCACAAAATAGAAAAGAAGTTAGAGCTGCGTCCAACCGACTTTAAGTAAAGTCGAAAACAAAATGATGATGATGATGAGAATATCTATTTTAAAAAATAAGCTCAAAATTTCATTCATTTGCTTTATTGGTAACAGTCGACTAAAGCCAATGTATTAATAACACATACAAAGCGTGAAGTTAGTTAACTTTAGCGATTTCTTTTAGTGGAGGAAGTGGTAGTAGTATGGACCTTGTATAAATTTGGCCCCCTCAATATTTCAAGCACATTGAGCTGAATTCTAGCGGTGACATTGCATTTACATTTCCAATGCTCCACCCGAAGGTACTACATTGGCCAGGAGGCGAGTTTTTTTTTTTGTTGCCTGGAAATTTAGAATTTTGCCGAATCCTTGCTGTTCTAGGCAAGGTAGGGATCTTTAACGTGCGTGACAACACTCACACACGTGACCTCCATTTAACCTCTCATCCGAACGAGGGCGTAATTTTTGTGAAAAATGCTCACCTGCCATTTTTCAAGCAGTCGGCCGTGTCGGGATTCGAACCCAGGACCTTGGGATCCCTAGTTCTAGCGGTGACAGCTGGACTTAGTCTATTAATATTCGCACTGTCATGTGGGTGAGCTAGAAGTAATCTGGCTGAATGGTGTCAGTGACATACTTTTTGTCAAGGTCCTGTGCAAAACTTTATTCGATGTGTAAATTCTACGACTTTAACTTACCATATAAGATAAAACCTAGATATAAGTACAATAAATTCAATATAGAAGTTATTGCCGGCAATGATACACAGATCAAGCGGTTGTAAAGTTATTAGTTTGTGGTTTGATTATTTGCTGGGTCCCTTTGGTGACAAGAAGTTGGTGAAGTATTTTTAAGTTTTGTTTGCAGAAGCCTTGAACGAACTTACCACCTACAACAACCCTCAAACGACAGCAGTGGGATAAAAACAAAATGCAAGTGGCAGTCGCTGCTATCGTAAAAAAAAATATGAAAATTAAAAAAAGCTAAGCATTTTGAAATCCTGAAAACAACTTTGCGGAAATACATGTGTGAGATTAATGCCTCTGGAAAAACGTCACCAAAAACGAACTGTGACAAAACCCAGCATTACCAGTAACAGTAAAAAATGAACTTGTAGACAATTTGCTATGTATGAAGACTAAATTATTCGAGTTTACTCATATGGATGTCTGTTAATGGACTACCAGCAGTTGCAGTTAGGAACTGCATTCCAACAAAACTTAGTAATGAAAATGCTGGAAGGGATTAGTTTGACTAGTTTTTTCGACATTCTAAAAAATTTGTCGATTAGAAAACCAACTGAAATATCGTATGCTCGAACGAAAAACTTTAAATGCGAGATAGTTAATTCGTCTTACGACATGCTGCAGGTCAAATAAGAAAAACACAATCATTCAGCAGATCGCATTTGCAATGTTGAGGAAACAGACTTCGGTGATATTCAGACTAAGATACACCTACATGTAAATTTTCAATGCTCCACCCAAAGGTACTACATTGGCCAGGAAGCGAGTCTTTTTCTATCCTGAAAAATTTTGAATTTTGCCGAACCCTTGCTGTTCCAAGCAAGGTAGGGATCTTTAACGTGCATGACGATACACACACGGGGCCTCCATTTTACCTTCATCCCAACGAGGCGTATTTTTGTGAAAAATACTCGCTTAGCATTTCTCGAGCGGACCGTGTCGGAATTCGAACCCAGGACCTTGGGCGTAATAGTCACACGCATACCAAGTACGCCACGGAGACGCCTAGACTAATATACCGCAAATAATTGGCAGTAGAGGTAAAATACCAATATTCTCTGATTGCTGCGGAGTGTTGGGCTTTAGTTACGTTTATCAGTACGATGAGAGCAGGCAGTTCATATATTTCTCTAACGTTAGTATTGCCTAGGACCAACATGATAGGCGTCCCTATAAAAGGTGCCTCATCATGATCAAACGAAATACTTCACCCACCTGATTGGGTTGAATCACGCCCTTTCACGGACTGGTTGGAGCTTCTTATAGAAGAAAAAACAAACCAACCGAGACTTTGCCTCTATTGCTAAGCTTTGAGGGAAATTTTGCCCATACAAGGTATATTAATGTGAATGATGTAGCGGGAAATAAGCATTGCACCATTTCATCATTGACTTCACAAACCAACCATAAATTAAAACCGTTGATGGCATCGAACTTCTGTGAGTGCACTTAAAACTCACTACAGTGATTTTATAAGACAATGGATGCTCCGTGAGAGCAATACTCTTCGACCCTATGATATAGTTTTCCTTTTGGGCAAGACCTGCCTCCGGTGTGCAACACTACATCTGAATTTTTAACGCTCCACCAAAAGGTACAACGTTGGTTAGGAAGCGAGTTTTTTTTACCTGGAATTTTTTTATTTTGACGAATCCTTCTTGCTCCAAGCTAGGTAGGGAATTTTATCGTGCGTGACAACACTGACACAAAAACCTGCATTTTACCCGGCATCCGAACGAAGGCGTATATTTGTGAAAATGCTCAGCTAACATTTTTCAAGGGGTTCATGTTCAGGAATCCAACCCAAAAGATTGAGCTTAGTAGTCACACTCATACCAACTAAGTCACAGAACCCCTTCTTCCGTGTGCCACACCACACTTAATTTGCCTATGCTCTACCCAATAGTACTACATTGACCAGGAAACGAGTTTTTTAACCAAAAATTTTGAATTTTTCCGAACTTTTGCTCTTCCAAGCAAGACGGTGAGTTTTAACGTGCCTACAAAACTCACACACGGGACCTACATTTTACTTCTCAATCGAACCAGGGCGTATTTTTGTGAAAAATGCTTGCCTAACATTTTTTAAGCAATTAGTGTCGGAATTCAAACACGTGACCTTGGGCTTAGTAGTAACACGTATACCACCTTCGGTAAGCAACACTATATTTGATTTTCCAACGCTCCATTCGAAGGTACTACATTGGCCAGAAAGCGAGTTTTTTTTACCTGGAAACTTTGAATTTTGCCGAACTCTTGTTGCTCCAAGCCAGGTAGGTATTTTTATCGTGCGTGACAACACACACACGGACCTACATTTACTTTTCATCCGAACGAGGGCGTATATTTGTAAAAATGTTCCCCTAACGTTTTTCAAGAGGTCCATATTGAAAATCCAACCCGCGACTTTGGGCTTAGTAGCTACCCGCATACCAACTAAGCCACGGAGCCCCATCTTCCGTGTGTAAAACCACACTTGATTTGCCAGTGCTTCACCCGAGTGTACTACATTGACCAAGAAGCGATTTTTTTAAAGTAAATTTTAAATCATGCCAAACCCTTGCTTTTTAACTTGGGCAACAAAACTCACAGACAGTACCTACATTTTACTTCTCATCAGAACGATGGTGTATTTTTGCGAAAAATGCTGGCCTATTATTTTGCAAACGGTCGATGTCAGGATTCGAATTTGCGACATTGGGCTTGGTTGTAGCACGGATAACACCTCTGGTGTGCAACACTACATTCGATTTTTCTAATACTCTACCCGAAGGTACTACATTGGTCAGGAAGCGTGTTTTTTACTGGCAATTCTAATTCTGTGAACGTTGCTGTTCTAAGCAAGGTTGGGATCTTTAACATGCGTGACAACATTCATACATTGGACATCCAGTGTGCAACAGCCGTGAACGTGGTAAATGGTTCCTATGTGACGCGGATCTATTCTTTGAAAATAAATATATTTGCAGACCGTGAATTTATCGCTTGTAACCAACAGGAAGTCTAAAAAATTGCTTAACTTTTAACCGTTGTTGCTACTGGACTTGGTGACCCTCGTCCCATTTAATGCGATCTTAATGTCTCTACTCTTCCAAATTTCATGATTAACACTGACCTTCTCAAGCAGCAGAAAAATATTTAAGCCTACTGTATCTCCAAGGGATAGCCAACCTGTACCTGAAAAGAAGAAAAATCGTCTCGTGGCTAGTCCTTTGATGGGATCTTTTTTTAAAACAAACTTAAAGGCATCAATAACAAAGAAATAAAATCCTGCAAATCTTCGGGGTTGTGTACGTAGGCTAGAAATATCAACATCAAATATAGAGAAGATTCTGGCATACGATATTTCCAAAGCTGTTTGTTCTAGGATTGCTACTCAAAATCGTACTAAATGGCGTGGTTAAAAGCCCTTGACAAAGTGAGAGAAAACTAACAGCAGTGACGTCTCTGAAAGTGTTAATGACGACTTGCGACTCTCGACCTACTCTGGTAAATCTCCTTTTAAATTTCCGGTCGGCGAACCCCCAACCGGACAACAACGACGCTTTTTGCCTTTTCTGTGAAGGAAAGTTTTAGAATAATGTTCATAGTGAGTTGTGGATGCAGTGCTTAATGTGCTCTCTGTGGACTCAATACGAATGTGTGGGGTTGGAGAAAGAGGACTATGTTTTAGACTTCTGCCGTTAGTACTATACTACTGCAAATTGTTTTCTTTTTAATAAATAAAAAAATAAAAAATACTTTAATACAAAGGCCAACCCTATTTTTTGATACAGAAAATTATTAAAATGGGGCTATAGAATATTGCTCTCTTTCAAATAAATAAATATAATAAATATACTTTTGTATTTAACACCATTTAGCTACTGTAATGTCTTATGTAACCATCAAAATAATGTAACTGCGTCAATAAAGTAACCTTTTTGTCTTTAATATTTTATTAAAATAAAAAAAAGGCGGGGGGCACTAAAATTAAATGAATAGTAAAAACGGATAAAAAATTTATGCTTAAAACCGTTTTTTAAAATGTAACATTTTAATCTCTCTTTGTTCCATTTATTGCATTTACGAGCACCACTGGCCTTCCCTAAAGAATTTAAATGGCAGAAGCAATTGCCTCGTAAAGTTTCTCTATAAATAGACATCGTGTTTGATACACCTCATTTTACATAGAATTTCACAAGAGAAAATCCAAAATAGAGAAATCGAACGATTGCAAAGACCATCTCGCAGACCTATTCATAAATACATATTTTTGAGTGTAGCAATTATCAAAGAATGGTTCTGAGCTTGCGATACCACCTTTTTTTTTAAATTAAACGAAATAGTAATATACCAATAAAAATTTTACAGCAGCTATGGAATAATTTGCTTAAAAATTTATAGATAAAGGAACACTCCAAAACTCTTTTCATATGTTCTGTAGATGAAATTTTGTTGGTCCAGTTCGTGCGTATAACAAAAACGCATGGAAGTTAGCATGGTCCAGTCCAAGGGTCACGCAGCTGTTCCTGTTCGCTGGAACATGTGGATTTGACGTCACTTGTTTTCTGAAAATGTATGTATAAATACCTGCCCAAACATGTTGTGAAGACAACATGTAAAAAACACCTGCAGAGCCAAGGTAAGAGATTAAATTATTCTTGCATCATGTCTACATTTGGTGATCTTTAATACCAGACTGCTTCAGAAAATATTTTTGTAACTATCTATTTTGACAAATCCATTTCGCATATTAAAAAGGATCTTAGTAAATTTTTGTTCACAATATTAGTTCAATACAATTACAGTTATTAAATTTTATAAAATAATGTGAACTTAAAGAGTTCTTATTGATGTTTCATTTACGCATGCTTTCACTTACAATTTTTAAATAATGAGTTAATAGAGAAGTAGTTAAAGTTTTATAAAGTGTAAACAGAAAAAGCAGATCTGACATTTCTGGTATAAATTCAAATTAGTTTTTTGTAACTAAAGTAACATTTGAAGTCTTGATATTTTTCTTTGTATATATAATTCTACTTATGAGTAGTTGAAGCTTGTATTATCTTTTCTTAAACATAATTTTTATATCTACAATTTTTATGAAAGTACCATTTTTAATTAAAGAAATACCATTTAATTTTCTTAATTAATTGTTTTATTCTGAACAAGTACGTTCAAAAGTAAGGTGATAAAGAATAAGACCAAATAGAGTAAAGTGGTAAGCCCAATTTAATAAGGAGCTTTAATAGCTTTTTCAGTATTTAAAGAACAAAACCTGTGTTCATATTATTGTTGCCTCATTAACCTTTGTTGTTTTTTTAGATGAGGTAGCAAGAGAGAACTTTTTGTGTCTTCATTTTAGTATGTTTAATTAAATTTTCTTTACAGCTCCTGCGTCAGCAGTTAATACGGTATTCCTCCCTAAGGACGCCCAAGTCCCCCTTAAGGAAACCCTGTGTTTAAAATTACAGACTTGGTGGCGCCCTGTTTAAACCCCTGTTTTGTCGAGAATCTAGCTCTAGTAATAAAATAATGCTTTGTAAAAAGAACCACGACCAATCCTTATAAGCTCTGCCCAAGAAATACACCCCTAGCATAGTCGGAAGATAATTGCGTTCCATCATTTTAAGGGAATCCTTCCTTATAGGTTACTGGTCACATTTGGGGATATAAAAATAACCCCTAACTATTTAACCCCTCCAGTAAGAAAAAAATATTGTAATCTTCTTATATCTCCTGGCATCTTCCACGTATATCGTCTTCTATCATGATGTTGAAATGATGTGTTTGTAATGATTAAATTGTTCTTGTTGCAAAATTCTACCAGCCTATTTCCTCTGTCGTTTCTAACGCCTAAACCAAATAAACCTATTACCGCTCCTTCCCTACTTTCACCTACCACTGCGTTAAAATCCCTCGTAATTATTAAAGTTTCATGTCCTTTTACTTGTCTTAATATGTCTTCAATATCTTTTAAATCGCTTCTACCTCTTCGTCACTGTAGCTAGAGGTGGGCATGTATACTTGTATTATTACTGTGTTTACCGGTTTAGATTCTAATCTAACCATGAGTCCTCTTTCGTTCTCTTATAAGTAATTTTCTACACAGTACCCTATCTTTTTCCGCATAACTATTCCCGCACCCAAATTTCCTTCCTCTGCTCCTGTATGAATTACCCTGAAGTCTCCACTCCAAAAATCCCCCGCCTCAGGCCACCGAACTTCGCTGATCCCTACTATGTCTAGTGATAACCTACTCATTTCGATATTTAGGTTCTCTAGCTTACCTACTTGCTTCATAATTCTAACATTCCACGCTCCGACTTGCAAAATGTTCCCGACTCATTCTTAATTTTCCGATCGCATCCTCCGAAGTAGTCCCCTCCCGGATATCCGAATGGGGGACTATTTTAACTCCGGAATCTTTTACCCCAGAAAATGCCATCATTTTATTATAATTTAGGTACGCTGTGTACTTGGAAGGTAATGTGGTGGTTTCCCGTTGCCTTCCACATCGCGGTAGTGTGTCTTAGACTGCCATACCGACCCCTATGGTCTCTGCCAATCTAAGTACCGAAAGAGTCGCTGCCCTCTTTCGGGGACGTGTCTTCGTCTGGTTCCTCACTAACGACCCTACTACTTTGGTTGGACCTGTAGTTTGACTCTTTAGCTCATTAGAACATGCAAGCCATTTCACCTGTTCTAGTAATTTAGAACTTCGGCAAGGTGCAGGTCCATTCGAAATGGATGCTACATTATTTAGTAATTATTAAAGTCTACTAAATGTCAATCTCAAAATATTTGCATTCATTCATTTCTTATTAAGTTGGAATTAATCCCGTTATAAATAAAAAAAATTGTTCAAAATATCGAATTCTGAGCTTATTCTTTAAGATGAATATTAAAAACTATATATTGTAGGAAATCATTCAATCTAACAGAATTAATACAAAATACAATAGTAACTTAAAAATTATAAGTGGAATGACAATTTTGACCCCGACATCTTTAGCTGCGTCAAAAGTAGAACAATAAAATGAAAGGGACACACTTTATCTTTGATAATAATTCCAGTACTTCCCGAAAGCACTATTTACTATTTTCTAATATGTTTTTAGTCTGGAATATCTCTATAGATTCAAATCACCCATAGCCCAATTCATACAAGCGTGTTTTTCTACATAAAGCTTCAATCTGCTCTGTTCTGCTTGACGGGTTTTTGCCTTTCATTTACCTTCATATATCTTCATTTATTTTTGTTATTGTATCTTTGTTCAATCGCTTACTATAATCAAGCCAAACAACAACACTCGCATCGCCTTAACAAATAAAACTTACGTCCAAGCCAAACCCAATTCTAAACCGTTCATACATTGCTAACTTTGTCTAACCGCGATTTGTTTGGCAAATCTAGCAAGATGCTGCACTCAAACTGCATTTAGTCCCATTTTATGCTTTTTGATACTCAAGTTGTACTACTACACAGCAATAGCAGTAGTTACATATATCTCCACTACTTCCGCATGCAATCTGCTTGAGTAGTTTGATAAAAATCTTCCTACCTTTACATGTAGTCTATTTGAGCGATACAGTACAGTATCTAAAATTATTACCTATTCGCTGACAGCATATCCTTTTGCGACCTATTCTTGTTCATCAGAATACATATTTTTCAAATCTGCAGGTAGACATTGCACCATTTTTTTGACCAGCGTAGATTTTTTAAAACACCTGGGATGTCTTAAACTTTATCTATTTCATTCAATTTATCCGAGATATCATTCTTAATCCGTTTATGATATATTGATCATTTTGATGTATATCTTTAATTAGCAAAGTACCCGACACGAAGGCTACTACCATAATAAAACAACCCTCGCGGTAATCTGACGAGTATGAACACCGAATACCCTAATAAATAAATTCTAGGAAGCCAGGTATCTTGTCGCTGACGAACAGATTTAAATATAAAACCCATAAACTAACCTTATTTTCTGTTCAATATTTTTGTATAATAATTTGAATCTATTGCCCTGAAGTCCTTAGAGATTATATCTGACCACAGTGGTGAACAAATGTTTCAGAATTTAGACCACTTAAACAAGCACTGAAGCATACGCGTATAGAATTAACCTTCAAATTGCAGAAAGATGAAACTTCTCCATTCTTTGATATACTTCTTGTCCGTCAGTTTGTTACGTTCAGTGCCTGAACGCAAATATTTTTATTCTTACCTAAGAAATTTGACATTTCTTATTTCTTTTTACGGTTATTTGCGAATTTTATAAGCATTTCAATCTATTAAAATTTCTGTTTTGCTTAGCTTATACGGTATTATCGCTACAACCTGTTCTTCTGAAGCGTTGATGAAATTTTTCGAGTATTGACAGTAGTTCTGTTTATCAAAATAAAAGCATTAGTTGGTGCTACGAATTATCGCGGAACCGTTAGTTCGTTCGTGAAAAATTAGAAATAATATATCTACTTTAATAAGGCAGAGTCTAATTTGTTTAATGGTTAATGAGATACGGAAGTAAAAATCGTAAAAGTCATGAAGCTATTGGCTTCGTTCTCCTGCTACACTCTTGGTAGCTGTCATTCGTATTATAAATGTAAATAGCAATTCTACTACCTAGTGGTGGACACTTGACACGTTTTGGTTGTAGATAAATAAATTTGTGTGTTGATATGTTCCTATTCAGTCAAGTGGAAATTCTGATATGTTTGAATTAATAGTATGAGGTGCCATGGGTATAGCAGATGTCGACTCCAAAAAGTTGCCGTGACCCGACCGTGACCTATCCGAACCTTCAAAAACACGCTTGAGGCAGGAACGTCATAATAAACTGTATGAATTGCGATTTCTTATTTGAATTCTTTTCTTTTTCGGAAATGTTACTGTGGCAGCTGGTAATGCTGAATATTTACAAGATAATAGTTTAGGATTACAGGTCCTATAAACTTTACTTGTATAAAGTTAGAGTTACACCATTGTATAGGTGTGGCATTTTTTTCTAATCATATTTTGTTTTAAATACGGGCAAGAATACATTTTACTCTGTATGCCGTTATTATTGATGGCTGTAGTATGTAAGTAATTTTTTTTTGTTTAATTAATTTTAAAGAGAAAAAGTACATTGGGGTAGTTAGTGTATTAATTGTTTTGTGTAAATTTTGTCTTGTAATTCCTCCAGGATGTTCTAGATAAATGTTTTTTTAGGTTGGTTGTATCTTTTATAACATATTGCTGGCTTAAGAATTTGTAAATAAAATCCTTTTCTTGAGGTTTCCCTTTCGTTCTGTGTGACCCACCCCGCTTTACGACTTTCCAGCTAGCACAGCCTTCTTTGAATTTCCCGATGGTTTTGTTGCGATACTCGATACGGGCCTACTGTTTTTTTTTGTTTGCCCTACTTTACTTTTCCCGTGCCCGCACGGATTACCGTCATTCTGTCCACTCACGCAGATAGGTACCTTCATGCCTTTTCTCGTTACGATTTTTAGAAACATAATCGGCAATTAGTTTTTTAGTTAACTGTGCGAAAAAATTTCACACCGAAATCACTTATTAAAGAAGTACTCCATCTAAAACCAGCCCTACGAACAAAGTTTAACGCAAACGGATAACAAACCGATAGCCTTATCAAACTCAAAATGTCAAAGCATATTGAATCCTTAATGCAAAGAATTTAGTGGTCTTCTATACGTAGATAGAGCAACCGACCGTATTGTTAAATTTATAAAAGTGTATCAAAACCACTAAAATCGCACAAACCATTTTATCCTCTAAAGACTTTGAAAAGAGCCTGTAGTCTCAAGTTTATATATTTTATTTCGCAGGAACAGTTCGTTGTATATTAGGGGAATAGGAAGATGAATACTGACCCAAAAAATTAATATAGACGATGTTTTAGGGCTACTGAAGATAGTCTTCCGCAATGTCTGAATATCTACACAAAACAGGCAATAATATCAAACAGAATTGATGCCCTTAATTCTTTTCTAGTACCGTAGAAAAGTTAGAAAGCTATGAAGACCAAAAAACTTTCAAAAACAGAAATGAGCATTAACAGCTTCCGTCTTCACGGAAGTAGCACTGAATGCACCAAAACACAAACGGTCAACTCCTACTCAATTGTAGTTATAACAATTATTGGTTTGCACCGATCACTCATGCTGCAAAGGGTTAAATGTATAAATTATGAAATATGGATTTCCGTTTTACTGCAGTGCATTGGTAAACATTATTGTTTGATTTGATATGACAAATAGGTCTTTTCTTATAGTAGGTAGTAACT